>CM056721.1:53687415-54041404 GCA_029844215.1 Przewalskia tangutica
TTACTTGGGCATTTTCATTATGTGAAGAGTAGGCTGAAGTCGCTTATGGTTAGCATTGCCGTCCGACGTAGAGGCAAAAGATGTCCTGGCCTTTCACGTTGTTACGTGCTCTAAAAGATCGGAGATCCATCCAGAGCGCCTCCCGCGCTTAACGATGATCGCCGGAGGTAGTAACCCGTAGTTTTGGAACCGGCAAGCGCAATAGAATGCCAGAAGCTTTTTTACGGTAAAGAGTTCAAGGCATCGAGTAGCGGAAATGACGAAAAAAGCGAAGAAGCGATGGTACGTGTCGGTAGAACATAGAGGCGATTCCAAGCAGACTTGACAGTGCTATTCGCGCGTATTATTTGGTACCGCCAGCGTGGCGTGATTGTTGTTCGTAAGTATGTGAGTGGAAGACTATACTGCGGCACCGCAGGTGTTTTGAGATTCTAAAGGAAATATCTGTGACGAATTGTTTTCGGGCGAGGGAGAATCGTTATACCTGTGATTTGCAGTACGACGCATTTGGTATGCGACGTGAGAAAAGTTTGCCTTAAAGTTAAAAGGCAATGTTCGAATTTTGTTCACAACCCCCGATTGTAGTCGTTGACGTAAACGCTTTACAAAATCTTGGGGGAAAAATTCGCTATGTCATTTATAATTTTCATGATTTTTCCGAGAGACGAAATGTTTTGGATCAACGCAGGCGCGACACTTGTCACCTCGTGGCGCCCCAGCGGACGATTTGGGTCACGGTTTTGGCCTTGTTTGTGGCCTTATTTTGTGCCACGTTTGTGCCTTGTTTTGTGCCTGTTTTGCGGAGTAGGTTGTATGCACTTGGCTTGATTCGCCCTCCACTTGCCCCACACGTGGCTCGATTCGCCATCGATCTTCCTATAAATACCCCTTTGCGAAGACTTCTTCATCCAAACTTCTAAGTCTTGAAAGCTCTCTCCTCCCCTTAGTGTAGTGTCTCGCCCAAGAGTCCCTCCTTTGAGAAGACTTCGTCGAAACCCTTCCCCTTTCCTAGCTGGCCTTTGGCCGGTAAGACTTACCCCTCCTCAGGAGTTGTTCTCGTGAAACACCCTCTTGGTAGAAATACTCTCCAAGTATTGTTACTATACCCAAAATACCTTAGTTTTATACCTTGTAGTATTCCAAAAGTTACCTCTATACGTAGTCCTAAATACTACCTTACGTCCTTTTTGTCTCAAACCGAAACCCAAGAAAACCTTCATAGTCGGTTGAAAGTGTTAAGTAGAAGGCGTAGAACTTCTAAGGGTTGTTTGGAGCGGTCGAGCGCCTGCAGTAGAGCTAACGTTGCTCAGATCGACATTTAAATCTTGGATAATTACGCTTATCGAGGTAAATATCTTGCCTCCCTTTTGTAATCGAGTATATACTATCAAGTATAAGAATTAAGTATAAGGTATATACAAGGAATGTATATAAGAAGAGAATTGAACTGCATTTACATAGGACCGTATTTACGAGACTTGTGAAGTTTGATCGCAGAGTAAGTGTCGCCAAATTTCCGTAATCTTCAGATCTCGTAAATGTTCTACTGCAGCTGGTCTAGACATCGATAGACTCGATAACCGTTATAGGTTGAATTATCGCGAGTAGCGTGATCTACTCGGGAAGTGACAAGACTAATGTAATACATGGAGCCGCTTATAACATAATCGCCGCGAGGTACGTGATTCTTCCTATACTCGAGCATGATATTTTAAAATATATATAGTACTAGACGACGTGTGTTAATCGAATAATAATTACGGCAATGTCTTTTGACTTGCTCCAATAATAATTACTGCAATGTCTTTGACTTAAGCTCAATAATCTTCAAGTATTTCAAAAGAACATCAATCATTTTTAATGTAAGAGTAATACTTGGTTTTAAAAGCTAAGAGTTATACTAGCTTTAAGGGAAGTTAGGTATAACCCGCTTAAGAGAGATAAAAAGAATGATTTATTATTTTAAGAAGTTAAGAGACTTGATCTTAAAAGATAAGAGACTTGACTTAATTGAATTTTGTTAAAGTGTGAAACCTCATTCATGTAGTAATGAGTACTTGTTTTTTTAAAAAAGGAATAATGTTTTATCGATTTAAATCGTAATAAGTATCAACATACCACATCACTAATAAAGGAAATGTATTGACTAATCAAGTATTATTAAAACCAAGTAGAAACCTCCATCCGCATAGAAGCTAAGACGAGACAAAATGATATTACATTTCCTAGATCATGGTCGCCGTTATAAGATTGTTATAAACAGAATAACTTACTCACACATAAGGTATATGCTTTATAAACAAGAATAACCTACTCACATATAAGGTATATGTTTCTCAAATTGTTTTAAAGGAGAATTACATCATTAAGTGATTAAAACTATAACTACAAACCTTTCAAAATAAGGAACTTGAGCATTTGAAATTAGGCAAACTTGAACGCTTGGAAAATAATGCGTTACTTGATTTTACAAAAGGAAGTGTTTGGGTTTACTTAAAAAGATAGTCACTCTATTTTTATACTACGTATCAGGTGACTTTTGTGAAAGAAACGGATCTTTTAAAAGAGTTAATGTAATGAAGTACTTTGGGGATAAAACCCGATCTTGTTAATCATATAGTAGAGTACTTTGTGTGAATAACTTGATAAACTTGAACGCTTGGAAAATAATGTGGTTACTTGATTTTACAAAGGAAGTGTTTTGGGTTTACTTAAAAAGATAGTCACTCTATTTTTATACTACGGTATTGTGTGACTTTTGTGAAAGAAACGGATCTTAAAAGAGTTAATGTATGAAGTACTTTGGGATAAAAACCCGATCTTGTTAATCATATAGAAAGTACCTTGTGTGAATAACTTGATTGCGTTGGTTTGTGATAGCCTTGTAATACTTTCTTGTTGATTTGATAAGTAAATACGCTAGATGCTACGGTGTTAGTATCTTGTGATGTTTGTGTAAAGGGGTTTTCCTCGATTGGCGCTTAAGTTGTTTAACGATCAGTCACATGTTGGTATTGTACCACTCACCTTGACTTGATCCCGAGGTTAAGCTGCCCTCGCGTGGTAGACTCAGCGTCCGGGACCATGATTCGAGAATACCTCACGCGGGTCCCGGACCTACGCGAGCCACGACGAGTTCCGTGTTAGTGCGCCTTTATGGTCACGCGTCTACGTGGCCACGCGATCGCGAGTCCGTGACGACGTGGGAGTAGCTACCCTCGACGCGAGAATACCTCACGCGCCTACGAGGTTGGCCTACGCGAGCTGCGGGAAGTTCCAGGCTAGACGCGCCCATTTGATACCGCGGCGCGTGGCGGCTTTGATCACGTGGCGGTGCATGCATCTTAAGATACGCTTTATGACCTTGTTAGCACCGCTGGTGTTAGTAGTCGGCTATGCCTTCGCATTTCACCCCGCACGGTTTTATTATGACACAGCGGGACCGTGTTCATGTATTCCTTGGTACTTTTATATCATATCGCCAGAGCCGGCGGTGGAAGGTATTCCACGGGCATGATTGATGTTGTGGGCGTGAGACCCATTGTTATATTTACGTGATGACTTTGAGGGCGAGTCCTCGACTTGACATGAATGCTTATTTATCAGGAACGTAGTTTGGTTATCATACATGTCTCTCGCTTATATAGACTACTATGATTTCATTTACGCGATTTTCTTTCACATACTTGGTACCGTTGTAATCGACTCTCCTTCGGGCCGCACGCCGCAGTAGAGGTACACCGTTGTTGATCCTCGCCTTAGATCGCAGTCAGCGGAAGCCCGCTTCTCTGAGGCTTGTCGTATAGTCCTGCCGCTGTAGGTATTTTACATTCAGGGTATGGCGTGGCCTCGTCCGCCATTGTTGTCATATCATTCTCAGAGGTCTGTAGTACCGCGTGGCGTAGTCAGATGGATGTAATCGTTTCTAGTTGTTATATATATATGCCAAAGGCAAGTTTTCTCAGACATCGCTTTACACTTCTTGATATTTTCATGTCTGTTTTATGTTCGCTGATTTTCTCGACGTATGTATCACCAGTGGTGCCCGGTAAGGCACCAACCGCGGGAGCCTGGTTACGACCCGCTCGCCCGCGGATCGTGCCTTACCGCACCCTAGTGATACAACATCGTAGAAAATCAGCGAAATAAAACTTAAACATGTAAATGTATACGGATTAAGACGACATAAAATAGGCCAACCAAAACGGTTGCCTTTCAAATATATATACATATAAACATTTGAATTATAATCCTTACAACCTCCGCACAAATCTGCACTTCTAAGATTTATACAACAACTATGATGATGCTACGGTGGACCTTCGTAAAGCATTCGATACACTTCTGAGCTTCCTCGAATTGGTACTAAGAAGTCTAAAATTTCACGCATTTACAAGATGGATCATGGAATGTGTTAGCTCAACCTCCTTCTCCTTTCTATCAATGGAGAGCTACATGGATACTTCAGCGAAAGCGCTACCAAGACAAGGTGATCCTACGTCCCTACTCTCTTTATCTCAGGCATGGAATACCTCTCAAGGCTGCTTAAAACGGAAATCGAGGCAAGAGCTTTCATATTTTCCAAAGTGTAAGAAATTGGGCATTACTCATCTTGCTTTCGCATTTGACCTCATGCTTTTGCCAAAGGAGATATATCTTCACTGGGATTCTTATGGATTGTCTAGAAGAGTCGAGGCCGCCAGATTAACTCTTAACCCGCTAAATCCTCCGCTTCACTTAGCGGAATGCATTCTACGCGGGACTTGATATTGACCAGAGTGGGTTTCGCCATTGGTAGTTTTCCGGTACGATACTGGGGATCCCTTTGTCCCCAATTTCAGTCTCGGTGGATCAATTTGCCCCATTCACTAGTGCTATTTCGAATTACATTCTAAAATGGGGGCATCACACCCTTTCTTACGCCGTAAGCTTCAACTAATCGTGCCTGGCCGCCCGAGGGTTGAGAGCTGTTCCGGCACTTCCTATCCCGCCACTATTATCACCGGTAAGGTCCGCTTGTATTCAATTCTTATGGGGAAACCACCAAGAGTTGCCGATATCATTCTCGCCTCAAACCGGCGTGGCTTGGGTCTTATGAACATCAAGGAATGGAATCATGCCCGCTATCCAGACGATTTGGCAAACTCACACGTGTGATTCTCTACGGGTCCAATGGATCAATAGTCACTATTTGAGAGATATTACAATGGGACTATGAGGTACGCCCTAGTGGACTCCCTTTATTCAAAAAGATTTCGCTGGATTCGCGACAAATTTGTTTCTATCTTTCGTAGCCACGGTGATGCTATTGACGCTTTTACAAAACGTCGTGCCAACTGTGATATTTGATTCAAGCTCAGATATGATATCTTGGCGACTCCGAAGCTAAAAAGCCTGGATGTCACAAATTTGGAAAGGATTCATTCCTCCCAAATTCTCTTTTACTATGTGGGCTAAATGTGAGCGGTTAGCTACAAAGGATACTCTATCATTTCTCAACTTGGAGGATAAATCTTGTGATTCTGCAAGCAAGCTAATGAAACAAGGGAACACCTCTTCTTTGCCCCTATACACACATGATTTGGAAGAGCATAAAAGATTGGTTGGGTATTAGAAGAGAGATGACAACTGTTGAAAGCTCCTTAAACGGATTAAGAAAGAACACCGCGGACAAGCATCCGAGCCAAAGCTATTTTGCTTACTTTTTGCATAATGGTTTATGAGATTTGGAGGGCAAGAAACACAATGCTCTTTTCAAGGCACAAGCTTCTCAGTAAGAGGTCATTGCAAGAATCAAAACAACATCTTATAGAGTTCTCTATGATTTTATCCTCTTGTAGTGGCACCTTTGAGTGACCACCCTCCTCTATCTCTTCTTGTTTCAGACGCTGAGGCTCGAGATACCTCAACGACGATTGTAGCCACTTCTTTTTCGTTATTAGTAATAATATTTGCATTTACCTAAAAAAAAAAAAAAAAAAACTACGACGACAGGCCCGCCATACCCTCGAATGTACAAGGACCTACAGACTGTGGTAACATACCAAAGATAAGCCTCCAAGACGGAGCTTCCCAAGACGTCAAATGAGATCCTAAACGCGGATCGATAAATTTCCGGGCGAGGTCAATACAACAAGTACCAAGCATGTGAAACCGTAAAAATATCAGTAAATGAAATCATAATAGTCTATATAAAGCAGAGACATGTATGATAACTCAAACTACGCTTCACAACATAAAAGCGCTTATGTCAAGTCAGGGGCACGCCTCAAAGTCATCCTCACGCCCGTGGAACTTCTTCCTCACCGCCGGCGCCTAGGTACAAATCATGGATACGATAACACGTCTCTGGCCCATCTTATGGACCCAAAGATAGAAACGTTGGGATACATTCCCTGCTCATCCTACGAACCTAGTCGAGTGAAATACATTCCGGATGAACCTGTAGTCGAGTGAAATACATTCCTGATGAACCTAGTCGAGTGAAATACATTCCTGATGAACCGGTAGTCGAGTGAAATACATTCCGGATGAACCGGTAGTCGAGTGAACACAAGATTTGCACAACAAGGCTATCACACGAATATGGTCAAGTTTCATAACAACAAGCATAGGCAAGTTACACACAACTCAAGGTACTTTCATTTTATGTCAAAGTCCGGATTTTAACCTAAAGTACTACGTGATGTTAAATTCCTTTTAAAGATCCATTTCTTTTACAAAGGTCACCCGATACCCGTAGTATAAAAATAGAGTGACTAACATTGTTAAGTAAACCAAAATGCTTTCCTTTGTAAAATCAAGTAACAACCTTATTTTCCGAACGTTCAAGTTTGCCTAATTTCAGATGCTCAAGTTTCTCATTTTAGAAAAGGTTTCGTAGTTCATAGTTTTAATCCTTTAAAACATAATTCTCCTTTAAACGTTTTGAGAAACATATGTCTTATATGTGAGTAGGTTATTCTTGTTTATAATCGCCTTATTAAGCACCATGATCTAGAAATGTAATATCATTTTGTCTCATCTTAGCTTCTATGCAGATGGAGGTTTCTACGGTTTTAATACCATACTTCATTATTCAATACATTTTCCTTTATTAACGCCGCAAAGGGTTTGTCGATACTCATTCTGATTTCCAAAATCAGTAAAACATTCTTTTTATCACTCTTAAGACGTTATACCTAACTTCCCATAAAGCTAGTACAACTCTTATGTTTTCAAAGCCAAGTATTACTCTTCTTTCAAAAAGGTCTTTTTGAAACACTTCAAGTTCTTTATTACTACACATCAAATCCGTTATAAGTCAAATCAGTTACCCTTTGAAACCACAAAGCATTTTCTTACCTACATAAAGTCATATAACCAACTTCCCATAAAGCCGTTATAACACTTTATGTTTCAAACCAATCAAATACATTAAACACATGTACGTCTACCGTACTACATAGTTATACACATATCATGCTAGAACAGATAGGAAGAGGTTCACATACCTCACGACGATTATCGACTAATAGCAAAGTGCTCCAAGTACCTCAAACCGCTTCGCTACTCCTGCCAAGTTTATCACGCCATACGTATTACTTAAACCTATACCCGCCACAAGGTGCCTATTAACATCCTACATCTCAAAGTAGAATATTCTACGTAAAATCTTAAGAAGACTCTCCCGCAATGTCAGAAATCTCCTCCTCAATCGGCCGCTACCAAGCCAACCAGGGGTTTGACGCCTAATCGGACGTACAATTCTACCACGCACTTTACACAAGTCTATCAGAATACACCCCATGTAATTACGCTTCACTTCTTAAAATTCAGCTTAAGTCGCAAGACATTGCTGTAAGTATTATTCAGCTTAAGTCAAAAGACATTGCCGCACAACTATGCTCGCTTCTATATATAGTATACTTAACTATATACTCCTACAACATGTAATTTCCAATTACCACGTATGTCAAGAATGTTTACCTCGATAAGCCCAAAATTATCCGAGTTTATACGTCGATCCCGAGCAAGGTTTAGCTCCTACTCTGCGCTCCCGACCCGCCTCCAAACAACCCTTAGAAGTTCTAACCAACTTCTACTTATAACTTCAACTACGGGTGAAGATTTACTTAGGGTTTCGCTTTGTGGCTAAAGGAAAGTATAATCGTATTTTCCGGTTTTTCAGATAAAGTGGTACTTTGGAAAGTACTACAAGGTATTTGGCTAAAGTATTTTGGGCATAATAACAATACTTGTAGAATACATTTCTACCAAGGGGGTAGTATTTCACTAGCACAACTAGGCTGGTGAGGGGTGCTCGGAGGGCCTTCAAGAGGGGAGAGGGGTGGTGTTTGGACGAGAACAAGGTTGAGGAGAGGAGGGATTTTTAACACTTAGAGAAATTTTGGATGAAAGTTCATCAACTTAGAGGGTATTTATAGGTCAAGCAAAGGCCAACCAAGGGCCAAGATTCTTCCAAGTGTATAGCAAGTGTAAGGTCAAGATTTAGCCACGTGTTACCTTATCCATCTACACAAAATATCCTACCTAACCCTTGACCAAAATTTCAACACAAAAACGTGCAAGACTAGCCCATTTGCCGTCCAACCTCTTTCTCCAATGCGAGGGTGACACATGTCACCCTCCCGCTGGTCCAAAATGTTTCGCCTCTGAAAAATCCGCAAAAATTATTAATGACATAGCCGTAATTTTCCCTACGAAAGTCGTGGAAACGCTTTCGCCTAAAAACGACTTAATCGGGTGTTGTGTACAAATTTGAAACTTGCCTAACTTAAGGCTCAAATTTATATACGCACGCCTAAGTACATACCTGAAATACGGTATAACATTTTCCCTCCTTAGAAACATTCATCCGAATGTTCCTTCTAAGCCTCAAACAATACGCGCCAAGATAGTCTTCACTACTATACTTATGAGAACAATCCTACCACACCTGGCCACAGAAACACCCGCGCAAATACTTACATCCACGTCCACGAGGAAACACCTCTAACATCACAAACTTTTGTCACTTTACCGCGAGGTTCTAGTGTCACCCGCGACCCAACAAATGGTACCGGATCGCATGCGATCCCCGGGTCTAAAATATACATCCTTCGCACCTTCTCTCTTCACAAGAAATGATCATATCTATGCTCGCAATACATGCTCGCTTCTACCCTTACTCGTCAGACTCTTCTAACACTTGAACTCTTCTAGTATACGCATCACACTTCGGGCCAACGCCGCTTTCCAACCTCGAGTCACTACTCCAAACTTGGTCATCTTACTAACCTCGATTTCTTCTAGGGCCATCCTCGGCCTTCACGAACTGGTTTTGGTTTAACATATCCACGAACTCATACGACGGTCATCTAAACTGGGCCTAGCATCCTCGCGACCCTACCACCGTGACCACCTGTAACTAACCCGCCTTAATTGGGCTACGGGTTGACCCGCAACACGCCCTCAACCCGACCCACACCAAGCGCTTAAACCCTTGCTCCTCGATACTAACAATTCTTACTAACTCACATCATGAAAGCTACCACTTCCATTTCACACTACCCATGGACTTATCACACAAATATGTCCCACGATACTACGACTCGATAAAAGTCAAACATAAAATGAATCTTTTACTCAAGACGACCTTATCTGTAAGGTCTCAATCGTGAAATAATCTAAGGTTCACACCTTCCATGCCCCCATACTTACTCTTCCAACTAACCATGTCTTCTAACTCACAAATAACACAACGCTATTCGTACATAGCACATAAATATAAGGTCATCATATCACGCATACAAATCTCTAGAGGGTTAAGGATATACCGCTACCGCCCACTCTAATCATAGGCTCACGCAGGCGCATAATCGTAGGCGATGAACTCGCCATCGATCCGCAGGCCGCGCTGCCGCCGCACCTCTCCTATAAGCACGCTTTCGTCACGGCTCGACGGCCGCAGTGAAACAAGCACCGCAAAAAGACGACATTCCCGATGATGTTTGCCACATCGCACACCGGCGGGACATGAATCCTGGCCAAGCTAGCACTCACGTATACCGAACCGTAAGCCCCGGAGCTCGACTCACCTCAATACCGAACGCCCCGACGATCGGGAGACCACCAGATCGCGGAGGTACATAACTAGATCACGAGGCGGTCGCCAAAGTTACCAAAAGACCTCATTGCTCGCCCTCTTCGCCGATCTCTGGCCATTCCGCTGACCTCTCCGTGCCTCACATCCTAGTGCACGAGCTTGCACGCGGCAATGCCCATGCCCGGCCAAGAGCTACACGCATAAGCCTCGCTAAGTAATCATCTAGCCCTGACGTAGCGGTGTACTCGCCCTCCATATCGCCTACCACTGGGAACATACCGAAGCTAATGAGTCGAACTCCACATTGTACTTCTAACCGCTCGCCCGCCCCGCCTCAACGTCAAAAATTGTTTACCGAGCCTCCTCATCCGCGGAGGCAAGAAGTGTGCAAGAAATGCCTTGAGAACTCGTCCCATATAGCCTAAGTGCATTCTTCCCGGGATAGCTCCCACGATCAAACCGCCGATCGCGTATCACGCACCGATGCGAACCTAGACCACCGACTCGGTATCCGATGCTCGATCACTCTACGACTGGTCAGAATCGCCGGATGAACTCGCGGATCATCCTCGTGCCTCGACCCATAAAACTCGCGTTACACTCGTGAAAATCCCGTAGTCTCAAACCGTCGCCGGGGGTGAACTACGGTGCGCTGGGATCGAATCACGATTCAGCCTTATCTCATATCTGCCACGACCGCGCCGAATCGCCATCTCTTGTACTTATCTCATCCGCTTCCAGTGCTGGACCGAGGCTCGTGTATCAGAGTCTCACCGCCATCGCCGCGCTAAACTGGTCAAGTGGTCGCTAAACCCGCCGAAGCATCGTTCGTATCGACCGGGCCAGGCTCTCGCATTCTCTCAGATTCACTACCAGCTCCTCGATCGCCTTGCCTATCCTGGGCTCGGTTTTACGCGGAGGCATAACTGGTAAAGGAAAGGAATACGTCAGAGGGGTCCAACTTATCACACAGCTCTAAGGCACGATCTCAGAATGAGAAGAATGGAAACCAATCCTAAATGTCCTATAGCCTCCTGATTATAGATGTGGTGCACAACACACCGATAATCAAGACTCTACTAGACACGGTCTGTAGACACTTTTCGAGGACTAACTGCTCTGATACCACTTTTGTCACGACTGCTCGCCCGTGGATCGTGCCTTACCCTGCACCCTAGTGATACAACATCAGAGAAAATCAGCGGAAATAAAACTTAAACATGTAAATAGACATGGATTAAGATGACATAAAATAGGCCAACCAAAACGGCTGCCTTTCAACATATATACATATAAACATTTGAACAGTTACAATCCTTACAACCCTGCCCACAACAAAGCATGCACTTAAGATTTATACAACAACTATGACGGATGTGGCCCCGCCATACCCCGAATGTACAAGGACTCTGCACTGTGGTGTTATACTCAGATTTTCGAGTATGCACGTATGACGCACGTAGAAAATTTGAAACTTGTACTAAGGCTTGGCGAATTAATTTTGTTCACAACACCCGCTTAGAGTCGTTTTCGACTAAACGCTTTCACGCCTTCGTAGGGAATTTCCGGCTATGTCATTTTTAATTTTATGATTTTTCCGAGAGACGAACGTGTTTTGCCAACAAGAGGGCGCCACTTGGCACCTCCCATTGGCGACGTGAGAGCTCGGTTGTGGCCGATTGGAATGGCTTTAGTTGGTAGGATATTTGTGTGTTAGTTGGTTAAGGGGCACTTGGCAAGATCTGCCCTACACTTGCCTTGCACTTGGCAAGATTGGCCATTGGTTGGCCATTGGTTGGCCTATAAATACCACCCTATGTTGAAGACTTTCTTCATCCTAAAATCTTCTAAGTGTTAAAATCCCTCCCTCTCCCTTCTTGGTTCTCGCCCAAAAGCCTTCCTCCCCTTGGCCGAGTTCTCAGTGGGTAGGCCGAGGTATACACCCTCCTTGGGGTGCTAGGGGTACCCCTAGCCTAGTTGTTTTCAGATAATACCCTCCGGGTAGAAATACTCTCAAAAGTATTGTTATAATGCCCAAATTACCTTAGCCAGATACCTTGTTGTATTCTAAGGTTATACCTATACAAAATGCCTGTAAATACTATTATACTTCCTTCCACACAAAACCGAAACCCTAGAAAATTCCATAGTCCGTTGGAGTATCAGGTTGGTTAGAACTTCTAAGGGTGGTTTAGAGCGGTCGAGCGCCGAGTCGAGCTAAACGATTGCCCAGATCGACTTTAACTAGATAATTATGGGCTTATCGAGGTAATTATCTTGTCCTCTATTGTAATTGGAAATTACATATTGTTAGAATATATAGTTGAAGTATACTATATATGAACTGAACGTAGTTATCGCAATGTCTTTGACTTAAGCCTCAATTTAAAAGAAGAATACCGAATCGTAATTACATAGGTTGTATTAAGAGACTCAGGTAGTAGTACCGTGGAGTAGAATTGTACTGCTAGGGTTAGACGTATAACCCCCGGTTGGCCAGCCTACTTCGATAGAGGAGGAGATTTACGCCATGGGGAGGCCGCCAATTTTCGGTAGAATGTTCTACGATGAGATCTAAATATTAATGCACTTGTGGCCTTATAGGTTGAGTACTACGTGGCGCGATCTACTTGGCTTAAGGAGTAGCCAACGATCGAGGTACTGAGCGTTTTGCTATTAGTCGATATCGTCGCGAGGTATGTGAACCTCTTCCTATCTCTTCTAGCATGATATGTGTGAACTATGTAGTACGGTAGACGCATATGTGCTAAATGTATTTGATTGTTTAAAACATAAAGTGTTATAACGGCTTTATGGGAAGTTGGTTATACGCCTTTACGTTGGTAAGAAAATACTTGTGGTTTTTAAAAGGTAAATCGATTTGAACTATAACCGGCTTGTTATGTGTTAATAAAGAACTTGAAGTTTTTCAAAAGATTTTGAATCATTTCAAAGGAGAAGTAATACTTGGTTTGAAAACTTAAGAGTTATACTAGCTTTATGGGAAGTTAGGTATAACGGCTTAAGAATGTTTTATCGATTTCGAAATCGTAACGTGTATCGACAAACCATCGCAGCTGTTAATAAAAGGAAATGTTTTGACATTAAGTATTATTAAAAACCAAGAGAAACTTCCATCCGCATGTAAGCCAAGATGAGACAAAATGATATTTCCTAGATCATGATCAGAATAAGATTGTTATAAACAAGAATATCCTACTCACATATAAGGCTTATGTTTCTGATAGTTTAAAAGAGAATTATATTCTTAAATGAATAAGACTATGAACTACGAAACCTTTCTAAAGTAAGAAACGTGAACATTTGAAATTAGGCAAACTCGACGCTTGAGAAATAATGTTGTTACTTGATTTTACAAAGAGAAGTGTTTTGCTTTACTTCAAAAGATAATCACTCTATTTTCATATACTACTGTATTGTATGACTTTTGTGAAAGTAACGATCTTTTAAAAAGTTAATGTATGAAGTACTTTGGGGATAGAAACCCAACATGTTGACACATAGTAGAAAGTACCATGGTGAATAACTTGATTGTATTGGTTTGTGATAGCCTTGTAATACCTTCGTGTTGATTTGATAAGTAATCATATTAGGACGCTACGCGTGTTAGTATTCGTGATGTTTGTGTAAAGCGGGTTTTTCCTCGATTGTACTTATGATGTTTAAACGATAAATCGTTATGTTGGTATTATACCACTCACCGTGTTTCCGGGTTAAGCCGCCTCCGATGCGGGTAGACTCAGCGGTCCGGGACCATGATTCGAGAATACCTCACGCGGTCCCGGGGCCTGCGCGAGCTACGAGTTCCGTGTTAGTGTGCGCCTTTACGGTCACGCGTCTATGCGCATGCGGATCGCGAGTCCGTGATTTACGCCGGAGTAGCTACCGACGCGGGTTATACCTCACGCGCCTACGAGATTGGCCTATGCGGAGTCGCGGAGTTCTGTGGCTAGACGCGCACATTTGATATTGCGCAGCCGATCGGCCTTTGATCACGTGACGGCCTAGACAGATCTTATGATACGCCACGACCTTGTTGGTACGCTGGTTTTTAGTAGTCGGCCAGCCTTCAGATTTACCCCGCATGCTTTATTATGACACAGCGGACCCGTGTTCATGTGTGTTCCTTGGTGCTTTTATATCATAGATCGCGGCAAGGAAGGTATTCCACGCATGATTGATGTCAGGCCCGAGACCCATTGTTATACTTCGAGTGATGACTGAGGCGTGAGTCCTCGACTGACACGATCGCTATGATTTCATTTACGTGATTTATTTTCGCTTCACATGCTCTGCATTGTCATCGACCTCCTTCGGGCCGCTCATGCCGCAGTAAAGGTACACCGCCGCTGATCCTCGCCTTAGGGTCACAGCCGCTTGGGAAAGCTCCGCTTCCTCCGAGGCTTATTCGCATAGTCCTCGTTGTTGTAGGTGCTACATCTGTGGTACGACGGCCTCCCCGCCGTTGTTGTCATATCATTCGTAGAGGTCTCAGAGTAATCGTTGTGGCGTGGTTTGTAAAAAGGATTAACTGTTCATGTTGAAAAAGATGTCATTTTTTATATATGCCGAAAGGCAAGTTTTTCTCGATTATTGTTTCATATTTCATAATATGTCTCAGATCGCTTTATGTTCCACTGACACTGATGTTGTATCACTAGGTGCCCGGTAGGCACCAACACGCCCGAATCGGTCGTGACATGGTAACATACCAAAGATAAGCCTCCGGCGGACTGAGCTTCCCAAGACAAATGAGATCCTAAACGCGGATCGACAAATGGTATTTCTACCGCAGATGAACGCATCCCCGGAGGTCAAGACAACAAGTACCAAGCATGTGAAACCGTGAAAAATATCAGAAATGAAATCATAATAGTCTATATAAAGCAGAGACACGTATGATAACCAAACTACGCTCACAACATAAAAGCAACATGTCAAGTCGTGACTCACGCCCTCAAAGTCACCCCTCATGCCCGTGGAACTTCTTCCTCACTGCCGGCAGTCTAGGTACAAATCATGTGATACGATAATCATGTCTCGGCCCATCTTATGGACCCAAAGATAGAAACGTGGATACATTCCTGCTCATCCCATGAACCTAGAGTCGAGTGAAATACATTCCCGGATGAACCTAGTCGAGTGAAATACATTCCTGATGAACCAGAGTCGAGTGAAATACATTCTGATGAACCTAGAGTCGAGTGAAATACATTCCTGGATGAACCTAGTCGAGTGAAATACATTCTGATGAACCTAGTCGAGTGAAATACATTCCTGATGAACCCAGAGTCGAGTGAAATACATTCCTGACGAACCAGAGTCGAGGAACACAAGATTTGCACAACAAGGCTATCACACGTAACATGGTCAAGTTTTATAACAACAAGCATAGGCAAGTTACACACAACTCAAGGTACTTTCATTTTATGTCAAAGTCCGGATTTTAACCCTAAAGTACTACGTATGTTAAATTCCTTTTAAAGATCCATTTCTTTTACAATGGTCACCCGATACCCGTAGTATAAAAATAGAGTGACTAACATTGTTAAGTAAACCAAAATGCTTTCCTTTGTAAAATCAAGTAACAACCTTATTTTCCAAACGTTCAAGTTTGCCTAATTTCAGATGCTCAAGTTTCTCATTTTAGAAAAGGTTTCGTAGTTCATAGTTTTAACTTTAAAACATAATTCTCCTTTAAACGCTTTTGAGAAACATATGTCTTATACGTGAGTAGGTTATTCTTGTTTATAATCGCCTTATTAAGCAAACATGATCTAGGAAATGTAATATCATTTTATCTCATCTTAGCTTATGCAGATGGAGGTTTCTACCGGTTTTAATACCATACTTCATTATTCAATACATTTTCCTTTATTAACGCCGCATGGTTTGTCGATACTCATTCTGATTTCCAAAATCAAGAAACATTCTTTTATCACTCTTAAGACGTTATACCTAACTTCCCATAAAGCTAGTACAACTCTTATGTTTTCAAAGCCAAGTATTACTCTTCTTTCAAAAGGTCTTTTGAAACACTTCAAGTTCTTTATTACTACACATCAAATCCGCTATAAGTCAAATCGCTAATTCTTTGAAACCACAAAGCATTTTCTTACCTACATAAAGTCGTTATAACCAACTTCCCATAAAGCCGTTATAACACTTTATGTTTCAAACCAATAAAATACATTAAACACATGTACGCCTACCGCATTACATAGTTATACACATATCATGCTAGAACAGATAGGAAGAGGTTCACATACCGCGACGATTATCGACTAATAGCAAAGTGCTCCAAGTACTCAAACCGCTTGGGCCACTCCTTAAGCCAAGTAGATCACGCCATACGTAGTACTTCAACCTATAGAGGCCACAAGGTGCCTATTAACATCCTAGATCTCAAAGTAGAATATTCTACGTAAATTCCAAAGACTCTCCTCCCGCAATGCAACAGCGTAAATCTCCTCCTCAATCGAGGTCAGCTACCAAGCCAACCAGGGGGGGGGGGGGTTTGCACGTCTAACTGGACGTGTATAATTCTACTCACAATAATTCTACACAAGTCTACTGTAATACAGTCCTATGTAATTACAGTTCAGTTCACTTCTTAAAATTCAGGCTTAAGTCGCAAGACATTGCCGTAAGTATTATTCAGGCTTAAGTCAAAAGACATTGCCGCACAACTATGCTCAGTTCTATATATAGTATACTTAACTATATACTCCTACAACATGTAATTTCCAATTACCACGTATGTCAAGAATGTTTACCTCGATAAGCCCAAAATTATCCGAGTTTATATGTCGATCCCGAGCAAGGTTTAGCTCCTACCCGGCTTTCTCCGACTCGCCTCCAAACAACCCTTAGAAGTTCTAACTAACTTCTACTTAACTTCAACTACGGGTGAAGATTTACTTAGGGTTTCGCTTTGTGGCTAAAGGAAAGTATAATCGTATTTTCCGGTTTTTTCAGATAAAGGGTACTTGAAAGTACTACAAGTATTTGGCTAAAGTATTTTGGGCATAATAACAATACTTGTAGAATACATTTCTACCAAGGGGTAGTATTTCGACCAGCACAACTAGGCTGGTGGAGCTCACGAGGGCCTTCAAGAGGTGGAGAGGGGTGTGTTTGGACGAGAACAAGGTTGAGGAGAGGAGGGATTTTTAACACTTAGAGAAATTTTGGATGAAGAAGTTCATCAACTTAGAGGGGTATTTATAGGTCAAGCAAAGGCCAACCAAGGGCCAAGATTCTTCCAAGTGTATAGCAAGTGTAAGGTCAAGATTTAGCCATGTGTTACCTTATCCATCTACACAAAATATCCTACCTAACCCTTGACCAAAATTTCAACACAAAAACGCAAGACTAGCCCATTTGCCATTCAACCTCTTCCAATGCGAGGTGACACATGTCACCTCCCGCTGGTCCAAAATGTTTCGCCTCTGAAAAATCCGCAAAAATTATTAATGACATAGCCGTAATTTTCCCACGAAAGTCAGGAAACGCTTCATTTAAAAACGACTCTAATCGGGTGTTGTGTACAAATTTCGAAACTTGCCTAACTTAAGGCTCAAATTTATATACGTACGCCCTTACGTACATACCCTGGAAATACGGGGTATAACAGGGTCGTGACATTCTTACTCTTGAAGTAATTAGAGGTTACATGGTGCTATAATTGATAGATGAACTTGTGTTAAGTAAAATGGAGAATAAGAAATGCATGTCACATTTTTTGACATGATAGTTAAATCGACAATTTTGGTAATGTTGATTCGCTGGTTATTGTTGTTATTTAAAGTCTCTAATCGCATGTTAAAATGAAGTAAATCATATTGTTATGTTGTTATGGTTTATATAAACATGTTGAAATGCGAGTTGGATTATAAGGAATTGTGAAAGGGCTTTAGTTGTGTGTTGGCAAAACCGCCTAAAATCGCTGATATTGTCAGAGCTTTCGCGGACTGTTTTGTGGTGTTTTAATGCTGAAAATTCAGTTATAATTATACATGTTTAATGTGGTAAATCGCTAACGTAAGTCCTAAAGGATAAGGGTATATAAAGGTGTTGTAAGCTTCACATTTTACCCTCATTGTCGTAGAAGTATGGACTGTTTTTATGGGCTGTTTTTATATGGATTAAGTGGCCGATATTACATAAGAAATAAAGTGTGTGAATCACATGGTTGTTGTTTTGGTTATGCCTTTAAGTGGTGTTTGGTTATTGATTAAATCGCCTTATTTATAAGGTGTAAAAGTATGTATAAATAGGGGAAGTGCTGTCCGAATTTTTATACGAAAAGAGATTCATTATGTAGTATAAGTGTATACTAGTATCATGGAATCGATAGACGTGTTATTGTCATTATAGGTTTAAGTACTACTTGTGGCGATTCTCCTTAGCGTGTGGAATAGCCGAAGAGGTATGTGACTCTTCCTATCTTTCTTTGAGCATGAACTTTATAAAATGAGTATACGGTGGACATACGTTTTTTAAATGAATTCGGATTCTGTTATACCCCGTATTTCCTGAGTATGTACGTGAGGACGTACATAGAAAAGTTTGAACTTTAAAGTAGGCTTGGCCAAATTTTTTTTTGTGCACAACACCCGATTAGAGTCGTGTTTGGATGTAACGTTTTACAAAACGTGGGAAGGGAAAATTCGGCTATGTCATTTTTAATTTTTATGGATTTTTCCGAGAGACTAAGATTTGGACCAACGAGAGGCTTACACTCGCACCCTCTCATTGGCGGAAGTTTGGGCAGAAAGTGGACGATTGAAAGGTCAAGGGTTGGTAGGATATTTTGAGGGTTTTAAGGAGTAGGACTAGGGCACTGGGCACATCTCGGCCCTCCACTTGCCCCCACTTGGCTAGATCATGGCCCTTGATTTCTATAAATACCCCTCCCCTTCAAGACTTCTTCATCCTAAAACTTTACTAAGTCTAAAAATCCCCTCTTCTTGTGTTCTCATCCTAGCCTCCTCCCCTTTGTGAGGCCCTTGGCCGAGAGTCCTCCCCTTGGCCGAGAATACCTCCTCCTAGTGGGTCACGAGGGTACACCCCCTCAGGTGTTGTCTCCTATAAATACACCCCCTCTTGGTAGAAATACTCAAAGTATTGTTACTATACCCAAATTACCTTAGTCAGATACCTTGTAGTATTCCAAAGATACCTCTCTACGTAGAGCCCAGAAATACTACCATATGCCCTTTTTGTCTCAAACCGAAACACGAAGGAAAATCTTCACAGCTTGGTCAAGTATTAAGAAGAAGTTGCGTAGAACTTCTAAGGGTTGTTTGGAGCGGTCGAGCACCCGAGTAGAGCTGTTGCTACTCAGATCGACATTTAACTTGGATAATTATGGGATTATCGAGGTAAATATCTTGTCTCCCTATTGTAATTGAGTTTACATACTATTGATGTATAAGTATAAGTATATACAAGGAAAGTATATAAGAAGGGAATTGAACTGTTCTTACATAGGACTGTATTAGAATAGACTTGTGAAGTTTGACGGGTAGGGAAGGGCTGCCCAATTTTCCGTAGAATCTTGTATCTAGATTTATTCTACCGAGTAGTCTAGGCTTTGATAGACTCGTTTAACCTTTATAGGTTTAATGTTCTGTGAGTAGCATGTGCTACTTGAAAGATGGACAAGGCTAGCCGGGTTATAGCCGTGGAGCGATTTGCTAATAGTCGATAAATCGTCACGAGGTATGTGATTCTTCCTATACTCTTGAGCATGATATTTTAAAGTATATATAGTACCAGACGACGTGTTAATCGAATAATAATTACGCAATGTCTTTTGACTTAAGCCCGAATAATAATTAAGGCAATGTCTTTTGACTTAAGCCCAATAAAAGACAAGTATTTCAAAAGAATTAAGAAACCTTTTGAAAGAAGAGTAACACTTGTTTTAAAAGCTAAGAGTTATACTAGCTTTACGGGAAGTTAGGTATAACTACTAAGAGTGATAAAAAGAATGATTTATTGATTTAAGAAGTTAAGAGACTCGATCTTAAAAGATAAGAGACTTGACTTAATTATATTAATGTGAATTTTGTTAAAAAGTGAAACCTCATTCATGAGTAATGAGTATTTTGGTTTTCAAAAGGAATGATGTTTCATCGATTTCGAAATCGTAATGAATGTCGAACAAACCACAAAGAATTAATAAAGGGAAATGTATTGCCTAATAAAGAATTATTAATAACCAAGAGAAAGCTCCATCCGCATGTAAGCTAAGACGAGACAAAATGATATTACATTTCCTAGATCATGGTCATTGTTATAAGATTGTTATAAACAAGAATAACCTACTCACATATAAGGCATATGTTTCTCAAATGGTTTTAACAGAGAATTATATCATTAAGTAATTAATACTATGAACTACGAAACCTTTCGAAAAATGAGAAACTTTAACATTTGAAATTAGGCAAGCTTGAACGTTTGGAAAATAATGTTGTCACTTGATTTTACAAAGGGAAGTGTTTTGGTTTACTAAAAAGGATAGTCACTCTATTTTTATACTACGGGTATTGTGTGACTTTTGTGAAAGTAACGTATCTTTTAAAGAGTTAATGTATGAAGTACTTTGGGGATAAGAACCCGAACTTGTTTATCATAAAGTAGAAAGTATCTTGTGTGAATAACTTGATTGTGTTGGTTTGTGATAGCCTTGTAATACTTTCTTGTTTGTTTGATAAGTAAACATGTTAGGATGCTACGTGTGTTAATATCTTGTGATGTTTGTGCAAAGGGTTTTCCCCGATCGCGCTTTATAATGTTTAACTATCACCGTTATGCTGGTATTGTACCACTCACCTTGACATGATCCCGGGTTGCCGCCTCCGACGCGGTATATCTCAGCGGCCCGAGACCATGATTCGAGAATACCTACGCGGGTCCAGGGACCTATGCGCGAGCTACGAGAGTTCCGTGTTAGCGGCGCCTTTATGGTCATACGGCCTACGCGCTACGCGGATCGCGAGTCCAGCGTATGCCGGGAGTAGCTACCTCGATGCGGAATACCTCACGCGCCATCGAGTGGCCTACGCGAGTCGCGGAAGTTCCAGGCTAGACGCGCACATTAGATATCGCGGGCGAAGTTGGCCTTTGATCATGTGACCGCCTAGACAGATCTCATGATACGCTTTATGACCTTGTTTGTACTGTGGGTTTTAGTAGTCGGCTATGCCTTCGCATTTACCCCGTATGGTTTTATGATGACACAAAGTGGACCCGTGTTCATGTGTATTCCTCGTGCTTTTATATCATAGATCGGCAGTGAGGAAGGTATTCCACGCATGATTGATGCATGGGCGCGAGACCCATAGTTATATTTGAGTGATGATTTTGAGGCGCGAGTCCTCACTTGACATGACCGCTATTTATTGTGAATCGTAGTTTGGTATCATACATGTCTCCCGCTTTATATAGACTACTATGATTTCATTTACGATTTTCGCCACATACTTGGTACCGTTGTAATCGACTCTCCTCGGGCCGCGCTCATGCCGCAGTAGAGGTACACCGTTGTTGATCCTCGCCTGTGGTCACAACAGATGGGAAGCTCCGCTTTCTCCGAGGCTTATCAATGTACGGTCCCCGTCGTTGTAGGTACTTACATCTGTGGTACGCGGGCCCTGCTCCGCCATTGTTGTCATATCATTCTAGAGGTCAGAGTAATCGTTGGGCGTAGTTGTAAAAGGATGTAAATGTCGGTTTTAAATTGATTTATATATGCCGAAGGCAAGTTTTCTCAGACATCGCTTACTTCATAATATTTTCATGTCTTGTTTTATGTTCACTGATTTCTCCGATGTATGGCTACTGGGTGCCCGTAAGACACTACCACGCCCGGTTCGGCCGTTACAAAAGTGGTATCGAAAGCGCTTAATCCTAGGAAAGTGTCTGCATCAGATCTAGTAGAAGTCTTGATTATCGCGTGTCGCACCACACCAATAATCGTGAGGCTATAGGATATTTAGGATTGGTTTCATTCTTCTCACTCGAGATCGCGCCTCAGAGCCGTGGTTATAAGTCGGACCTCTAACGTATTTCTTTCCTCACCGCTATGCCTCCGCAGAAGGCAACCCGCCCAAAGAGGCAAGGCAAATGAGCCGCGAGCAGAGCACAGAGGGTTACTAGGGCATAGCCCAATCATCACCGTGGTGTTTCATTCAGTGAGTTCTCACACGCCACCACTCAGCAGAGTTTAGCACAATGCAAGCAGGCTTCATCGCGACCATGATATATGAACCTTCGCCCACGACCGGGGACAGAGAATATAGATTGCAAAGAGGCGACCCTTTACTAGCTATGGATTTGGCTACCAGAGAGTATACCGATGTACTGCGAGTCTTGATGACTATCTAAAAGAGGGTCGTGCAGGAGTAATTATTCAGTTAGGCTTGAGCATGGCTCACAGACGGGCTTATGCGCAGCAGCCAAGAAACGAGAGATCGACGTTAACCAAGGACAATGTAAGAGGCCGTAACAAAGAAGGTCCTTTGGTAACTTTCGAGGCGAATCGCCTCACCAGCAGATTGATTATGCACATCCACCAGTGCAGAGTGGTCCTCCACAGAGTTCAGGACGTTGGGGATAAGCCGGAGTTGGTCAGAGCTCCAGAGCTTCCGGCTCACGCCACACGAGGTTCCAAACACCGGATTCGCTTTTTCCCGTTGTTCACACGTGACAGCGCCATCCCGGGAATGTCGCCTTTTAGTTGGTACTTGTTTTATCAAGGCCCTTCAGGCCATGTGTCGAAAGGATGTCCTAGCAGAGGGATGTAAGTGAGGACTCAAATTTCATGATCGCTGACCGCCCATCATCTTCCTAGTTATGCGCCCCAAGTGTGTTTGATTAGAACGACTAAGCGGAGCAAGAGAGACATGTATATCCTTAACCTCTAGAAATTAGTACGTGTAAGATGAGTATATCTTAAGTATTATGTTCAAAACATAAGTGAAAAATTGTGATTAGAAATCATGGTTAGAAACCGGGAAGATCGGGGATAGGAAAAGTGAGCCTTGAGCTTGATACGTGAGACTCAAGGCAAGGCAATCGAGTAAAAGATTACATTCTGTTTGACCTTTATCTGAGTGCATAGTGCACGGAGATATATCGTATATAAGTCCCCGAGTTGTGGGAAATGAAAGAGGTAGTCGAGCCAAGAAGACCACTAGGTTTTCGTAACGCGGATTAGTGAGATTGTTCCGGATCGGGAGCAAGTGTTTTACGCGAGAGTGGTCGGGTTGAGGCTACGCGGGTCAACCCGCGACTGCTTACGGTGGGGTCGGTTTGTGGTGGTCCCGCCAGTGGTAGGGTCACGAGGGTGTTAGGCCCAAGATTAGTTAACCATCGTGACGAGTTCGTGGACGATTCAACCAAGATCGCCACGGGTCACCATCGTATTTCTAACAGACCGCTTGTTGGGCATGATGATATATCATAAAGGTTGTAAGGTCGCACGGGTGCCTACCTTCACCTTATGACGCATGCTGGAGCCTGTGGTACTACTGCTTTTTCCGAAGTTTTACCAGCAGGTTGGAACTCGTAAGTCTCAGACGCATTCGCGCCGCCGGTGTGGATTCCAGGGTAGTCGTAAGGATTGTTGTCTCCTCGTTGAGGGAGTGTTTTAATCGCTACCATTTCAGATTCTGATGTCGCCTTACGAAGCCTTGTAGGGGCTGAAGCGTAAGTTGCGGCCGATTGGTTCGACGTTGGCAAAGTGCGATAGTTGGTTCATATTTATTTCTACAGGACGTGGATAGCGTAAGCCTATCCAGAGAGGTTATCGGCATTCCGAGTCAACGTAAGTCGTATGGATAATCGGCGACGACGCTTGGAGTTCGTGTCGACAGCTGGTCTTCTCAAGCGTACCACCGGAAAGGCGCGACGAAGTTTTGGAAAATAGAGGAAACTTAGCCCGAGTTACTTTGGGCCTTTTCGACATGTGAAGAGTAGGCCGTTGCCTATATGTTAGTATTGTCGCCCAACTTAGAGGCAGACGTCCGGCCTTTCGTGTTGCTATGTTCGGAAAGTATCTGAGATCCATCCGCAGTGTTCCCGCTAACGACGACCAAGTTGTAGAGATAGTAACCTGCAGGTTTGGAAACCGAATCAAGAATGAGATATGGTAAGAAAGAGTTCGAGTGTACGGAAGCGGTACGACGCGTAAGGGAAAAAGCGAACATGTATTATGCGAGCATAGATGTGATCATTTCTTTTGTAAGGAGGTGCGAAGGAAGTATATTTTAGACCTCGCAAGTGGCTTTGTGTTGCTAGAGGTGTTTCCTCGTGGACTTGGACGTAAGTATTTGCGCAGTGTTTCGTGGCCAGCGTGGTGATTTGTTTTCGTAAGTATAGTAGTGAAGACTATCGGCGCGCTTGTTTTGAGATTAGAAGGAACATTCGACGCAATGTTTCGGCGAGGAGAATGTTATACCTCGTATTTCGAGTATGTACGCGAGGACGCACGAGAAAAGTTTGAACTTTAAAGCAGGCTTGGCCGAATTTTTTTGTGCACAACACCCGACAGAGTCGTTTTTCGACTAAATGTTTTACAAAACTTGCGAAGGAAAATTCGCTATGTCATTTTTAATTTTTATGGATTTTTCGAGAGACGAAGATTTTGACCAACGAGAGCTTACACTCGCACCCTCTCATTGGCGGAAGTTTGGGGCGTAAAGTGGACGATTGGAAGGTCAAGGGTTGGTAGGATATTTGTGAGGTTTTAAGGAGTAGGGACTAGGGGCACTGGGCACATCTTGGCCTCCACTTGCCCCCACTTGGCTGTGATCATGGCCCTTGATTTCCTATAAATACCCCTCCCCTCAAGACTTCTTCATCCTAAAAACTTTCCTAAGTCTAAAAATCCTCCCATCCTCTTCTCGTGTTCTCGCCCCAGCCTCCCCTCCCCTTTGTGAGGCCCCTGGCCGAGAGTCCCTCCTTGGCCGAGAATACCCTCCTACTGGGTCAGCCGAGGGGTACACACCCTCGTGGTGTTGTCTCGTATAAATACACCCCTCTTGGTAGAAATACTCTCCAAAGTATTGTTACTATACCCAAATTACCTTAGTCAGATACCTTGTAGTATTCCAAATATACCTCTATACGTAGAGCCCTAAATACTACCTTATGCCTTTTGTCTCAAACCGAAACCCTAAGGAAAATCTTCACGCTTGGTTGAAGTATTAAGAAGTTGCGAGAACTTCTAAGGGTTGTTCGAGCGGTCGAGCACCCTGAGTAGAGCTGTTGTTACTCGTGATCGACATTTAACTTGGATAATTATGGGATTATCGAGGTAAATATCTTGTCTCCTATTGTAATCGAGTTTACATACTATTGATGTATAAGTATAAGTATATACAAGGAAAGTATATAAGAAGCGGAATTGAACTGTTTACATAGATCAGACATAAAGAGACTTGTGAAGTTTGACGCAGGGAAGGGCTGCCCAATTTTCCATGTAATCAGTATCTAGATTTATTCTACCGAGTAGTCTAGGCTTGATAGACTCGCTTAACCTTTATAGGTTTAATGTTCGTGAGTAGTACGTGCTACTTGAAAGACGGACAAGGCTAGCCGTTATAATGGAGCGATTTGTTAATAGTCGATAAATCGTCACGAGGTACGTGATTCTTCCTATACTCGAGCACGATATTTTAAAGTATATATAATACAGACGTATGTGTTAACCGAATAATAATTACTGCAATGTCTTTGACTTAAGCCCTAATAATAATTAAGGCAACGTCTTTTGACTTAAGCCCTAATAAAAAGAATCAAGTATTTCAAAAGAATTAAGAAACCTTTTTGATGTAAGAGTAACACTTGAGTTTTAAAAGCTAAGAGTTATACTAGCTTTACGGGAAGTTAGGTATAACGCCTTAAGAGTGATAAAAGAATGATTTATTGATTTAAGAAGTTAAGAGACTTGATCTTAAAAGATAAGAGACTTGACTTAATTATATTAATGTGAATTTTGTTAAAAGTGTGAAACCTCATTCATGAGTAATGAGTATTTTGGTTTTCAAAAGGAATGATGTTTTATCGATTTCGAAATCGTAATGAATGTCGAACAAACCACAAATACTTAATAAAGGGAAATGTATCGACTAATAAAGAATTATTAATAACCAAGAGAAACCTCCATCCTAATGTGCTAAGACGAGACAAAATGATATTACATTTCCTAGATCACGGTCACGTTATAAGATTGTTATAAACAAGAATAACCTACTCACATATAAGGCATATGTTTCTCAAATGGTTTTAACAGAGAATTATATCATTAAGTAATTAATACTATGAACTACGAAACCTTTCGAAAAATGAGAAACTTGAACATTTGAAATTAGGCAAACTTGAACGTTTGGAAAATAATGTTGTCACTTGATTTACAAAGGGAAGTGTTTTGGTTTACTTAAAAGGATAGTCACTCTATTTTTATACTACTGTATCAGGTGACTTTTGTGAAAGTAACGATCTTTTAAAGAGTTAATGTAAGTACTTCGGGGATAAGAACCCAACTTGTTTATCATAAAGCAGAAAGTATCTTGTGTGAATAACTTGATCGTGTTGGTTTGTGATAGCCTTGTAATACTTTCTTGTTGGTTTGATAAGTAAACATGTTAGATGCTACGCGTGTTAATATCTTGCGATGTTTGTGCAGCGGTTTTCCTCGATCGCGCTTTTTATAATGTTTAACTATCACCGTTATGTTGGTATTGTACCACTCACCTTGACATGATCCCGGGTTGTCGCCTCCACGCGGGTATATCTCAGCGGTCCGGGACCATGATTCGAGAATACCTACGCGGGTCCAGGGACCTACGCGAGCTACGAGTTCCGTGTTAGTGGCGCCTTTATGGTCACGCGTCTACGGGCTACGCGGATCGCGAGTCCAGCGGACGCCGGGAGTAGCTACCCTCGACGCGGGAATACCTCACGCGGGCCATCGAGTGGCGCGCGAGTCAGCGGAAGTTCCGTGGCTAGACGCGACATTAGATATCGCGCGAGTGGCCGCCTTTGATCATGTGACGCCTAGACAGATCTCATGATATAGTTTATGACCTTGTTTGTACCGTGGTTTTAGTAGTCGGCCATGCCGCACTTACCTCAGACGGTTTTATGACGACACAGCGGACCCGTGTTCATGCGTATTCCTCGGTGCTTTTATATCATAGATCACGGCGGTGAGGAAGGTATTCCACGCATGATTGATGTTACGGGCGTGAGACCCATAGTTATATTTGAGTGATGACTTGAGGCGCGAGTCCCCGACTTGACATGATCGCTATTTATTGTGAATCGTAGTTTGGTTATCATACATGTCTCCCGCTTTATATAGACTACTATGATTTCATTTACGATTTTCGCCACATACTTGGTACCTTGTAATCGACCTCCTTCGGCCGCGCTCATGCCGCAGGCAGAGGTACACCGTTGTTGATCCTCGCCTACGGTCACGCCAACAGATGAAGCTCCGCTTTCTCCGAGGCTTATCAGTACGGTCCCCGTCAGAGGTACTTACATTCGTGGTATGGCGGCCCCGTCCCGCCATCATTGTCATATCATTCTTAGAGGTCAGTAGTAATCGCCAGGCAGAGTTGTAAAAAAGATGTAATCGCTCGCTTTAAATTGATTTATATATGCCGAAAGGCAAGTTTTCTCAGACATCGCTTTTACTTCATAATATTTTCATGTCTTGTTTTATGTTCCACGATTTCTCGATGTATGGCTACTGGGTGCCCGTAGGCACTACCACGCCCGGGTTCGGGTCGTGACAGATTCATTGTGGTTTTATAAAGGAAGTTACTTGATGTCAAAGGTATAAGTGACTTGATTGGAAAGAATAAGTTACTTGATTTTAAAAGTATACTTGACTTGATTTTAAAGGTGTAAGTGTCTTGATTTTATAAGTGTAAACTTGATTTTTAAAGAGTTGAGCTTCAAGGGTCCCCCTCCACTTATGCTATGTATACACGTATTTATATACAAAGCATTACAAGTCTTGCAAGACTTAAAACATAATATCTATATCTTCAAACCCTCATCTCTCCTTCTCCTTCAAGATTCGAAATTTCATAGAAAAAGGTGAAGAACAAGATCAACTTATTTTACAAGATTAAGCACCTTAACCAAGTTCTAAGCCAAGTTAATATTGCAAGATTGTGGATCACGGTTTTTGGCAAGAAATATATCTTGAAACCCTAGGCTTGTATATGAACTTATGGAAGGAAAAACATGAAAGCAAGATGGTTACAAGCTTGTAGAGGATACGTGTGTGTGATTGTTACGTGAAGAAGTGGTGCAAAAAGGGTGAAGGTGCCGAGACTTAGAGGTTGTTTTGAGCTAAAGTTGAGGTAAGATTTCTTCTTACTCTTGAATTAATTAGTGGTTACATGGTGTTATAATTGATAGATGAACTTGTGTTAAGTAAAATAGAGAATAAGAAATGAATGTCACAGTTTTTGGCATGATAGCCGAAACTGGACAGTTTTGGTAATGTTGGATTCGTTGGTTATTGTTGTTATTTAAAGTCTCTAATAGCATGTTAAAATGAAGGAAATCATGCCATATGTTATTATGGTTTATATAAACATGTTGAAATGTGAGTTGGATTATAAGGAATCGTGAAAGTGGGCTTTAGTCAGGCGTTGGCTAAAACCGCCTAAAATCGCTGATATTGTTGTGCGCTGTGGACTGTTTTGTGGTGTTATAATGCTGAAAATTCAGTTATAATTATACATGTTTAATGTGGTAAATCGCTAACGTAAGTCCTAAAGGATAAGGGTATATAAAGGTGTTGTAAGCTTCACATTTTACCCTCATTGTCGTAGAAGTATGGACTGTTTTTATGGGCTGTTTTAATATGGATTAAGAGGCCGAGATTACATAAGAAATAGGTGTGTGAATCACCTTGGTTGTTGTTTTGGTTATGCCTTTAAGTGGTGCTTGGTTATTGATGAAATTGGCCTTATTTATAAGGTGGAAAAGTATGTATAAATAGGGGAAGTGCTGCCCGAATTTTTATACGAAAAGAGATTCATTATGTAGTATAAGTGTATACAAATATCATGGAATTGATAGACGTGTTATTGTCATTATAGGTTGAAGTACTACTTGTGGCGTATTCTACTTAGCGTGTGGAATAGCCGAAGAGGTATGTGACTCTTCCTATCTTTCTTTGAGCATGAACTTTATAAAATGAGTATACGGTGGACGTACATTTTTTAAATGAATTCGGATTCATTGTGGTTTATAAATGAAGTTACTTGATGTCAAAGGTATAAGTGACTTGATTGGAAAGAATAAGTTACTTGATTTTAAAAGTATACTTGACTTGATTTTAAAGCGTGTTGTCTTGATTTTATAAGTGTAAACTTGATTTTTAAAGAGTGGAGCTTCAAGGGTCCCCCTCCACTTATGCTATGTATACATGTATTTATATACAAAGCATTACAAGTCTTGCAAGACTTAGAAAATAATATCTATATCTTCAAACCCTCATCTCTCCTTCTCCTTCAAGATTCGAAATTTCATAGAAAAAGGTGAAGAACAAGATCAACTTATTTTACAAGATTAAGCACCTTAACTAAGTTCTAAGCCAAGTTAATATTGCAAGATTGTGGATCACGGTTTTTGGCAAGAAATATATCTTGAAACCCTAGGATTGTACATGAACTTATGGAAGGAAAAACATGAAAGCAAGATGGTTACAAGCTTGTAGGGGATACGTGTGTGTGATTGTTACGTGAAGAAGTGGTGCAAAAGGGTGAAGGTGCCGAGACTTAGTGTTATACCCCGTATTTCCAGAGTATGTACGTAAGGGCGTACGTATAATAATTTAAGCCTTAAAGTAAGCATAAGTTCGAAATTTGGGCACAAGTGCCGAAAAGAGTCGTTCGACTAAACGCTTTACGTATCATGCGGGCGGAAAATTCCGCCATGTCATTTATAATTTTGCGGATTTTTCCGAGAAACGGCATTGTGGATCAACGGAGGGTGACATGTGTCACCTCACATTGGAGGAAGTCAGGCTTTGGACGAAAGGGGTCGGAGTTGGCAGGATATTTTATGCAAGTTGTCGGTAGATGGATAAGGTGCACTTGGCTTAAATCTAGCCCTACACTTGCATGACACTTGGCTTGATCTTGGCCATTGGTTGGCCATTGCTTGACCTATAAATACCCCCCCTAAGTTGAAGACTTTCTTCATCCAAACTTGAGCAATCTTTCTAAGTCTCAAATACTCCCTCCCTCTTGAGCTCTCATCCGCCACACCCCCCTCCCCCTTTGAGAAGGCCCCTTGGCCGAAAGTATCCCCCCCCCCCTTGGTTGAGAAATACTTCTCCAAGTATTGTTATAATGCCCTAAATACCTTAGCCCTTATACCTTGTAGTATTCCAAGGTTATACCTATACGAAAAGCCCGGAAAATACTATTATACTTCCTTTAGCCACAAAACGAAACCCTAAGGAAAACCTTCATAGTCGGTTGAAGTGTTAAGTAGAAGTTGCGTAGAACTTCTAAGGGTTGCTTGGAGCGGGTTGAGCGCACGGTAGAGCTTAACGTTGCTCAGGAGCGACATATAAACTTGGATAATTTTGGGCTCATCGAGGTAAATAATCCTATCCTTCTAGTGTAATTGGAAATTACATACTGTAGTTGAATTGAAGTGAATATAAGATTCATAGAAGAGAATTGAACTGTAATAGAAGGATATTACAGAAAAGACTTGAACTGAAATCACATCCGAAGAATATATAAGTAGAAGATTGAACTGTATTTACATAGATCGTATTTACGAGATCGATAACCTTTATCGGTTGAATGTTCGCAAGTAGCATGTGCTACTTAGAAGGTGGACAAGGCTAGCCGTTATAGCCGTGGAGCGCTTTTGCTTATAGTCCATAATCGTCGCGAGGTATGTGATTCTTCCTATACTCGAGCATGAAGTATTTTAAAGGAATATATATATGGTACCGCAGACGACGTTATGGCAAATGTCTTTTGACTTAAGCCTGAATAATAAGAATCTTGAACTATTTTAAAAAGTATATATAGTACAGTAGACGTACGTGTGTTAACTGAACGTAGTTGTACGGCAATGTCTTTTGACTTAAGCCTGAATAATAAGAATCTTGAACTATTTTAAAAAGTATATATAGTACCAGAGACGACGCAGTGTTAATCGAACGTAGTTGTACGGCAATGTCTTTTGACTTAAGCCTGAATAATAAGAAACTTGAAGTGTTTTAAAAGAGTTAAGAAACCTTTTTGAAAGAAGAGTAATACTTGGTTTTGAAAACATAAGAGTTATACTAGCTTTATGGGAAGTTAGGTATAACGTCTTAAGAATGGTAAAGAGGAATGGTTTCACTGATTTTAGAAGTTAAGAGACTTGATCTTATAAGATAAGAGACTTAACTTAATTGATTTGAAAGTTGTAAAATGTATGAAACCTCATTCGTGAGTAATGAAAACTGGTTTTTAAAGAGTAATGTTTAACGATGTCGGAAATGAGAATGAGTATCAACAAACCACCGCAGTCATTAAGTGGAAAATGTATCAATAAAGAAGTATTATTAAAACCAAGAGAAACCTCCATCCGCATAAGCTAAGATGAGACAAAATGATATTACATTTTCTAGATCATGGTCGCTTAATAAGATGGTTATAAACAAGAATAAATCGCCACACATATGGAATATGTTACTCAATTGTTTTAAAAGAGATTAAGACATTGAACTATGAAACTTTTCTAAAATAAAGAGACTTGAGTATTGAAATTAGGCAACCGGAACTTTAGGGAAAAGAATGTTGTTGAAAAGGAAAGTGTTTTGGTTTACCTAAAACGCGAGTCACTCTATTTTATTACTACGTATCGGGTGACTTTTATAAAAGGAATGGATCTCTTTAAAAGGAATTTAACGACGTAGTACTTAGTAGGTTAAAACCCTGACTTTGTCATAAAATGAAAATACCTCGAAAGTTATGTATAACTTGCCTATGCTATTTGTTATGTAACTTGCCTATGCTTGTTGTTGTGTAACTCGCCTATGTTCGTGTTGTGTAACTTGCCTATGCTTATGGTGATAGTCTTTGTTGTGCAAGAATTGTGTTTCTATACTACCGCTGCTCTCGATGGAGGGCCATGACTTATCGAGAACTTACTGACGCACTACAATGACGGAGATTCCACTCGCATGTTTCCATTAGCATTGTTATACGGGCATGTCTACACCGCTGATGGATTCTCGCGACACGTGATCATTACGGTTATGGCGTAAGCATCGTGACTTACGGCCAGGATCGCGCGCGAAATGCTTATTTGCCCCGCCGCCTACGGACGCAGTGGATCCGTAGCGTTATCGCACTTGCCACGGTCGCCTTCGCGCGGCGCATCGTGACTTACGGCCAGGATCGGTGCCCGGCCGATTCACTTGCCCCTCGCCGCCACGGACGCAGTGGATCCGCGAGGCTAGTGTACTTGCCACGTGTCGCCTTCGCGAGTCGTTGTTTGACGGAGCCGTGACTTACGGCCAGGACGGGTGCCCGCCGATTCACGCTCGCCGCCTACGTGACGCAGTGGATCTCGCGAGGCTAGCACTTGCCACGGTCGCCTTCATGATACGGTTGTACAATATTATCGTATGGTCGGATTCGTAGTTATACTTGCCCCGTGACGGTTTTATCGACACGCGTGGGACCCGTGTTCACATATACCTCGTGTTGTTATATCATGATCGCCAGCTGAGGAAGGAATTCCACCGCACGAGTGATGATTCGGAGGCGCGAGTCCCCGACTTCATATGATCGCTTATATGTAGTAATCGTAGTTTGGTTATCATACATGTCTCCCGCTTATATAGACTACTATGATTTCATTTACGATTTTACGCTTCACATACTTGGCACCACAGATCGACTCTCCTTCGGGGCCGCTCACGCCGCAGTGAGGTACATCGCCGCCGATCCCCGCTTTAGGATCACCTTTCACAGATTGGAAGCCCGCTTCCTTCTGAGGCTTATCTTTGGCATGTTACCCCGAGTCCAGAGGTTCTTGTACATTCGTGGTACGGGCCCCGTCCGCCATAGTTGTTGTAAATCTTAGAGGTCCAGTAATCACAAGGCGGTTGTAAGGATTGTACTGTTCAAATGTCTATATATATATATGATGAAAGGCAACCGTTTTGGTTGGCCTATTTTCTTTTATCTTGATCCATATCTAAACTGTATGTTTAAGTTTTTATTTCCACTGGTCTTTCTCTGATGTTGTATCACTAGGGTGCCCGGGGTAAGGCACCAGTCATGGGCCCGGATTCGGGTCGTGACACTTAGAGGTTGTTTTGAGCTAAAGTTGAGGTAATATTTCTTCTTACTCTTGAATTAATTAGTGGTTACATGGTGTTATAATTGATAGATGAACTTGTGTTAAGTAAAATGGAGAATAAGAAATGAATGTCACAGTTTTTGGCATGATAGCCGAAACTGGACAGTTTTGGTAATGTTGGATTCGTTGGTTATTGTTGTTATTTAAAGTCTCTAATAGCATGTTAAAATGAAGGAAATCATGTCGCAAGTTGTTATGGTTTATATAAACATGCTGAAATGTGAGTTGGATTATAAAGAATCGCGAAAGTGGGCTTTAGTTGTGTCGTCAAAACCGCTAAACCGCTGGATATTGTCAGTGCGCCAGTGGATTGTTTTGTGGTGTTATAATGCTGAAAATTCAGTTTTCATTATACATGTTTAATGTGGTAAATCTCTAACATAAGTCCTAAAGGATAAGGGTATATAAAGGTGTTGTAAGCTTCACATTTTACCCTCATTGTCGTAGAAGTATGGATTGTTTTTACGGGCTATTTTTATATGGATTAAGAGGTCGGGATTACATAAGAAATAAAATGTGTGAATCATCTTGGTTGTTGTTTTGGTTATGCCTTTAAGTGGTTATTGGTTATTGATGAAATTGACCTTATTTATAAAGTGGAAAAGTATGTATAAATAGGAAAGTCATTTAATTTTTATACGAAAGGAGATTCATTATGTAGTATGTTGTATACTAGTATCATGGAATCGATAGACGGTTATTGTCATTATAGGTCAAGACTACTTGTGGCGTATTCTACTTAGCGTGTGGAATAGCCGAAGAGGTATGTGACTCTTCCTATCTTTCTTTGAACATGAACTTTATAAAATGAGTGTACGGTGGACGTACGTGTTTTAAATGAATTCAGATTCATTGTGGTTTATGGAAGTTACTTGATGTCAAAGGTATGTTGACTTTGTCACTTAATTCTAACCCGCCCGTGACTGGTGCCTTACCCCGGGCACCCTAGTGATACAACATCAGAGAAATCAGAGGAATATAAAACAAGAAATGAAATAATATGAAGTGAGAAACAGTTTAACTGAGAAAAATTGCCCTTCGACATATATATAATAAACTTGAACCCAATAGCTATATCCCTTTACAAACTCGCCACAACAAAGATTTACATACCTCTAAGAATGATATAACAACAATGGAGGACAGGCCCCGCCATACCCGAATGTAAGTACCTACAACGATAGGGACTATACCATCGATAAGCCTCCGAGAAACGGAGCTTCCCAAACGCCGAATCGTGACTCCTATGAGCGAGGATCAATACCGGTGATTTCTACCGCGGCAGATGAACGCAGCCTTCAAGGAGGTCAAGATAACAGTACCAAGTATGTGAAATCAAAATAATGTAAATGAAATCATAGTAGTCTATATAAAGCAGAGACATGTATGATAACCAAACTACGCCACAATAAATAAGCAATATGTCAAGTCGTGACTCACGCCTCAAAGTCATCACTCAAATATAACTATGGGTCTCACGCCCACAACATCAATCACGCCCGGAATACCTTCCTCACCGCGGCTATGATATAAAAGCACCAAGGAATACACATGAACACTGTGTCCCACTGGTGTCATAATAAAATCGTGACGGTGTACGAAGGCATAGCCGACTACTAAAACCCACGCATCAACAATGCCATAAAATCAGATCACGAGGTCTTTCTGCATCGCGCCATATGATCAAGCGCCACTCGCCAAGATCAATGTGCGCCAACTCGAACTTCCCACTCGCATAGGCCACACACATAGGCCCGCATGAGGTATTCCCGCATCGAGGTAGCTACTCCCGCATCGCCCCGACCCGTAGTCCGCATGGCCACATAGACCGCATGGCCATATAGACCGCACACTAACCCGAACTCGTAGTTCGCATAGGTCCCCGGACCCGCACGAGGTATCTCGAATCATAGTCACACATCGCCCGAGGTATACCCCGCATCGGAGGCAAAGATAACCCCGTGATAACATGTCAAGAGGTGAGTGGTACATCGTTATACCCGTATTTCCGCAGTATGTACGTGAGGGCATACGCACAAAAGTTTAGCCTAAAGTTTAGGCCTTGGACGAAAATACTTGGGCACAACTCACTAAAAGAATCGCTTTCGACTAAACGCTTTACACGACTCGTAGGGTAAATTCGGCCATGTCATTTCTAATTTTTGCGGATTTTTCCGAGAGACGAAACACTTTGATCAACGAGAGGCGACTTTTGTCACCCTCTAATTGATGGACGTGTGGGCGTATAGGTCGAATGGATGGCATTGTTTGTCAAGTAGTTGGTAGGATATTTTGTGTGCAAGTTGGATAAGGTACACTTGCCCTAATCTTGACCTTACACTTGCCTAGCACATGGCTTAATCTCGCCATTGGTTGGCCACTTCTTGACCTATAAATACCCTTAAGATGAAGAGTTCTTCATCCACAAATCTTTCTCCAAGTCTTGAAAATCCTCTCCTCTCCTCGAGCCTTTTCGCCCAACACACCCCCTTTGAGCGAAGCTTGGCCGAGGCAACCCCCCCTAGCATAGCCGAAACCTACCCCCCTCCCTTGGTATAAAAGTTGCCTTCTAGTATTGTTATAATGCACAAAATACCCTAGCCCAAATCCCTTAGTACTTAGTAGAAGTTGTGAAGAACTTCTGGTTTCTCGAGCTATCTGAGCGCATAACTTAGTGAGCTAAGCCTTGCTCCTGATCGACTTATATCTAGGATATTATTGGGCTTATCGAGGTAAATAAACTTGTCATTCTTTGTAAATAAAGAATACATACTGTAGAAGTATAGAAATAAGTATAAATACTTAGAAGGTTGTTAAAGAATAGAATTGAACTGTTATCACAGTAGAAGGGTTTAAAAGAAGAATATTTGAACTATACTTACTTAGGACTATTTTTGTCACGACTGCCCGGCCCGTGGATCGTGCCTTACCCCTGCACCCTAGTGATACAACATCGAGAAAACCAATGGAAATAAAACTTAAACATTTAAATAGACATGGATCAAGATAAAGAAAATAGGCCAACCAAAACGGTTACCTTCCAACATATATATATATAGACATTTGAACAGTTACAATCCTTACAACCCCGCCACAACAAAGGCATGCACTTAAGATTTTTACAACAACTATGACGGACAGTGGCCCCGCCATACCTCGAATGTACAAGGACCTGCAGACTGTGGTAACATACCAAAGATAAGCCTCAAGGAACGAGCTTCCCAACACGAAATGTGATCCTAAAATGGATCGACAAATGATGACTTTACTCGCAGATGTAACGCACTCGGCGAGGTCAAGATAACAGTACCAAGTATGTGAAATCAGAATATCAGAATATCAGAAATGAAATCATAATAGTCTATATAAAGCAGAGAGACATGTATGATATCCAAACTACAATACACAACATATAACCAATATATCAAGTCGTGACTCACGCCCAAATCATCACTCATGCCCGTGGAATTCCTTCCTCACCGCATAGCCATGATATAACAATACCAAGGAGTATATGTGAACACTGTGTCCTACCGTGTCAATAAAACCGTGACGGCAAGTATAACTACCGATCCGACCGCATTCAATAATATCAGCATAACCATATCGTGAAGTCGACACGCGCAAGTGCAATAGCTCCACTACCTCCACCCGCCACGTAGCCGACGGGGTAAGTGAATCGCCACGCACTGCATCACAACCGTAAGTCACGGCGCTCCATCCAACATCGACTGCTGGTCGACACGCGCGTGCAATAACCTATACCAGATCCACCAACACGAGTCGACGGGGCAAGTAAACAGATACGCACCCGATCACAACCGTAAGTCACGATACTTCGCTGGCGACACGTGGCAGGTGCAATAACCTATACCAGATCCACCTGCGTCACGTAGCTGACGGGGGCAAGTAAACAGGCTACGCACCCGATCACAACCGTAAGTCACGATACTTCGCCATAAATAACCCTAATGGTCACATGTCCACATCATCGGTGTAGACATGCCCATGTAATAATATTAATAATGGAAGCGCATCTGCGGAATCTTCCACCGCGCAGACGCCCAAGTAAGTTCTCAACAAGTCAACCGGCCCTCCATCGAGAGACGCGATAGAATAGAAACACAATTCTTGCACAACAAAGACTATCTCAATAAGCATAGGCAAGTTACACAACAACAAGCATAGGCAAGTTATACACAACTCAAAGTACTTTCATTTTTAAGTCAAAATCCGGGTGTTAACCCTAAAGTACTACGTACGTTAAATTCTTTTTATAAAAGTCACCCGATACCCGTAGTATAAAATAGAGTGACTCATATTTTTAGGTAAACCAAAACACTTCCCTTTTCAACCACATTCTTTTCCCTAAGGTTCTAGTTTGCCTAATTTCAATTACTCAAGGCTCTTTATTTTAGAAAAGTTTCATGGTTCAATGTCTTAATCTCTTTTAAACATTTGAGTAACATATGCCTTATATGAGTGTAGGTTATTCTTATTCATAATCAATCTTATTAAGCCATGATCTAGAAATGTAATATCATTTTGTCTCATCTTAGTTTCTATGCAGATGGAGGTTTCTACTGGTTTTAATAATACTTCATTATTCATTACATTTTCCTTTATTAACGCTGCCGTGGTTTGTCGATACTCATTCTGATTTCCGAAATCAGTAAAACATTATTCCTTTTAAAACCAAGTACTCATTACTCACGAATGAGGTTTCACATTGTTAACAAACTTCATATCAATACAATTAAGTCAAGTCTCTTATCTTTTAAGATCAAGTCTCTTAACTTCTAAAAATCAGTAAACCATTTCTTTTTACCATTCTTAAGACGTTATACCTATCTTCCCATAAAGCTAGTATAACTCTTATGTTTTCAAAACCAAGTATTACTTCTTCTTTCAAAACGGTTTCTTAATTCTTTTGAAATACTTCAAGATTCTTTATTATCACACATCAAGTCAGTTATAAGTCAAATCGCTTATCTTTAAAACCACAAAGCATATCTTACTTACATAAAGTCGTTATAACTAACTTCCCATAAAGCCGTTATAACACTTTATGCTTTAAACCAATCAAATACATTTAACACATGACGCTCACCGCATAAATATAGTTATACACATATCATGCTAGAAAAGATAGGAAGAGGTTCACATACCTCGCGATGATTATCGACTAATAGCAAAACGCTTCAAGTACCTCAAACCGCTTACCCACCTTAAGTCAAGTAGATCACGCCACACGTAGTACTTCAACCCATAGAGGCCACAAGGCGCCTATTAACATCTTAGATCTCAATGTAGAATATTCTACGTAAAATTCGGCAAGATTTTCCCGCAATAACAGAAATCTCTCCTCCTCTAACGAGGCCGGCAACCAAGCCAACCAGGGGGGGGGGGGGTTTACACGTCTTACCGGACGGGTTCAATTATACTTCACAGTAATGCTACACAAGTCTACTGTAATACACCCCATGTAATTACTCGCTTCTTCTTTAAAATTCAGGCTTAAGTCAAAAGACATTGCCGCACAATTATATTCAGTTCTATATATAGTATACTTCAACTATATATTCCTACAATATGTAATTTCCAATTACAATAGAAGGTCAAGAGTGTTTACCTCGATAAGCCCAAAATTATCCAAGTTTATATGTCGATCCTGAGCAAGGTTTAGCTCCTACTCCGTGCGCTCCAACCCGCTCCAAAACAACCCTTAGAAGTTCTAACCAACTTCTACTCAATTACTTCAACTATCAGTGAAGATTTCCTTAGGGTTTCGTTTTTGCGACTGAGGGAAAGTATAATAGTATTTCTGACTCTACGATAGAGGTAACTTTGGAAAGTACTACTGTGTATAGGGCTAAAGTATTTGGGCATTACAACAATACTAGAGAGTATTTCTATACCACAAAAGGGGTATTATACGAAACAACTAGGCAGTGGGTACCCCACTGGCCAGACACCACAAAGTGAGGGAGGCTCTCGCCAAGGCTCACCTGGCGTGGGCTTTGACGATTTTAACTCACAAGGGGAGAGATTTCAAGACTTGAAAATGATTTTGGATGAAGAAAGTTCATCAACTAAGGGTATTTATAGGTCAAGCAAGGGCCAACCAATGGCCAAGATCAATCCAAGTGTAAGGCAAGTGTAAGGCTAGGATTAAGCCATGTGCACCTTATCCATCTACCACACCAACTTGCACAAATATCCTACCTAACCATGCCACCTTTCTCGCCCATTACCGCCAAAACGCAGCTCCAATTAGAGGTGACAAGTGTCGCCTCTCGTTGGTCCAAAATGTTTCGCCTCTAAAAATCCGCAAAAATATAAATGACATAGCCGAATTTACCCTACGCGAGTTTAGTAAAACGCTTTCGAAAAACGATTCTTTCGCACTCAGCCCAAATTTTTGAACTTTGTCAAAACTTAAGGCTCAAATTTAAATACGACGCTCACGCATATACCGAAATACTGGGTATAACATTCTCCCCTCCTTAGAAACATTCGTCCCGAATGTTCCTTCTCAAGACGGGTAACGATGAAGTTCTTCTAACAAGTTGCCAACGCCACGCCTGGCCACGAAATAACACACGTCCTCTTCCTTCCTTACTCGCCGTGTCCTTCTCGAACACTTGAACTCTTCTAGTACACGCATCACACTTTAGTCATCGCTTAGTTTCAAAATTTTGGAGTCACCACCTCCAAACTTGGTCATCTTACTAGCTTCACTTTCCTCTAAGGCCATTCCCTACTTCACGAACCGATTCTGGTCGAACGCATCCACGAACTCCTACGATGGTCATCCAAACTGGGCCTAGCACCTCGTGACCCTACCACCGCGAGACCACCCGAGTTGACCCCACATCGAACAGCCGCGGTTGGCTCCGCAACATGGCCCCAACCCGACCCACTTAACGCATCAAGCTCTTGCTCCCGATCCTAACTATCTTACCTATACAGTCATGAAAACTACCACTTCCATTTCACACTACCCGTGACTTATCACACAATACATTCTAGGCATAAAATGCACTGACAAGGATCACTTGCAAAATCTTGTACTCAAGACTACTTACATCTAAGGTCTCAACTGTAATATTCTAAGGTTCATCATTTCTCACCCTGTGCTTACCCTTTCTCACTAACTGTGTTTCTAAATCACATTCTTAGCACCAAGCTATCCGAACATAACACTTAACATATTATCATCACATCAAACATACAAGTCTCTAGAGTTAAGGATATACTCAAAATAGGCTTCAGAGGACCGCAAAATCGGGAACTTCCACCGCGACTTACCGTGGGCCCGATGTAAGAACATCCCGCCTAGTGGAAGTGAAGAACCCGCAATCGCTTAAGAGTCTGTGCTATCCTACCGCCATACTTCGCCTGGACACCACAACGGCCCCGCCGGGCCGCAAGTATAGCAATCTCCCAAACCAGCATTTACATTCTCTATGGGCTTTACCACAACGGTCACACCGAGATACGGTGGCCTCATCCGGCAACACTTCTACGCCTCAAGATTCAAACTCGGGAGCCCCGACCGCTCAATATTCCGGCGTTCCGGCGTGGAGACCACTCATCGGGCGAGGTACATAACTAGTTCACGCCAGGCGGTCCGCCTCGAAAGTCATCAAAGCGACCCCGCTGCTCGCCCTCTTTGCCGATCTCGGCCATTCCGCCGATTTCCGCTCCTCACATCCAAGTGCATAAGCTCGCATGCGGCAATGTACATGCCCTACAAGAGCTACACTAACAACTCGCTAGGTAATCATCGAGCTCAGAATATATCGCGCACTCGATCCTCCATCTAGCTACTAACGCGGACGCATCGCCAATGAGTCGAACTCATATTGTACTCCCAACTGCACGCCTGCTCGCCACAACACCAAAAATTGTTTACCCGAGCCCTCCTCATCCGCGAGGCAAGAAGTGTGCAAGAAATGCCTCGAGAACTCGGGCCCCATAAAGTCGGAAGTGCATTCTCTCCCGACAGCTCCCACGAATCAAACTACCAATCATGTATCACGCACTGATGCGAACTTAAGACCACCGACTCGGCCTCCGATGCCTTGATCACTCATGATCCGTCAGAATCGCCGACGAACTCCCGCGATCATCCTCGTGCCTCACCCATAAAACTCAAGGGTTACATCTCGTAAAATCCCGTAGTCTCAAACTATCTCGATCTAGTGGTGAACCATCGGTACATCGAACCGCCTGGCCCACTTATCTCATATCTCGCCACAACCTCGCCACAATAATCGCCCACTCTTGTAACCTATCTCTCCGCCTGCATCGCGGATCGAGGCTCGTGCATCGTGGTCTCAGAGAGATCGCCACGTTTACTCGCAGCCTCCTCGCCGCTTTGCCTTCTCGGGCCCGGCCGCTTGCGCGAGGCATAATCGTAAAACGAAATACGCCGAGGGGTCCGACTTACAACACAGCTTCTAAGGCACGATCTCGTAATGAGAAGAACGGAAACTAATCCTAAATGTCTCGCAGCCTCCGACATAGACGTGGTGCACAACACACCGATAATCAAGACTCTACTAGACACGGTTCAGACACTTTCCGAGGACTAATCGCTCGATACCACTTTTGTCACGACTGCCCGGCCCGTGGATCGTGCCTTACCCCGCACCCTAGTGATACAACATCGAGAAAACCAAATGGAAATAAAACTTAAACATTTAAATAGACATGGATCAAGATAAAGAAAATAGGCCAACCAAAACTAAGTACCTTCCAACATATATATATATAGACATTTGAACGCCATAATCCTTACAACCCCGCCACAACAAAAGGCTGCACTTAAGATTTTTACAACAACTATGACGGACAGTGGCCCCGCCATACGCTCGAATGTACAAGGACCTGCTGCACTGTGGTAACATACCAAAGATAAGCCTCCAAGGAACGAGCTTCCAACACACTGAAATGTGATCCTAAAAGCGGATCGACAAATGACATCTTTACTCATGCAGATGAACGCAGCTCAAGGAGGTCAGTACAACAGGTACCAAGTATGTGATACTATAAATACTGTAAATGAAATCATAATAGTATATATAAAGCAGGAGACATGTATGATATCCAAACTACAGTACACAACATATAACCAGTCATATCAAGTCAGGGACTCACGCCCTCCAAATCATCACTCATGCCCGAGGAAGTCCTTCCTCACTGCCGGCAGTCTATGATATAACAATACCAAGGAGTATATGTGAACACCAGGTCCTACCTGTGTCAATAAAACCGTACGGGGCAAGTATAACTACCAGATCCGACTGCACTAATAATATCAGACAACCATATCGTGAAGTCGACACGTGGCAAGTGCGCAATAGCCTCCACTACCTCCACTGCGCCACGTAGGCCGACGGGGCAAGTGAATCGCCACGCACTGATCACAACCGTAAGTCACGCTCCATCCAAATACCGATCGCAAAGTCGACACGCGGCAGGCGCGTGCAATAACCTATACCAGATCCACCTGCGACACGTAGCTGACGGGGGCAAGTAACCAGGCTATGCACCCGATCACAACCGTAAGTCACGAAACTTCGCCGCTGTCGACACGCGGCGCGTGCAATAACTCATACCAGATCCACCGCGCCACGAGTCGACGGGGCAAGTAAACAGGATACACACCCGATCACAACCGTAAGTCACGATACTTCGCCATAAATAACCCTAATGGTCACATGTCCACATCATCGGTGTAGACATGCCCATGTAATAATAATAATAATGGAAGCGTACTGCGGAATCTTCCACACACGCCAGACGCCCAAGTAAGTTCTCAACAAGTCAACCGGCCCTCCATCGAGAGACGCGATAGAATAGAAACACAATTCTTGCACAACAAAGACTATCTCAATAAGCATAGGCAAGTTACACAACAACAAGCATAGGCAAGTTATACACAACTCAAAGTACTTTCATTTTTAAGTCAAAATCCGGGTGTTAACCCTAAAGTACTACGTACGTTAAATTCTTTTTATAAAAGTCACCCGATACCCGTAGTATAAAATAGAGTGACTCATATTTTTAGGTAAACCAAAACACTTCCCTTTTCAACCACATTCTTTTCCCTAAGGTTCCAGTTTGCCTAATTTCAATTACTCAAGGCTCTTTATTTTAGAAAAGTTTCATGGTTCAATGTCTTAATCTCTTTTAAACATTTGAGTAACATATGCCTTATATGAGTGTAGGTTATTCTTATTCATAATCAATCTTATTAAGCAGCCATGATCTAGAAAATGTAATATCATTTTGTCTCATCTTAGTTTCTATGCAGATGGAGGTTTCTACTGGTTTTAATAATACTTCATTATTCATTACATTTTCCTTTATTAACGCTGACGTGGTTTGTCGATACTCATTCTGATTTCCGAAATCAGTAAAACATTATTCCTTTTAAAACCAAGTACCCATTACTCACGAATGAGGTTTCACATTGTTAACAAACTTCATATCAATACAATTAAGTCAAGTCTCTTAACTTCTAAAAATCAGTAAACCATTTCTTTTTACCATTCTTAAGACGTTATACCTATCTTCCCATAAAGCTAGTATAACTCTTATGTTTTCAAAACCAAGTATTACTTCTTCTTTCAAAACGGTTTCTTAATTCTTTTGAAATACTTCAGGATTCTTTATTATCACACATCAAGTCAGTTATAAGTCAAATCAGTTATCTTTTAAAAACCACAAAGCATATCTTACTTACATAAAGCTGTTATAACCAACTTCCCATAAAGCCGTTATAACACTTTATGCTTTAAACCAATCAAATACATTTAACACACGTGACGCTCACCGCATTACATAGTTATACACATATCATGCTAGAAAAGATAGGAAGAGGTTCACATACCTCGCGATGATTATCGACTAATAGCAAAACGCTTCAAGTACCTCAAACCGTCGGCTCCACCTTAAGCCAAGTAGATCACGCCACACGTAGTACTTCAACCTATAGAGGCCACAAGGCGCCTATTAACATCTTAGATCTCAATGTAGAATATTCTACGTAAAATTCAAAGACTTCCCGCAACAACAGCGTAAATCTCCTCCTCTAACGAGGCCGGCAACCAAGCCAACCAGGGGGGGGGGGGGTTTACACGTCTTACCGGACGTGTTCAATTCTACTTCACAGTAATGCTACACAAGTCTACTGTAATACAATCCTATGTAATTACAGTCGCTTCTTCTTTAAAATTCGTGCTTAAGTCAAAAGACATTGCCGCACAATTATATTCAGTTCTATATATAGTATACTTCAACTATATATTCCTACAACATGTAATTTCCAATTACAATAAGGTCAAGAGTGTTTACCTCGATAAGCCCAAAATTATCCAAGTTTATATGTCGATCCCGAGCAAGGTTTAGCTCCTACTGCAATGCTTCCAACCCGCCTCCAAAACAACCCTTAGAAGTTCTAACCAACTTCTACTCAATTACTTCAACTATCGAAGATTTCCTTAGTGGTTTCGCTTTATGATCGAGGGAAAGTATAATAGTATTTCCTGACTCTATGATAGAGGTAACTTTGGAAAGTACTACTGTGTATAGGGCTAAAGTATTTGGGCATTACAACAATACAGAGAGTATTTCTATACCACAAAGTGGGTATTATACGAAAACAACTAGGCTAGTGGGTACCCTACTGCTAGACACCACAAAGTGAGGAGGCTCTCGCCAAGGCTCACCTGGTGGGGGCTGACGATTTTAACTCACAAGGGGAGAGATTTCAAGACTTGAAAATGATTTTGGATGAAGAAAGTTCATCAACTAAGCGGGTATTTATAGGTCAAGCAAGGGCCAACCAATGGCCAAGATCAATCCAAGTGTAAGGCAAGTGTAAGGATAGGATTAAGCCATGCACCTTATCCATCTACCACACCACCTGCACAAATATCCTACCTAACCATGCCACCTTTCTCGCCCATTACCGCCCAAAACGTGCTCCACCAGAGGGTGACAAGTGTCGCCTCTCGCTGGTCCAAAATGTTTCGCCTCTCTAAAAATCCGTAAAAATTATAAATGACATAGCCGGAATTTACCCTACGCGAGTTTAGTAAAACATTTCGTCGAAAAACGATTCTTTTCGGCACTTGTGCCCAAATTTTCGAACTTTGTCAAAACTTAAGGCTCAAATTTAAATACGTACGCCTCACGCATATACCGGAAATACTGGTATACCAGCTTTTCACAAGAGACTTGAGTAGCTCACCGCAGTGGAAGTCGCCCGATTTTCCGTAGAATAAAGGACCTCGCTTAGAACTGCATGAGTAGTCTAGACGCTGATAGACGCGTGTCGACTATTATAGGTTGATTCTCTCACACATATTCAACTTGGCGTGGTTTTCGAGAAGGTATGTGATTCTTCCTAAAGCATGATATTTTAAAATATATATATAGTACGGTAGACGCACGTGTTAATGAATAATACTTACGGAATGTCTTTTGACTTAAGCCCGAATAATACTTACTGCAATGTCTTGCGACTTAACCCCAATAATAAGGACCTTAAAGCATTTCAAAAGAATATTGAATCATTTTCTTACAGAAGAGAACTAATTGGTTTTTAAACAAAAAACTTAAGAGTTATACTATCTTTATGGGAAGTTAGGTATAACAACTTAAGATTTATAAAAGGAACAGTTTACTTATGTGTTATAATGCACTTTATATTGATTTATGAAAGAATAATAAAATGGTTTGATAAGTAGATACGATATGACGCTACGTGTGGTAGTGACTTGTAACGCTTGTATAAGAGGTATTCTTGTTGTGCTTATGTTGTTTAACGATAAGTGTTATGTTAGTATTATATCACTCACCTCTTGACATGTTACGGGTTGTCTCCGACGCGGTAGACTCAGCGCCGGGACCATGATTCGAGAATACCTCACGCGGGTCCAGGGGACCTACGCGAGCTACGAGTTCCGTGTTAGCGCGGGGTTATACCTCACGCGGTCATGTGGCCATGCGCGACTACGAGTCCAGATCGACGCCGAGGAGTAGCTACCGACGCGGGTTATACCCTGCGGCCTATGCAGTGGCCTACGCGGACTACGGGAGTCCGTGATTAGGCTTGCAGAGTGATACTACTGGGCGATTTGCCCGCTTCGATCATTCGCAGCCTAGAAAAGACTCGCTAAGCTTTACCTATTGTTGCTCTTGTTTATGATGTGGCACTATGCGCGCTACATCGGTTGTTTCGTGCATATTTATAAAATTGGTTTTAAAATGATATGATTTCATTTAAGTACTTTACGCTTTCACATACTTAGTACCAGATCGACCTCCTGGGCCGCTCACGCCGCAGGTAAGGGCAAGCAGTGCTAGATCCACATCCTTAGGATCTTTGCTTTGGTGTCGTGAGCTCCATCTTCTCCGAGGCTCTACTTTGGGTATGATCTCCCGTATTGTAGATAGTTTTGTACATTCAGGTATGGCGGCCGTCCCGCCATAGTTGTTTACTTCCCAGAGGTCCAGAGTCCTATTGTATACTTGGGATGTAATCGCAAAACTATGTATATATATATGCCGAAAGGCAAGCTTTTCATCGATAAATTGTTTCTCTTTTAATAATGTTTGTCTTGTCTTATATTCCACGATTTCTGATGTATGACTACTGGGTGCCCGGTAAGGCACGCCACTGCCCCGAACGTCGTGACAAAAGTGGTATCGAGCGCTTAATCCTCGGAAAGTGTCTACGCATCGTATCTAGTAGTCTTGATTATCGGTGCGCACCACACCAATAATCGTGAGGCTATAGGATATTTAGGATTGGTTTCATTCTTCTCACTCGAGATCGCGGCTTGTAGTCCGGCTATAAGTCGACCTCTAACGTATTCCTTTTATGTAATAGTTATGCCTCCACGTAAGGCAACCCGGGCCCAGAAGGGCAAGGCAGCCGAGGGAGCTGCAAGTGGGACACCTAGAGTCACGAGGGCTCAGACCCAGTCTATACCCGAGACGACGAGTTCTACGACGCCACCCGTGAGGGTTTAGGGCGCAGCAATGGTCGATGAGACCCCAAGACCTACACCTCCATCCCCCACACTGGAGCATTTAGACGGGTTACTGAGACGGCCTGGCCATCGCCGTGATCGTGGCGCATACGAGGACAGCCGACGCCAGTTCAGCCTTCAGCCAAGTAGCACCGTGGTTCACCCAGGCGTATAGTTTGAGGCTACGAGATTTCGAGTCAGCCCGCCAGAGTTCTACGGGTCGAGGCCGGAGGATGATCCACAGGAGTTCATCCGGCAGTTACAGAGGATCATGAGGGTGATCAAAGCTTCAGAGACCGATTCTGTGACCTTCGGTTCGCATCGGCTACGTGATACCGCAATCGATTGGTTTGATTCATGGGAGTTATCCCGGGGAGAGCACGCTCCCCCACTACTGGACGAGTTCTCGAGGCTTTCCTCACTCACTTCTTGCCTCCACGGCATTTATGAGGGCACGCCGATAGATTTTTGTTATCGAGGCGCAGAGGACGCACGCCAGGGAGTACAATGTCGAGTTTGATTCATCGCTCAATATGTCCCAATTGGTAGCAGATATGGAGGATAGGGTGCACCGCCACGCCACCGCTAGATGATTATATGGCCGAATCTTGCGGGTGTTTCTCTTCACCGGTATGGACATTACCCGCACGCAGCTCATACTCGGATGCGAGAGCGAGAGACCGACGGGTTGACAGCAGAAGCAGAAGACCAGACGGCAGGTCTTTTGGTGGCTATCGTGGGCGGCCTCACAGCTAGCCTAGATTTGCACCACGCCACCGTGAGCACCCCGCACCGCCCTCAAGACAACCAGATATTCGAGGGCGCATCAGTGGCCCTGTGGCTTCAGACGCCCAGAGCAAGAGGCATCGGCCGACGGACCACCCTCGCCGTGGCCGACGCAGATCCCACTTCGGAGTCAGGCGCCGCACGAGCTTGTTTCGCCAGGCAGCAGGTCACTTTGCAGAACCGTCACCGCGGCAAGGCAGATAGTAGGGTCACCATGTTCTTTTTGCCGGTCTTCATCCCCGACAGCTACTCGCCCCTGAGGGCGTGGTACTCATGGACCAAAGCAGGTCGCGGCAGCAGGTCGTGGTCGTCCAGCTAGCGTCCTCGTAATCAGATTTAGGCGCTTGTCCAAACGGCAGATCGTGAGGCCTCACCGATGTCGCCACAGTACCTTATCGCCTCCGACATGATGGTATGCCTTGATAGATCCGGTTCTACTTGTCACGACCAACTCGGCCCGTGGATCGTGCCTTACCCCGCACCCTAGTGATACAACATCGAGAAATCGAATATAAAACAATAACATGAAACAACATGAAGTATGAAATAATAATTGAGAAAAATTGCCTTTCGCATGTATATATGAAAACTTAAATTCAACAAGACATCCCATGACAACCCCGCCACAACAAGATTATGCACTTCTATGAATGATATGACAACCACGACGACAGGCTCGCCATACCTCGAATGTAAGCACCTACAACAACAGGGACTATATCAAGATAAGCCTCCGAGGAACTGAGCTTCCCAAACGCCGAATCGTGACCCTAAGAGCGAGGATCAACGATCGTGTACCTTTACTGCAGATGAACGCACTTCGGGCGAGGTCAAGACAACAGTACCAAGTATGTGAAATCGAAAATCAGTAAATGAAATCATAGTAGTCTATATAAAGCAGAGACATGTATGATAACCAAACTACGCTCACAATAAATAAGCAAATATGTCAAGTCGTGACTCACGCTCAAAGTCATCACTCAAATATAACAATGGGTCTCACGCCACAACATCAATCATGCCCGTGGAATACCTTCCTCACCGCCAGCCTATGATATAAAAGCAACAAGGAATACATATGAACACCAGTCCCACCTGTCATCATAAAACCGCACGGTAAGTACGAAGGCATAGCCGACTACTAAAACCTACGCATCAACAAGGTCATAAATCAGACATGAGATCTGTCTGCATCACATGATCAAAGCCGCCACTCGCTCGCAGATCTAATGCGCGCTGCCTAGCCCCGAACTTCCCGTAGCTCGCATAAGCCACCGATGGCCCGCATGAGGTATTCCCCGCATCGAGGGTAGCTACTCCCTGCAGCTGCCTCGACTCGCCGTCCGCACGGCCACATAGACCGCATGACCACAAAGGCCGCACACTAACTCGAACTCCCGCAGCCGCGCATAGGCCACTGCACTCGCATAAGGTATTCTCGAATCATAGGTCACACAGACTACCGAAGTCTACCCCAGACGGAGGCGCCTAACCCCAAATCATGAGTGATATAATACTAACAAAACAACTTATCGTTAAACAACCTAAGCACAACAAGGAAAACCCTTTACACAAACATCACAAGATAATAACTCACGTAGCATCCTAACATGTTTACTTATCAAGTCAACAAGAAAGTATTACAAGACTATCACAAATCAACACAATCAAGTTATTCACACAAGGTACTTTACATTATGTTAACAAGTTCGGGTTTTAGCCCCAAGTACTTCATGTATTACTCTTTTAAAGATCTGTTTTGTCACGACCTGATTCAGGGATCGTGCCTTACCCGCACCCAAGTAGTCATACATCAGTAATCAGTGAACATAAAAATAAAACATGAAACAACCGTAAAATGAGACACATTTTATCGAGAGAAAATCGCCTTTCGGCGTATATATAAAACTAAAACTTGAGCAGTTTAATCCTTTATACAACCACCGCCACAACAAGATTACTACGGACCTCTAAGATTTACAACAACTATGACGGACAGGGCCGCCATACCACGAATGTACAGAACCTACAACTCGTGGAACACATACCAAAAGATAAGCCTCCGAAGGAACGGAGCTTCCGACTGAAAGGTGATCCTAAAAGCGGGGATCGACAACAATGTACTTCTACCGCGACATGACGCAGCCCCGGGCGAGGTCGATCTAACAGTACTAAGTATGTGGCGAAAATCTGCGATTAACTCATAATGATCTATATAAAGCGGGAGACATGTATGATAACCAAAATACGATTCACGCTAAACAAGCAATCATGTAAGTCGTGGACTCACGCCTCAAAGTCGCCACTCAAATATAACTATGGGTCTCACGCCCACAACATCAATCATGTTCGCATCATGGCCACGTGCCCCTGTCTGCATCGGTGTAGACATGTCCATGATGCAACAATAAAATAACAATGCCGCGTGGCCACATGCCGAATCTGCATCGGTGTAGACATGTCCATGTAACATCAACAACAATATATCGGGTGATCAACCCCGCGCACGGCCACATGCCCCGGACTGCAGACGGTGTAGACATGTCCATGTAACCACGCGAATAATATATCGGTAATCAACCCGCCGCACGGCCACATGCCCCGGTCTGCGTCGGTGTAGACATGTCCACGTAAGTTCTCAACAAGTCAACCGGCCCTCCAATGAGAGGCGCGGTAGTATAGAAACACAATTCTACAACAAAGGCTATCACAACAAGCATAGGCAAGTTACACAACAACAAGCATAGGCAAGTTATACACAACTCGAGGTACTCCCATTTTATATCAAAGTCCGGGTTTTAACCCTAAAGTACTACGTACGTTAAATTCCTTTTAAAGAGATCCATTCCTTTTATAGAAGTCACCCAATACCCGTAGTATAAAATAGAGTGACTCACATTCTTAGCAAACCAAAACACTTCTCTTATTAAAGTCAGGTTATCACATTAAAACCAATGATAAAACCCTTCTTTTGTTTTCATAAAGTCGTTATAACTAACTTCCCATAAAGTTGTTATAACACTTTATGTTTTAAACCAATTTAAGACATAACAATGCCTTTCTTTTTCCTAAAGTTCCAGTTTGCCTAATTCCAATTACTCAAGTCTCTTTTTAGAAAAGTTTCATCGTTCAATGTCTTAATCTCTTTTAAAACAATTTAATAACATATGCCATATGTGTGAGTAGTTTATTTTATAACCATCTTTATTAAAGCAGCCATGATCTAGGAAATGTAATATCATTTTGTCTCATCTTAGCTTCTATGCAGATGGAGGTTTCTACTGGTTTTAATAATACTTCATTATTCATTACATTTTCCTTTATTAACGCTGCAGTGGTTTGTCGATACTCATTCTCGATTTAGAAATCGATCTAACATTATTCCCTTTTAAAAAACCAAATACTCATTACTCACGAATGAGGTTTCACACAAAACTCATATTAATTCATTTAAATTAAGTCTCTTATCTTATAAGATCAAGTCTCTTAACTTCTAACAATTAGTAAACCATTCTCTTTGTCTCTCTTAAGACGTTATACCTAACTTCCCATAAAGCTAGTATAACTCTTATGTTTTCAAAACCAAGCATTACTCTTCTTTCAAAAAGGTTTCTTAATTCTGTTGAAATACTTCAAGATTCTTTATTATTCAGGCTTAAGTCAAAAGACATTGCCATAATACTACATTCAGTTAACCCACGTACGTCTACCGTACTATATATATGTTCCTTTAAAATATTTCAAGGTTCTTATTATTCAGGCTTAAGTCAAAAGACATTCTGTACAATTATATTCGATTAGCACACGTCGTCTGCGTACTACATATATATATTATTCAGGGCTTAAGTCAAAAGACATTGCCACACGTCGTCTCTAGTACTATATATATATATACTTTTAAAATACTTCATGCTCAAGAGTATAAGAAGAATCACATACCTCGCGACGATTATCGACTATAAGCAAACGCTCACGGCTATAACCCTGCTAGCTGGTCACCTTCTAAGTAGCCCATGCTACTTGCGTAACATTCAACCAATAAAGGTTATCGACCATCAGATATACATCCCATGTAAGTCGATTTAACTTCTACTTATATTCTTCGAAGTGATTTGATTCAAGTCTTTTTCTATAATATCCTTACATTACGATTCAATTCTCTTCTATGAATCTTATATTCATTTCTACTACGACAGTATGTAACTTCCAATTACAATAGAAGGACAGTAGTATTTACCTCGATAAGCCCCAAAATTTTCCGAGTTTAAAGTCGCTCCTGAGCAACGCTAAGCTCTACTCCGAGTGCTCGATCCGCTCCAAACAACCCTTAGAAGTTCTAACCAACTTCTACTTAAATACTTCAACTATCAATGAAGATTTTCCTTAGGGTTTCGTTTAGTGGCTAAAGAAGGTATAATAGTATTTTCTGGGCTTTTGTAAGTGTAACCTTGGGAATACTACAAGGTATTTGGGCCAAGGTATTTGGGCATTATAACAATACTTGGAGAGTATTTCTATACCACAAAAAGGGGGTATTTATACGAGACAACTAGGCTAGGGGTACCCAATGCAGACACCACAAAGGGGAGGGTGGCTCTCGGCCAAGGCTCCTCAAAGGGAGACTCTTTGGACGAACTACAACAAGAGGGAGGGAGTATTTGAGACTTAGAAAGATTGCTCAATTTAGGATGAAATAACTCTTTAACAAGGGGGGTATTTATAGGTCAAGAAAGGACCAACCAATGGCCAAGATTCATCCAAGTGTAAGGCAAGTGTAGGGCTAGATTTAAGACAAGTGCACCTTATCCATCTACCACAACAACTTGCACAAAATATCCTACCAACTAAAGTCACCCATTTCGTCCAAACCGCCCAATCTCACGTCCAATGTGAGGGTGACACTCCCGTTGGTCCAAAATGTTTCGTCTCTTGGAAAAATCCGCAAAAATAAGAAATGACATAGCCGGAATTTTCCCTTCGCAAGTTTAGTAAAACGTTTCGTCGAAAAACGACTCTTTCTGCACTGTGCCCCAAATTCGAACCTAGCCTAACTTTAAGGCTTAAATTTTTAATACGCACGCCTCACGTACATACTGCGGAAATCTGGTATAACATTCTCCTCTCTTAGAAACATTCGTCCGAATGTTCCTTCTCAAGCGGATAATGATGAAGTTCCTCCGCAAGTTGCCAATGCCACAGCGGCCACGGAATAACACACGTTCCGCTTCCTTACTCGTCGTGCCGCTTCTCGAACACTTGAACTCTTCTAGTATACGCATTCACACTTGATCATCGCCGGTTCCAAAACCTTGGAGTCACCACCTCCAAACTTGGTCATCTCACTAGCTTCGCTTTAAGGACATTCCCGCCTTCACGAACCGATTCTGGTCGAACGATCCACGAACTTATACGATGGTTATCTAAACTTGGGCCTAGCACCCTCGTGACCTACCGCTGGCGGGACCACCCAGCCGACCTACCTCTAAACAGGCCGCGGGTTGGCCCTCAACATGGCCCCAACCCGACCTACTTAATGCATCACGCTCTTGTTCCCCGCTCCGGAACAATCTTACCTCTACAGGTCATGAAAGCTACCACTTCCATTTCACACTACCCAGGGACTTATCACACAATACATTCTAGGCATAAATGCTCTCCGACAAGGATTACTTGCAAAATCACACTTTCAAGACGGCCTTACATCTAAGGTCTCAATTGTAATATTCTAAGGTTCATCATCTCCTCACTTTGAGCTTACGTTTACACTAACCAGGTTTCTAAATCACATTTTAGCACAAGCTATCCGAACATAACACTTAACACATTATCAAAGCATAAATACATACAAGTCTCTAGAGAGTTAAGGATATACCTGTCTCTACCGCTTTTCTAATCACAGTCCTACCCTGCAGGGCGCATAGCTAGTGAAGGCGATGAACCAGCCACTGATCCTGAAGGCTGAGTCGTAACATCCGTGCTACCCTTGGTCGGACAGTTCCTCGCATAAAATGGCCTGGCACGCAAAATAACAAGCTCCCTTGGCACCACGACATTCTCCGAAATGCGGTCTACCACATCGACCACACCGAGGTAGGGGTGACCGCGCCGCCAACACCTACTCGCGAAACTTGAACCCGTGGGGCTCGACTGCTCGAATACTCTGGATGCCACGAAGGTTGTGGAGGACCACTCTGCACTGGCGGAGGTACAAAACTAAATTTCTTCTTGGCGGTCCGCCTCGAAAGTCACCAAAGGACCTGCTTTCGGCCTCTTCTGATCTCGGTCATTCCGTCGATTTCTCCGCTCCTCTCATCCAGTGTATAAGCTGCGTGCGGGCAATGTCCATGCCGGTGAAGGGCTACACCGAACAACTCTGCTAGGTAATCATCAAGCCTGTAATATATCGGTGCACTCGATCCTCCATATTAGCTACTAATGCGGGAACATCTGGCCGATGAGTGAACTCACATTGTACTCGAACTATACGCGGGTTCGCCTCAACATCAAAAATCGCCGGCGAGCCTCCTCATCTGTGGAGGCAAGAAATGTGCGGGAAGGCCCAAAACTCATCCCAAACGGTGGAAGTGCATTCTCTCCCGGGACGGCTCGCGAATCAAACCGATCATTGCGGTATCACGCGGCCGATGCGAACCTAAGACCACCGACTCGGTCTCGAAGCCTTGATCACTCTCGATCCATGGCGTCGGATGAACTCCTGCGGATCATCCTCGTGCCTCGACGTAGAACTCTGGCGGGCTACGTCTCGAGAAAGTCCAGTAGCCTCAAACTATCCGATCTAGGGTGAACCACGGCGCTCATGGGCTAGCTGCGTCCGGCCATCCTCATATCGGCCACGACCACGGCGATGGCGCCATCTCCTTGTAACACATCTCTTACGCCTGGGCCGTGGGGTGGAGGCTCGGTACCGTAGTCTCGGCCCAGCTGCTGCGCTCTAAACTTCTTTGGTCTTTGGCGGCGTCGCGAAACTCTCCGTCGGAAGCACTGCTCTCAGTCTTGGCCAGGTCTGCGCCACCGTACTCCTCAGTATCCCACTAATAGCTCCTCATCGCCTTGCCCGTGGGCGTGGGTTGCACTACGCGAGGCATAGCGGTAAAGGAAAGAAATACGTCAGAGGGGTCCAACTTATCACATAGCTCTCAGTCACGATCTCAGAATGAGAAGAAATGGAAACCAATCCTAAATGTCCTGTGACCTCACGATTATAGATGTGGTGCACAACACACCGATAATCAAGACTACTAGACACGGTCTGCGTAGACACTTTCAGGATTAAGCGCTCGATACCATACTTCACGACCGTTCGGGGCGTGGTCGTGCCTACTCGGGCACCCAAGTAGTCATCGAGTGTAATCGTGAACATAAAAATAAAACATGAAACAATCGTAAAATGAGACACATTTTATCGAGAGAAAATCGCCTTCGGCGTATAAATAAAACTAAAACTTGAGCAGTTTAATCCTTTTTACAACCACACTTACAACGATTACTACGGACCTCTAAGATTTACAACAACTATGACGGGACGGGGCCCGCCATACCAGAATGTACAGAACCTACAACTCGGGAACACATACAAAAGATAAGCCTCAGAAGGAACGGAGCTTCCGTCTGTTGAAAGGTGATCCTAAGCGGGGATCGGCGACGATGTACTTCTACTGCGGCATGAGCGGCCCGAAGGAGGTCGATCTAACAGTACTCAAGTATGTGGCGAAAATCTGCGATTAACTCATAATGATCTATATAAAGCAGGAGACATGTATGATAACCAAAATACAGTTCACGCTAAACAAGCGATCATAAGTCGAGGACTCACGCTCAAAGTCGTCACTCAAATATAACTATGGGTCTCACGCCCACAACATCAATCATGTTCGCATCGCGCCACATGCCGGAGTCTGCGCCGGTGTAGACATGTCCATGATGCAACAATAAAAATAACAATGCCGTACGTACATGCGAAGTCTGCGTCTCAGTGCATCGGTGTAGACATGTCCATGTAACATCAACAACAATATATCGGGTGATCAACCTGCCGCGTAGCCACGTGCCCCGAGTCTGCGCCGGTGTAGACATGTCCATGTAACCACGGTAATAATATATCGGGTAATCAACCCGCGCGTAGCCACGTACCCCGGAATTCTGCATCGGTGTAGACATGTCCATGTAAGTTCTCAACAAGTCAACCGGCCTTCCAATGAGAGGCGCGGTAGTATCACATACCTCGCGACGATTATCGACTATAAGCAAAACGCTCCACGGCTATAACCCGGCTAGCCTGGTCCACCTTCTAAGTAGCCCATGCTACTTGCAGAACATTCAACCAATAAAGGTTATCGATCTCAGTATATACGATCCTATGTAAGTCTGATTTAACTTACTTATATTCTTACGAAGTGATTTGATTCAAGTCTTTTTACGTAATATCCTTCTATTACAGTTCAATTCTCTTCTATGAATCTTATATTCATTTCTACTACGACAGTATGTAACTTCCAATTACAATAGAAGGACAGTAGTATTTACCTCGATAAGCCCCAAAATTTTCCGAGTTTAAAGTCGCTCCTGAGCAACGCTTAGCTCCTACTCCGAGTGCTCCAATCCGCTCCAAACAACCCTTAGAAGTTTTAACCAACTTCTACTTAAATACTTCAACTATCAATGAAGATTTTCCTTAGGGTTTCGTTTAGTGGCTAAAGAAGGTATAATAGTATTTTCTGGGCTTTTGTAAGTGTAGCCTTGGGAATACTACAAGGTATTTGGGCCAAGGTATTTGGGCATTATAACAATACTTGGAGAGTATTTCTATACCACAAAAAGGGGGGTATTTATACGAGACAACTCGGCTAGGGGGTACCCCGGCTGGACACCACAAAGGGGAGGGTGGCTCTCGGCCAAGGCTCTCTCAAAGGGGGGGGGGGGACTCTTTGGACGAACTACAACAAGAGGGAGGGAGTATTTGAGACTTAGAAAGATTGCTCAATTTAGGATGAAATAACTCTTCAACAAGGGGGGTATTTATAGGTCAAGAAAGGACCAACCAATGGCGAAGATTCATCAGTGTAAGGCAAGTGTAGGGCTAGATTTAAGCCAAGTGCACCTTATCCATCTACCACAACAACTTGCACAAAATATCCTACCAACTAAAGTCACCCATTTCGTCCAAACCGCCCAATCTCACGTCCAATGTGAGGGTGACACATGTCACCCTCCCGTTGGTCCAAAATGTTTCGTCTCTCGGAAAAATCCGCAAAAATAAGAAATGACATAGCCGGAATTTTCCCTTCGCAAGTTCAGTAAAACGTTTCGTCGAAAAACGACTCTTTTCGGCACTTGTGCCCAAATTTCGAACCTAGCCTAACTTTAAGGCTTAAATTTTTAATACGTACGCCCTCACATACATACTCTGGAAATACGGGGTATAACATGTTTCTTTCACAAAAGTCACACAATACTCGTAGTATATGAAAATAGATTGATTATCTTTTGAAGTAAATCAAAACACTTCTCTTTGTAAAATCAAGTAACAACATTCTTTTCCAAACGTTCAAGTTTGCCTAATTTCAAATGTTCACGTTTCTTATTTTAGAAAGGTTTCGTGGTTCATAGTCTTATTCATTTAAGAATATAATTCTCTTTTAAACAATCTGAGAAACATATGCCTTATATGTGAGTAGGTTATTCTTGTTCATAATCAATCTTATTAAGCAGCCATGATCTAGGAAATATCATTTTGTCTCATCTTAGCTTCTATGCAGATGGAGTTTCTACTGGTTTTAATAATACTTAATTATTCAATACATTTTCCTTTATTAACGCTGCAATGGTTTGTCGATACACATTCTGATTTCCGAAATCAGTAAAACATTATCCCTTTTAAAACCAAGTACTCATTACTCACGAATGAGGTTTCACAAAAATTCATATAATTCATTTACGTTAAGTCTCTTATCTTACAAGATCAAGTCTCTTAACTTCTAAAATCAATAAATCATTCGTTTTATCTCTCTTAAGCCGTTATACCTAACTTCCCATAAAGCTAGTATAACTCTTAGCTTTTAAAACCAAGTATTACTCTTCTTTAAAAGCAGTTCTTAATTATATTGAAATACTTCAAGATCTTTATTATTCGGGCTTAAGTCAAAAGACATTGCCGTACAACTACGTTCAATTAGCACGCGTACGTCTACCGTACTATATATATATTCTTTTAAAATATCATGCTCAAGAGGATAGGAAGAATCACATACCTCGCGACGATTATCGACTATTAGCAAATCGCTCCACGGCTATAACCTGGCTAGCCTTGTCCACCTTTCAAGTAACACATGCTACTCACAGAACATTCAACCTCGGTAAGCCCAAAATTATCCAAGTATAAATGTCGGTCCTTAGCAACGTTTAGCTCCTACTCCGGGTGCTCCAACCCGCTCCAAACCACCCTTAGAAGTTCTAACCAACTTCTACGTAATACTCCAACTAACTATGGAGATTTTCCTAAGGGTTTCGTTTTGTGACTGAAGGGAAGTATAATAGTATTTCTGGGCTTTTCGTATAGGTATAACCTTGGAATACTACAAGGTATACGGCTAAGGTAATTTGGGTATAACAACAATACTTTTGAGAGTATTTCTACCAAGAGGGGGGTATTTATACGAGACAACACCACAAGGGGGGGTGTATACCTCGGCCAACCCCACTAGGAGGGTACTCTCGACGAAGGGGAGGGTGCTCTCGGCTAAAGCCTCATGAGGGGAGGGCGAGAACTCTAGAGGAGGGAAGAGCTTTCAAGACATAGGAAAGTTTAGGAATGGATGAAGAAGTCTTGAAAGGGGTATTTATAGGTCAAGCCATGGCCAACCAGTGGCGAAGATCATGCCAAGTGCAAGGCAAGTGTAGGGCTAGGATTCACCCAAGTGTACCTTATCCATCTACCCACAAAATATCCTACCAACTACTTGACAAAAAGCGAGACCAATCGGCCACTTCACCGCCTGGCGTCCCCAATGAGAGGGTGACAAGTGTCGCCCTCTCGTTGGTCCAAAATGTTTCGTCTCTCGGAAAAATCCGCAAAAAATAGAAATGACATAGCCGGAATTTTCCCTTCGCAAGTTATGTAAAACGTTTCGTCGAAAAACGACTCTAACCGGGTGTTGTGCACAAAGTAAAATCGGCCAAGCCACTTTTAAAGCCCAAACTTTTCTACGTACGTCCTTACGTACATACTCTGGAAATACGGGGTATAACATTCTCCCCTCCTTAGAAACATTCGTCCCGAATGTTCCTTCTAAGTCTCAAAACAAACGTGCGCCAGTATAGTCTTCACTACTATACTTACGAGAACAATCCTGCCACAACTGGCCGCAGAAACACCTGCGCAAATACTTACATCTAAGTCCACGAGGAAACACCTCTAACATCACAAAAAGCACTCACCCGAGGTCTAAAATATACTTCCTTCGCACCTTCTTCATACAAAAGAAATGATCACATCGATGCTCGCAATACATGCTCGTTTCTTCCCTTACGTGTCGTACCCTTCTTGTGCACTCGAACTCTTTCTCATAACTTACCACATTGCATCGCTTGGTTTCAAAACTCGTCACACCTAATCGGGTGGTACCTTCAAGAAGACCGTCAACTCGAACTCTGGCGTCGTCATGGATTATCCGCACGATTTCTAGCCGCCAAAACCTCTTCTAGACAAGCTTCACTTTATCCACATCTGCTTTGGAACAAGCTGAACCAACTATCCGAACCTTGCCAACATCGAACCAATCGGCCGTGACTTACACTTCGCCCTACAAGGCTTCATAAGGCGACATCAGAATCGAAATGGTAGCTTAAACACTCCTCCGCGGAGACAACAATCCCCACGACTACCGCGAAATCAACAACGGCGGGGCGAATGCGGTCGAGTCTCACTGAGTTCCTAACCTGCTGGTAAAACTCTCGAAGAAAAAGCAGTAGTAACACAGGCCCCACTGCGCCATAAGGTGAAGGTAGGCACCGTGCGACCTTACAACCTTTACGATATAACAACATTTCTTGAGTATACGGTCGATCGAAAACCACGATGGGTGCCCCATCGGCCCGACCTCGTCGAACGCATCCACGTGAACTTGTACGCGGTTAACTAAACTTGGGCCTAACACCCTCATAACCCTAACACAAGCGGGACCACCACAACCGACCCCACCGCCAAGCGGGCGCGGGTTGACCCGCAACGTGGCCTCGACCCGTCCGAATGCGCAAAACACTAGCTCCGATCCGGAACAATTTCGCTAATCACGTTACGAAAACCTGGCGGTCTTCTTAGTTCAACTACCCTCTTTCATACCACACTGCCAGGACCTATCTCAAACATAGCTCACGTGCACTATGCACTCAGATAAGGATCAAACATAACACTACACCTTTACTCGAGATGGCCTTACCTCTAAGGTCTCCACGTATAAAACTCTAAGGCTCGCGCCTTCTCTATCCCCAAATCTTACTTGGTTAACTAACCAAGATTTCTAATCACAATTTACACAATGCTATCGAATATAACACTTAAGGTATACTCACCTTATCACACATACTATTCACTGTAGGGTTAAAGATCTATCTGTATTCACCGCTTCACTCCCTTAGTCGTTCTAATCAAACACGCTTGTAGGCGCATAGCTAAAGAAGGTGACGAACTACCCAGCGATCTGAAGGCTAAGTCCTCCTACTAGGACATCCTGCCGTCATCGACCACGGCGGTCGTAGTACAACAAGTACCCGACTAAAGGCGTCATTCCGGGATGACATCGCCACATGTGAGCCGGAAGTCTGGTGCTCGACCCGACTCGGTATACCGAAAGTCACGAAATCCGTGGAAGACCACTGCATCTTGGCGGAGGTGCATATCTAATCTTCTTGAGGTGATTCGCCTCGAAAGTTACCAAAGGACCTTGTTGTTCTGGCCCTCTTCTATTGTCCTTAGTTAACCCGTCGATCTCTACGTTTCTTGGCCTGTTGCGCATAAGCCCGTACACAGGCCATGCTCAAGCCTAACTGAAGAATTTCCTCTGCACGAACCTCTCTTAGATATTCATCAAGACTCGCGGTAAATCGGTATACTCTCTGGTAGCCAAATCCATAGCTAATGTAATGGTCGCCTCTTTGCAATCTATATTCTGTCCCCGGTGCCAGGCGAAGGTTCAAATATCATGGCGCAGAGGAAGCCGCGCCGTGCTAAAACTCTCTTTGGGGCTAGTGGCGTCGTGAACTCCCGAAGGAAGCACTACCCTAGGTAATGATTGGGCTGTGCCTCGTAACCTCACGAACTCTACTCGCGGCTCCTGCCGTGCCTTGCCCTCTGGGCGGGTTTGCCTACGCGGAGGCATAGCGGTAGGAAATAAATCGTTAGAGGTCCAACTTACAACACGGCTCTAAGGCACGATCTCGAGTGAGAAGAATGAAGCGATCCTAAATATCCTATAGCCTCACGATTATTGATGTGGTGCACAACACAGATAATCAAAACTCTACTAGATACGGTGCGTAGACACTTTCAGAGGATTAAGCGCTCGATACCACTTTTGTCACGACCGAACCGGGCGTGTTGGTGCCTACCGGGCACCTAGTGATACAACATCAGAGAAATCAACGGAATATAAAACAATAACATGAAACAACATGAAGTATGAAATAATAATCTGAGAAAAATTGCCTTTCGGCATGTATATATGAAAACTTAAATTCGACGATTACATCCCATGACAACCACGCCACAGGATTACTACAGACCTCTACGAATGATATGACAACCACGGCGGGACAGGGCCCTGTCATACCCCTGAATGTAAGCACCTACAACAACAGGGGACTATATCAAGATAAGCCTCCGGAGGAACGGAGCTTCGAAGCTGACTGTGACCCTAAGGCGAGGATCAACGGCGGGTGTACCTTTACTGCGGCATGAGCGCGGCCCAAGGAGGTCGATCTGACAGTACCCAGTATGTGGCGAAAATCACGTAAATGAAATCATAGTAGTCTATATAAAGCGAGAGACATGTATAATAACCAAACTACGATTCCTGATAAATAGCGATCATGTCAAGTCGGGGACTCGCGCCAAAGTCATCACTCAAATATAACAATGGGTCTCGCGCCCGCAACATCAATCATGCGTGGAATACCCCGCCAGCTGCGGCGATCTATGATATAAAAGCACGAGGAATACATATGAACACGGGTCCGCTATGTCATCATAAAACCGTGCGGGGTAAATGCGAAGGCATGGCCGACTACTAAAACCCACAGTACCAACAAGGTCATAAAGCGTATCATGAGATCTGTCTAGCCGTCACATGATCAAAGGCGCCACTCGCGCGATATCTAATGTCGCGTCTAGCCACAGAACTTCGTAGCTCGCGCATAAGCCACTCAGATGGCCCGCGTGAGGTATTCCTCGCGTCGGTAGCTACTCCCCGGCGTCTGGACTCGCCGTCGCGTAGCGCATGAACGCGCATGACCACAAAGGCGCACACTAACACGGAACTCCGCTGATTCCGCGCCGACTGCGGACCCGCATAAGGTATTCTCGAATCATAGGTCACGCAGACCACTTTGAGTCTACCCGCGTGGGAGGGCATCTTAACCGGAATCATGAGTGATATAATACTAACATAACGACTTATCGTTAAACAACCTAATCACAACAAGGAAAACCCCTTTACACAAACATCACAAGATACTAACTCACGTAGCATCCCAACATGTTTACTTATCAAGTCAACAAGAAAGTATTACAAGACTATCACAAATCAACACAATCAAGTTATTCACACGAGGTACTTTCTACATTATGTTAACAAGTTCGAGTTTTTAGCCCCAAGTACTTCATGTATTACTCTTTTAAAAGATCTGTTTCTTTCACAAAAGTCACACAATACTCGTAGTATATGAAAATAGATTGATTATCTTTTGAAGTAAATCAAAACACTTCTCTTTGTAAAATCAAGTAACAACGTTCTTTTCCAAGCGTTGAAGTTTGCCTAATTTCAAATGTTCACGTTTCTTATTTTAGAAAGGTTTAGTAGTTCATAGTCTTATTCATTTAAGAATATAATTCTCTTTTAAACAATCGAGAAACATATGCCTTATATGTGAGTAGGTTATTCTTGTTCATAATCAATCTTATTAAGCGACCATGATCTAGGAAATATCATTTTGTCTCATCTTAGCCACATGCGGATGGAGTTTCTCTTGGTTTTAATAATACTTAATTATTGAATACATTTTCCTTTATTAACTTTGCAATGGTTTGTCGATACACATTCGATTTCGAAATCAGTAAAACATTATCCCTTTTAAAAACCAAGTACTCATTACTCACGAATGAGGTTTCACACAAAAATTCATATAATTCATTTACGGTAAGTCTCTTATCTTACAAGATCAAGTCTCTTAACTTCTAAAATCAATAAATCATTCGTTTTATCTCTCTTAAGCCGTTATACCTAACTTCCCATAAAGCTAGTATAACTCTTAAGCTTTTAAAACCAAGTATTACTCTTCTTTTAAAAACAGTTCTTAATTATATTGAAATACTTCAAGATCTTTATTATTCGGGCTTAAGTCAAAAGACATTGCCGTACAACTACGTTCAATTAGCACGCGTACGTCTACCGTACTATATATATATTCTTTTAAAATATCATGCTCAAGAGGATAGGAAGAATCACATACCTCGCGACGATTATCGACTATTAGCAAATCGCTCCACGGCTATAACCTGGCTAGCCTTGTCCACCTTTCAAGTAACACATGCTACTCACAGAACATTCAACCTCGGTAAGCCCAAAATTATCCAAGTATAAATGTCGGTCCTTAGCAACGTTTAGCTCTACTCGGTGCTCGACCGCTCCAAACCACCCTTAGAAGTTCTAACCAACCACGTAATACTCCGACTAACTATGGAGATTTTCCTAAGGGTTTCGTTTTGTGGTGAAGGAAGTATAATAGTATTTACGGGCTTTCGTATAGGTATAACCTTGGAATACTACAAGGTATCTGACTAAGGTAATTTGGGTATAACAACAATACTTTTGAGAGTATTTCTACAGAGGGGTATTTATACGAGACAACACCACGAGGGTGTATACCTCGGCCAACCCCAGGAGGGTACTCTCGACCAAGGGGAGGGTGCTCTCGGCTCAAGCCCCACAAGGGGAGGGAGGACGAGACCTCGAGAGGGAGGGCGAAGAGCTTTCAAGACTTAGGAAAGTTTAGGAATGGATGAAGAAGTCTTGAGGGGTATTTATAGGTCAAGCCATGACCAACCGATGGCGAAGATCATGCCAAGTGCAAGGCAAGTGTAGGGCTAGGATTCACCCAAGTGTACCTTATCCATCTACCCACAAAATATCCTACCAACTACTTGACAAAAGCCAAGACCAATCGGCCACTTCAGCCAGCGTCCCCAATGAGAGGGTGACAAGTGTAAGCCTCTCGTTGGTCCAAATGTTTAGATCTCTGGAAAAATCCAAAAAATAGAAATGACATAGCGGAATTTTCCTTCGCAAGTTATGTAAAGCGTTTCGTCGAAAACGACTCTAAGGGTGTTGTGCACAAAGTAAAATCGGCGAAGCCACTTTTAAAGCCCAAACTTTTCTCGTGCGTCCTTACGTACATACTGCAAATACGGGTATAACAACTCGTCTATATATCTCCCTTGTTGCTAGTAGGATGAGGATAGAGCACGAGTCCATAGACCGCTTCGAGGTAGCTACGCCGGTGGGTGATGCGGTGGTAGCTCGGCGGGTATTTAGAGCTTGTCGAATGACCTTATGCGATCGTCGGACCTAGCGAACTTGATAGAAATGGACATGATTTCGGCGTGATCATGGGCATGGATTGGCTAGCTTCTTGCTATGCCAATGTAGGCTGAGGAGAAAGTGAGTGCAGTTCGATTTCTGAGGCAGTTATTGAGTGGGAGGAACAACGTATCGTAGGGGTAGGTTTATTTCTTACCTCAAGGCTAGGAAGATGGTGTAGAAAGGGTATATCTACCATCTCGTTCGGGTGTTTGATCTTTGAGGCTGCGGTGCAGATTTTGATCGATTCCAGTAGTCGAGAGAATTCCCAGGCGTGTTTCAGACGACCTCGGGTATCCTCACGAGAGGAGATAGAGTTTTGTATTGATGTCTTGCGGACACTCGGCCTATTTCCATTCCGCCATACAGAATGGCACCTGCCGAGTTGAGAGAGTTGAAGGATCAGCTTAGAGATTTGCTGGAGAAGGGCTTCATCAAGCCTAGTGTTTCTCCCTGGGGGGGGCCGGTATTGTTCGTGAAGAAGAAGGACGGGACGCTGCGCATGTGTGTTGATTACAGACAGCTGAACAAGGTGACCATTAAGAACAGATACCCCCTTCCCAGGATTGATGATTTGTTCGACGATTGCGGCGCGAGATGTTTCTCAAGATTGATCTGCGATCGGGCTATCATCGTATCACGACCGAACCGGGCCGTGGTAGTGCTACCCGCACCCAAGTAGTCATACATCAGAGTAATCAGCGGAACATAAAAACAATACATGAAACAAAATGTGAAATGAGACACATTTTACCTTAAAGAAAATCGCCTTTCGGCATATATATAAATAATTACAAAGTTGAACAGTTTAATCCTTACAACCCTGCCCACAACAGTGCTACAGACCTCTAAGATTTATACAACAACTATGGCGGACGGGCCGCCATACCCAGAATGTCTGAGAACTACGGACTCGGGTAGCATGCGAAAGATAAGCCTCAGAAGGAACGGAGCTTCCAATCTGTTGAAATGTGATCCTAAGCGGGGATCGGCGGTAGATGTACCTCTATGTTATACCCGTAGTTCGGGGTATGTATGCGAGGGCGTGCGTGCGAGAATCGACATTGAAATTGGAAAGGAAGAAAGAGGTGATTTTCACGGAAAAGTTTAGGTTTTGTGAAGGAGAAAGGTTCGTTAATGGGAATTGGATTCCCAGTTTGGTATCGGACCTCTTGGAATATTAGAGAATTATGGAATTTTATTTTCGGAAATGGTCACGTGGGGCCCGGAGAAATTTCTGATTTTGTAGGGCCCACTTTGTTTCGAGATTTTGGCCATTGTGGATATTTTGGAAGATGAAATATTTTGGGCCAGTAGGAGGCGACACGTGTCACCCCACAGGTGGCTTGGCGAATTTCACTTTGTGCATGACAGATTAGAGTCGTTTTTCGGCGAAGCGTTTTACTAAACTCGCGTAGGATAAATTAGGCTATGTCATTTCTAATATTTGCGGATTTTAGAGGCGAAACACTTTGGACCAACGAGAGAGGCGACACTTGTCACCTCGTTGAGTGAACTTGTGGCGGAATTGGTAGATTGGATGGCTTATTTTGTCAAGTAGTTGGTAGGATATTTTGTGTGCAAGTTGGCTGAGTACACTTGCCTAATCCTCACCCTACACTTGCCTTGCATGGCACCATCTTGGCCCTTGGTTGGCCATCCCTTGACCTATAAATACCCCTCTTGTGATGAAGAGTTCTTCGTCCACAAACAAGCCTTCAGTCTTGAAATCCTCTCCTCTCACTTAAGCCTTTTTCGTCAACACACCTCCCCCTTTGGTGAGTTTGGCGAGGCCCCCAACCTAGCAGAAACCTACCCCCTCCCTTGGTTGAAAAATTGCCTTAGTATTGTTATAATGCCCAAAATACCTAGCCCAAATCCATTAGTCCTTAGTAGAAGTTGTGAAGAACTTAAGGTTTTCTTGGAGCTCTGGGCGCATGACTTAGGAGCTAAACCTTGCTCGGTGACTTTTATCTAGGATATTATTGGGCTTCAGGGTAAATAACCTTATCCTCCTTTTGTAATTAGAAAATACATCTTTGTAGAAGTATAGGAATAAGTATAAATACTTAGAAGGATATTAAGAATAGAATTGGCGATATCACGGTGAAGGGTTTAAAGAAGAATAATAGAAGCGTACTTACATGGATTTGTTTTCTGATGAACTGAGTAGCTCACCGGGTAGGAAGTCTGCCCAAATGTCCATAGAATAACGAACCCTCTGCTTAGAGCTTTATGCGATCTGATGCAGGCGTTGATAGGCGTGTTGGTATTATAGGTCGATTCTCTGGCGACATATTCAACTTGGCGGTGGATTTGAGAAGGTATGTGATTCTTCCTATCCTCTTGAGCATGATATTTTAAAGAATATGTATATAATGCGGTGAGCGTGCATGTGTTAGCGAATAATAATTACGGCAATGTCTTGGACTTAAGCTGAATAATAATTCTGGATGTCTTGACTTAAGCTTTGAATAAAAAGGATGCGAAGTAGTTCAAAGAATTAAGAAACCTTTTTAAGAGTAACACTTGGTTTTAAAAGCTTAAGAGTTATACTAGATTTATGGGAGGTTAGGTATAGCGGCAAGAGTGATAAAAAGAATGATTTATTGATTTAAGAAAATAAGAGACTTGACTTAATTATACTAATGTGAAAGCGTGTGAAACCTCATTCGTTGAGTAAATAGTATTTTGGTTTTCAAAAGGAATGATGTTTCTGCGTCGAATGAATGTCGAACAAACCACGTAGCTAATAAAGGAAATGTTTTGACTAATAAAGTATTATTAAAACCGTAGAAACTTCCATCTGCATAGGAGCTAAGATGAGACAAAATGATATTACATTTCTAGATCATGTTCTTTGTAATAAGATTGTTATGAACAATAATAACCTACTCACACATAAGGTATATGTTTCTCAAATTGTTTTAAAGTTAAAACTATGAACTACTGAAACCTTTGAAAATGAGAAAGTTGAGTAATTGAAATTAGGCAAACTTGAGCGTTGGGAAAAGAATGTTGTTACTTGATTTTACAAAGAGAAGTGTTCGATTTACTTCAAAGATAATCACTCTATTTTTATACTACGGGTATTGTGTGACTTTTGTGAAAAAGCGGATCTTTTAAAGAGTAAGACATGAAGTACTTTGGGGCTAAAAACCGAACTTGTTAACATAATGTAGAAAGTACCTTGTGTGAATAACTTGATTGTATTGATTTGTGATAGTCTTGTAATACTTTCTTGTTGACTTGATAAGTAAACATGTTAGGATGCTCACGTGAGTTAGTATCTTGTGATGTTTGTGTAAAGGGTTTTCCCTTGTTGTGCTTAGGTTGTTTAACGATAGTTGTCATGTTGATATTATATCACTCGTGATTAGGGGTTAAGCTGCACTCCGTCTGGGGTAGACTGAGGTAGTCTAGTGACCTATGATTCGAGAATACCTTATGCAGTGCGTATGGCCTATGCGGAACTCTTGTGGGTTTTAGTAGTCGGCTATGCCTCGTACTTACCCGTGCGGTTTATGATGACTTTGAGGCGTGAGTCTGACGACAGCATGCTTATTTATTGTGAGCGTAGTTTTGGTTATCATACATGTCTCTGCTTTATATAGACTACTATGATTTCATTCTGTATTTTCGATTTCACATACTTGGTACTGTTATCTTGACCTCGCCGAGTGCGTTCATCTGCGCAGTAAGGTACTCCTACTTTGATCCGTTCTTAGGATCACGTTTGGCGTTAGAAAGCTCAGTTTCTCGAGTCTTAGCATTTTGGTATGGTCCTGTCGTTGTAGATATTTGCATTGGGGTATGGCGGGGCCCTGTCCGCCATTGTTGTTTTAAACTCTTAGAGTGCAGACTGTTGTAAGGTTGAGATATAGCTGTTCATTTTGGGGTACTTATACATATATGCGAAAATGACTTTTCCCAGCGTGTCTTATTTATATTGTTTCATATCTTGGTTGTTTTATATTCGTGATTTCTCGATATATGACTACTTGGGTGCCGGGTAAGGCACGATCCACGGGCCGGAGCAGTCGTGACACTCTACTGGCATGAGCGCGGCCGAAGGAGGTCGATCTGCGGTACCAAGTATGTGAAGCGTAAATCACGTAAATGAAATCATAATAGTCTATATAAAGCGGGATACATGTATGATAACCAAACTACAATACACACATATAACGATTATATGAGTCGGGGACTCGCGCCTCCAGTCGTTACTCAAATATAACGATGGGTCTCACGCCCATGCATCAATCATGCGTGGAATACCTTCCTTGTCGGCCGTCTATGATATGATAACACGAAGTACACACGAACACCAAGTCCTACGATGCAAAGCGTATTAACAATACAATACAACCAAACCACGAAGGCGACGCGGGGCAAATGGCCAGGACTACGGATACCAAGGCGGCCCGTGGCGGCGAGCAAATACGAGGGCTAACTACGGTGCAGGCGGTATCGAGACCGTCACTACCTGAGCAGGGCAAGTCGAGGGCTAACTACCGTGTAAGGCGAATCGACCACGAGGCGGGGCAAGTACAAAAGCCGACCACGGTGCAGTAGAGCGATGAAACCTCGTGGAGAGCTAGTCCGTGGAATAACACTATCAGCGGGAGGCGTGCGGTGGAATTCTCGCGTCCTTGCGATGCGTCCAAGTAAATTGTCAACAAGTCAACCGACCCTCCATCGAGAGACGCGGTAATATAGAAACACAATTCTTGCACAACAAAGGCTATCACAACAAGCATATGCAAGTTTCACAACAACAAGCATAGGCAAGTTATACACAACTCAAGGTACTTCCATTTTATGCCAAAGTCCGGGTTTTAACCCTAAAGTACTACGTACGTTAAATTCCTTTTAAGAGGTCCATTCCTTTTATAAAAGTCACCTGATACCCTTAGTATAAAAAAAATAGAGTGACTTACATCTTTTTAAGTAAACCAAAACAACTTCCATACTTTCCTTTTTAAAACCAAATTAAGGCAATACCATGCCTTCTTTTAGACAAAACACTTCTCTTTTTAAAGTCAAGTTACCACATTAAAACCAATGATAAAACCCTTCTTTTGTTTTCATAAAGTCGTTATAACTAACTTCCCATAAAATTTGTTATAACACTTTATGTTTTAAACCAATTTAAAACAATGCCTTTCTTTTCCCTAAAGTTCCAGTTTGCCCAATTTCAATTACTCAAGTCTCTTTATTTAGAAAAGTTTCATAGTTCAATGTCTTAATTCTTTTTAAAACAATTGAGTAACATATGTCATAGGTGTGAGCAGTTTATTCTTGTTTATAAACAATCTTATTAAGCAACCATGATCTAGGAAATGTAATATCATTTTGTCTTATCTTAGTTTCTATGCAGATGGAGGTTTCTACTGGTTTTAATAATACTTCATTATTCACATACATTTTCCTTTATTAACGCTGCAGTGGTTTGTCGGTACTCATTCTGATTTCCGAAATCAGTAAAACATTTCTCCTTTTTAAAAAAAACAAGTACTCATTACTCACGAATGAGGTTTCACACAGAATTCATATTAATTCATTCAAGTCAAGTCTCTTATCTTTTAAGATCAAGTCTCTTAACTTCTAAAAATCAGTAAACCATTTCCCTTTACCACTCTTAAGACGTTATACCTAACTTCCCATAAAGCTAGTATAACTCTTATGTTTTCAAAACCAAGTATTACTCTTCTTTCAAAATGGTTTCTTAATCTTTCGAAATACTTCAAGATTCTTTATTATTCAGGCTTAAGTCAAAAGACATTGCCGTAACACTACATTCAGTTAACACCGTCGTCTAGTACTATATATATATATCTTGTAAAATACTTCCATTCTTATTATGGGCTTAAGTCAAAAGACATTGCTTGTCTAACTATATTCGATTAACAAATGCGTCTACGTACTATATATATATATATCTTGTAAAATACTTCGATTCTTATTATTGGGCTTAAGTCAAAAGACATTGCCACACGCGTCGTCTGGTACTATATATATATTAGTTAAAATACTTCATGCTCGAAGTATAGGAAGAATCACATACCTCATGACGATTATCATTTATAAGCAAAGCGCTCTCGGTTAAAACGGCTAGCCTTGTCCACCTTCCAGTAGTTAGTTCATGCTATGAACATTGAACCAAAAGGTTATAAGTCTCTGTAAATGATCTATGTAAGTACAATTTAATCTACTTATATATTAACGATGCGATTTGGTTCGAAGTCTTTTACGTAATATCCTTATTACAGTTCAATTCTCTTACATGAATCTTATATTCATTTATATACTACTACAGTATGTAATTCCCAATTACAATAGAAGGGCGATAGTATTTACCTCGATGAGCCCAAAATTATCCAAGTTTAATGTCGCTCTGAGCAACGTTAAGCTCTACTCCGTCTTGCTCAACGCTCCAAACAACCCTTAGAAGTTCTACGCAACTTCACTTAACACTTCACCCGACTATGAAGGTTTTCCTTAGGGTTTTGTTTAGTGGCTAAAGGAAAGTATAATAGTATATCAGGACTCTACGTATAGAAGTAACTTTGGAAAGTACTACAAGGTATTTGGGCTAAAGTATTTGGGCATTCTGACAATACTTGGAGTATTTCTATACCACAAAAGGGGGGGTATTATACGAAAACAACTAGGCTAGGGGGGGTGGTGTTCTCGGCCAACCACTAGGAGGGGGGGGGGGAGCACCCTCTCGGCCAAGGCTTCTCAAGAGGGGGGGAGGGGGAAGGCTTTGGACGAAATATCAAGAGGAGGGAGTATTTTGAGACTTAGAAAGAATGCTCAAGTTTGGATGAAATAACTATTCAACAAGGGGTATTTATAGGTCAAGAAATGGCCAACCAATGGCGAATCCATCAAGTGTAAGGCAAGTGTAGGGCTAGATTTTAACCGTATGGACCTTATCCATCTACCACGACAACTTGCACGAAATATCCTACCAACTCCCGACCCGATCGTCCACTTTGCGCCTAATGCTTCCGATGTGAGGTGGCACACGTACCCTCCGTTGGTCCAAAATGTTTATCTCTCGGAAAAATCCGCATAAAAATAATAATTGACATAGCGGAATTTTCCTTATGAAGTTTAGTAGAGCGTTTCGTCGAAAAACGATTCTTTTGGTACTTGTGCCCAAATTTCGATCCTAGCCTAACTTTAAGGCTTAAATTTATCGTCGCATTACGTACATACTGGAAATACGGGTATAACATTCTCCTCCTTAGAAACATTCATCCGAATGTTCCTACCGAGCGGATAACGATAAAGTTCTTCTAACAAGTTGCTAACGCCACACCGCCATGAAATAACACACGTTCTCTTCCTTCCTTACTCGTCGTGCCGCTTCCGAACACTTGAACTTCTAGTATCGTGCCATATTTGATCATCGCTCGGTTTCCAAAACTTTGGAGTCACCACCTCGAAACTTGGTCATCTTACTAACCTCGATCTTCGTAAGGCCATTCGGCCTTCACGATCCGCTACGGTCGAACATATCCACGAACTCATATGATGGTCATCTAAACTGGGCCTAGCACCCTCGTGACCTACCACTGGCGACCACCAGTGACCCCACTCGAACAGCCGCGGGTTGGCCCGCAACATGGCCCCAACCCGACCCACAACGCATCAAGCTCTTGTTTCACGATCGGAACAATCTTACCTATACAAGTCATGAAAGCTACCACTTCCATTTTACACCACGAGGAATCTTCCCACAATTACTCCACGTATACTTATACATTCGACAAAGATCACATGCAAAGTCTTGTACTCAAGACGGCGCACATCTAAGGTCTCAGTGTAATATTCTAAGGTTCATCATTTTTCACCCTGAGCTTACCCTTTTCACTAACGGGTTTCTAAATCACATTTTAGCACAAAGCTATCCGAACATAACACTTAACACATTATCATCACAACAATACATACAAGTCTCTGAGGGTTAAGGATATACTGAAAATAGGCGGTTCAAAGGACCGCTAAAATCAGGAACTTCCACCGCGACCTCTGTGGGTCACTGTATGAAAATCTGCCTAGCTGGAAGTGAAGAACCCACAACCGATCCGTAGTATGTGCTATTCTACCGCCACGCTCGCCTGACGCCGCTTGGACGGCCTGTTGGCCGCAAGAATAACAATCTCCCAAGTTAGTACGACACTCTCCCTTGAAGTTTCCCACAGCGGCCACATTGAGACAAGAGGCGACCTCATCGGCGAGCACTCTACTCCTCGAAAATCAAACACAGGAGCCACGACTGCTCTGAATATCGAAGGTCGAAGGTGTGGAGGACCACTCTGCATCTTGGCGGAGGTACATAACTAGTTCTTTGGCGAGGCGGTCCGCCTCGAAAGTCACCAAAGGACCTGCTGTTCGCCTCTTCTGCGATCTTGGTCATTCAGTCGATTTCTCCGCTCACATCAGTGCATAAGCTGCGTGCGAGCGATGTCCATGCGGTGAAGAGCTACACCGAACAACTTTACGCTAGGCAATCATCGAGCCTGTAACATATCGGTGCACTCGATCCTCCATACTAGCTACTAGCGCGGACGTCTGGCCGATGAGTCGAACTCCACATTGTACTCGAATCGTCGCCTGCTTCGCCGCAACACCAAAAATGCAGCCGAGCCCTCTCATCCGTGGAGGTAAGAAATGTGCAAGAAATGCTCACGAGAACTCGTCCCATATAGTGGAAGTGCATTCTCTCCCGACGGCTCAATGATCAAACGATCATTGCGGTATCGCGCGGCCGATGCGAACCTAGACCACCGACTCGGTCTCCGATGCTTGATCACTCGTGATCCATGAAGCGCCGGATGAACTCCTGCGGATCATCCTCGAGCCTCGTCCCATAAAACTCGAGGGCTACATCTCGGAAAATCCCGTAGCCTCAAACTATCGATCTAGGGTGAACCATTGGTGCTCGAACCGTCCGGCCTATCCACAAGTCGCCTGACAACGGCCATTAATCGCCCAGCTTTGTAACCCATCTCTCTGCTCCATCGTGGATGGAGGCTCAGTCTTGTGGTCTGTAGAGACCGCTGCGCTTCTACTCGCGGCTCCTCTCGCTGTCTTGCCATACGCAGGCGGGTTGCCTTGCGGAGGCATAGCGTAAAAGCAGTGCGTCGGAGGGTCGAACTTATCACGCGACTCTAAGGCACGATCTCGGAATGAGAAGAATGGAAATCAATCCTAAATGTCCTGCGACCTCACGATTATAGATGTGGTGCACAACACACCGATAATCGAGACTTACCTGACACGGTCGTAGACACTACGAGGATTAAGCGCTCGATACCACTTTTGTCACGACCGAACCGGCGTGATCGTGCTTTACTGAGGCACCCAAGTAGTCATACATCAGTGTCACGGAACATAAAAACAATACATGAAACAAAATGTGAAATGAGACACATTTACCTTAAAGAAAATCGCCTTTTCGGCATATATATAAATAATTACAAAGTTGAGCAGTTTAATCCTTACAACCACGCCCACACTAAAGGCTGCACTCTAAGATTTATACAACAACTATGATGGGGCAGGGCCCGCCATACCACAGATGTACAAGAACCTACTGACTGTGGTAACATACCAAAAGATAAGCCTCAGAAGGAAGAGCTTCAATCTCTGTTGAAATGTGATCCTAGCGCGGGATCGGCGGTAGATGTACCTCTACTGCGGCGTTAACGCACCCCAAGAAGGTCGATCTGACAGTACAGTATGTGGCTGTAAATCAATCGTAAATGAAATCATAATAGTCTATATAAAGCGAGAGACATGTATGATAACCAAACTACAATACAGCACATATATGCGGTTATATCAGTCGGGGACTCGCGCTCAAGTCATTCCTCAAATATAACGATGGGTCTCACACCCATAACATCAATCGTGCCGTGGAATACCTTCATCACGCCGTGCTTCTATGATATGATAACACGAAGTACACCGAACACCAAGTCCTACGATGCCAAAGCCGTATTAATACAATACAACCAAACCACGAAGGACACGCGGCAAGACTAAGCCGACTACGGATACCAATACGGCCCACGTGGTGATCGGGCAAGTACGAGGGCTAACTACCGTGTAAGCGATATCCGAGACCGTCACTACTGAGCGGGGCAAGTGCGAGGCGAATCAGCGCCGAGGCAGGGAAGCAATCTGGCCGACCCACGGTACCAAGGCGAGAAGAAACCCGTGGAGCTAGTCCGAATAACACTATCAGCAGCGAGCGCACTGCGGAATTCTCACATCGCCGTGCGCCCAAGTAAGTTCTCAACAAGTCAACCGACCCTCCATCGAGAGACGCGGTAGTATAGAAACACAATTCTTGCACAACAAAGGCTATCACAACAAGCATAGGCAAGTTTCACAACAACAAGCATAGGCAAGTTATACACAACTCAAGGTACTTTCATTTTATGCCAAAGTCCGGGTTTTAACCCTAAAGTACTACGTACGTTAAATTCCTTTTAAGAGATCCATTCCTTTTATAAAAGTCACCCGATACCCTTAGTATAAAAAAATAGAGTGACTTACATCTTTTTAAGTAAACCAAAACAACTTCCATACTTTCCTTTTTAAAACCAAATTAAGGCAATACCATGCCTTCTTTTTAGACCAAAACACTTCTCTTTTTAAAGTCAAGTTACCACATTAAAACCAATGATAAAACCCTTCTTTTGTTTTCATAAAGTCGTTATAACTAACTTCCCATAAAGCTGTTATAACACTTTATGTTTTAAACCAATTTAAAACAATGCCTTTCTTTTCCCTAAAGTTCCAGTTTGCCCAATTTCAATTACTCAAGTCTCTTTATTTAGAAAAGTTTCATAGTTCAATGTCTTAATTCTTTTTAAAACAATTGAGTAACATATGTCATAGGTGTGAGCAGTTTATTCTTGTTTATAAACAATCTTATTAAGCAACCATGATCTAGGAAATGTAATATCATTTTGTCTTATCTTAGTTTCTATGCAGATGGAGGTTTCTACTGGTTTTAATAATACTTCATTATTCACATACATTTTCCTTTATTAACGCTGCAGTGGTTTGTGATTTTCATTCGATTTGAAATCAGTAAAACATTTCTCCTTTTTAAAAAAAACAAGTACTCATTACTCACGAATGAGGTTTCACACAGAATTCATATTAATTCATTCAAGTCAAGTCTCTTATCTTTTAAGATCAAGTCTCTTAACTTCTAAAAATCAGTAAACCATTTCCCTTTACCACTCTTAAGACGTTATACCTAACTTCCCATAAAGCTAGTATAACTCTTATGTTTTCAAAACCAAGTATTACTCTTCTTTCAAAATGGTTTCTTAATCTTTCGAAATACTTCAAGATCATTATTATTCAGGCTTAAGTCAAAAGACATTGCCGTGACACTACATTCAGTTAACACACGCACGCTCACCGTACTATATATACTCTTTTAAAATATTTCACGATTCTTATTATTCAGGCTTAAGTCAAAAGACATTGCCACGTACGTCTACCGTACTATATGTATTCTTTTTAAAATACTTCATGCTCAAGAGTATAGGAAGAATCACATACCTCGCGACGATTATCGACTATAAGCAAAACGCTCCACGGCTATAACCCGGCTAGCCTTGTCCACCTTGTAAGTAGCACATGCTACTTGCAGAACATTCAACCAATAAAGTTTATCAGTCTACTGTAAATACAGTCCTATGTAAATACATTTTAATCTTCTACTTATATTCTTCTGATGTGATTTCAGTTCAAGTCTATTCTGTAATATCCTTCTATTACAGTTCAATTCACTTCTATGAATCTTATATTCATTTCAATACTACTACAGTATGTAATTTCCAATACACTAGAAGGATAGGATTATTTACCTCGATGAGCCCAAAATTATCCAAGTATAAAGTCGCTCCTGAGCAACGTTAAGCTCCTATTCCGAGTGCTCCAACCCGCTCCAATCAACCCTTAGAAGTTCTACGCAACTTCTACTTAACACTTCAACCGACTATGAAGGTTTTTCTTAGGGTTTCGTTTAGTGGCTAGAGGAAAGTATAATCGTATTTTCCGGTTTTTTTGTAGAGGTACTTTGGAAAGTACTACGAGGTATATGGGCTAAGGTATTTTGGGCATTACAACAATACTGGAGAAGTATTTCTCAACCGGGGTAGTATTTCGACTAGCAACTAGGCTGGGAGGGGTATTCTCTACGAGGGCCTCCAAGAGGGGAGGTGTTTCGCTAGGCTACCACAGGGGGAGGTGTGGCGGACGAGAGCACAAGAGGGAGAGGGAGGGTTTTTGCCTTAGAAGTTTTCAAGTGAGGATGAAGAAAGTCTTCAACTTAGAGGGGTATTTATAGGTCAAGAAATGACCAACCAAAGGCCAAGATTCATCCAAGTGTTAGGCAAGTGTAGGGCTAGGATTAAGCCAAGTGCACCTTATCCATCTACCACACCAACTTGCACAAAATATCCTACCTAACCATGCCACCTATTTCGTCCACCATTGCCGCCCAACCTCATCCAATGTGAGGGTGACACATGTCACCCTCCCGTTGGTCCAAAATGTTTCGTCTCTCGGAAAAATTCGCAAAAATTAAAAATGACATAGCCGGAATTTTCCCTTCGCAAGTCTAGTAAAACGTTTCGTCGAAAAACGACTCTTTTTGGCACTTGTGCACAAATTCGCCACTTTGCTTACTTTAAGGCTTAAACTTTTATACGCACGCCCTCACGTACATACTCTGGAAATACGGGGTATAACATTCTCCCCTCCTTAGAAACATTCGTCCCGAATGTTCCTTCTCAAGACGGATAACGATAAAGTTCTTCTAACAAGTTGTCATCGCCACATCTGGCCATGGAATAACACACGTTCTCTTCCTTCCTTACTCGTCGTGCCCTTCTCAAACACTTGAACTCTTCCGATATCGCATCGCACTTCCGCCATCGCCAGCTTCCCAAAACTTTGAGTCACCACCTCCAAACTTGGTCATCTTACTAGCCTCAATCTCCTTAAGGCCATTCCTCGGCCTTCACGAACCGATTCTGGTCGAGCGTATCACGATCTCATCGATGGTCATCTAAACTTGGGCCTAACACCCTCGTGACCCTACCACCGCGACCACCCAGAGCTGACCCAACCCCAAACAGCCGCGGTTGGCTCGCAAAGATGGCCCCAACCCGACCCACTTAACGCATCGCTCTTGTTTCCGATCCGGAACAATCTTACCTCTACAGTCATGAAAGCTACCACTTCCATTTCACACTACCGGACTTATCACACAATACATTCTAGGCATAAAATGCACCGACAAGGATCACTTGCAAAAACTTGTACTCAAGACGGCTTACATCTAAGGTCTCAACTGTAATATTCTAAGGTTCATCATTTTCTCACCCCCAGGCTTACCCTTTTTCACTAACCATGTTTCTAAATCACATTTTAGCACAAAGCTATCCGAACATAACACTTAACACAATATCATAACATTAATACATACAAGTCTCTAGAGGGTTAAGGATATACCTGAAAATAGGCGGTTCAAAGGACCGCTAAAATCGAACTTCCACCGCGACCTGCTGTGGCTCACGGCATGAACATCCCGCCTAGCATGGAAGGTGAAGAACATGCAATCGATCTCGTGATTCGTGCTATCCTACCAAGTTACTCAGCCTGGACGGTTTCTCCCAAAATGGCCCTCGCCGCATGTAAAACAAACTCCGAACTAGCACGACACTCCCACTATGGAGTCTACCACGCCACAACGAGGTGGTGGCTTCACCGCTAACACCCTCGCTCTCCCGAAAATCTGAACCCTGAGCCCTCAGAACATATTGGTGCACTCGATCCTCCATACTAGCCACTAATGCGGGACGCATCGCCAATGAGTCGAACTCCACATTGTACTCCCAACCGCACGCCTGCTCGCCAACACCAAAAATCTTTACGGCCGAGCCCTCCTCATCCGCGGAGGCAAGAAATGTGCAAGAAATGCCTCGAGAACTTCGTCCCAACTACTGGAAGTGCATTCTCTCCCGACAGCTCCTATGAATCAAACGATCATGCGGTATCACGCACCGATGCGAACCTCGACCACGACTCGGTCTCCGATGCTCGATCACTCTCGATCCGTCAGAATCGGATGAACTCCTCGGATCATCCTCGTGCCTCGACCCATAAAATTCTAGCGGTTACACCTCGAAAATCCCGTAGCCTCCAACTATCCGATCTAGGGTGAACCATGGTGCTATCGAACTGCCGCGGCCCCTTATCCTCAAGTCCGCCACAACCCCGCCATTAATCGCCCACCTTTGTAACCCATCTCTCCGCCTGCATCTGCGGATCGAGGCTCGTGTTGTGGTCTTCAGAGAAGGCCATTGCTCTACCGCAGACTCTCCGCTGCGCTTGCCGCCCGGGCGGTTGCCTTGCGGAGGCATAGCGGTAAAGCGAGATGCGTCGAGGGTCCAACTTACAACACGACTCTAAGGCACGATCTCGGAATGAGAAGAAGGAAACCAATCCTAAATGTCCTATAGCCTCCTCGATTATAGATGTGGTGCACAACACATCGATAATCAGACTCTACTAGACACGGTGCGTAGACACTTTCCGAGGACTAATCGCTCGATACCACTTTTGTCATGACCGAACCTGCCCGTGGATCGTGCCTTACCGGGCACCCTAGTGATACAATATCGAGAAAACCGGTGAAATAAAAACTTAAACATGCAAATAGACATGGATCAAGATGAAAGAAAATAGGCCAACTAAAGCGGTTGCCTTCAAAGATATATATATACATAGACATTTGAGCATTTATAATCCTTACAACCCCGCCACAACAAAGCATGGACTTAAGATTTTTACAACAACTATGGCGACAGGCCCCCGCCATACCCCGAATGTACAAGACCCTACAAACTCGTGGTAACATACCAAAGATGAGCCTCAAGGAACGGAGCTTCCCAAGACGCGAAAGGTGATCCTAAAAGCGGGATCGACACCGATGTACCTACTCGCTGCGGTGAACGCACCCAAGGAGGTCAAGATAACAGTACCAAGTATGTGAAATCAGAAATATCAGAAAAGAAATCATAGCGATCATATAAAGCGGAGACATGTATGATAACCAAACTACAATACACACATATAATTGCTTATAACAAGTCGTGGTCTCACGCCTCCACATCAATCATGCGTGGAATACCTTCCTCATCACGTGATCTATGATAACACCAAGAAGTACACATGCACACCAAGTCCTACCTGATGCCAAAACCGTACTAACAATGTAATACAAACAAACCCCGAAGCTGACACGGGGCAAGTACGAAAGCCGACTACCAGATACCAAGGCCGAACAAGAAACCTCGTGGAGAGTTAGTCCATGGAATAACAATCCCAATGGAACCATACCCGTGCGCTACGCATCGTGTCAGTATGTCCAAAAAGGAAACAACAAGACAACAATAAAAATGGAACCATACCCGTGCGCTACGCATCGTGTCAGTATGTCCAAAAGGAACAACAAGACAACAATCAAAATGGAACCATACCCGTGCGCTACGCATCGTGTCAGTATGTCCAAAAGGAACAACAAGACAACAATCAAAATGGAACCATACTCGTGCGCTACTCATCGCGGTCGATGTCCAAAAGGAACAACAAGACAACAATCAAAATGGAACCATACCCGCGCTACGATCGTGGTCGATGTCCAAAGCGATTAGCAAAATTAACACTATCACCGTGAGCTGCACTGCGGAATTTCTCCGCCATCACGCAAGACGCCCCAGTAAGTTCTCAACAAGTCAACCGGCCCTCCATCGAGAGACGCGGTAGTATAGAAACACAATTCTTGCACAACAAAGGCTATCACAACACGTATAGGCAAGTTTCACAACAACAAGCATAGGCAAGTTATACTTAACTCAAGGTACTTTCATTTTATATCAAAGTCCGGGTTTTAACCCTAAAGTACTACGTACGTTAAATTCCTTTTAAAGAGATCCATTCCTTTTATAAAAGTCACCCGATACCCGTAGTATAAAAATAGAGTGACTCACATTATTAGGTAAACCAAAACACTTCTCTTTTTAAAGTCGAGTTACCACATTAAAACCAATGATAAAACCCTTCTTTTGTTTTCATAAAGTCGTTATAACTAACTTCCCATAAAGCTGTTATAACACTTTATGTTTTAAACCATTTTAAGACAAAACAATGCCTTCCTTTTCCCTAGAGTTCCAGTTTGCCTAATTTCAATTACTCTAGTCTCTTTATTTTAGAAAAGTTTCATAGTTCATAGTCTTAATCATTTAAGAATATAATTCTCCTTTAAACAATCTGAGAAACATATGCCTTATGTGAGTGTAGGTTATTCTTGTTCATAATCAATCTTATTAAGCAGCCATGATCTAGGAAATGTAATATCATTTTGTCTCATCTTAGCTTCTATGCAGATGGAGGTTTCTACTGGTTTCAATAATACTTCATTATTCAATACATTTTCATTTATTAGCGCTGCAGTGGTTTGTTCGATACTTATTCTGATTTCCGAAATCAGTAAAACATCATTCCTTTTAAAAACCAAGTACTCATTACTCACGAATGAGGTTTCACACAAACATCCATATTAAGTTAAGTCTCTTATCTTTTAAGATCAAGTCTCTTAACTTCTAAAATCAAGAAACCATTCTTTTATCTCTTTTAGACGTTATACCTAACTTCCCATAAAGCTAGTATAACTCTTAAGCTTTTAAAACCAAGCATTACTCTTCTTTCAAAAGGTTTCTTAAATCTTTTGAAATACTTCAAGATCATTATTATTCGTGCTTAAGTCAAAAGACATTGGTGACACTACATTCGCTTAACACACGACGCTTACCGTACTATATATATACTCTTTTAAAATATTTCACGATTCTTATTATTCGTGCTTAAGTCAAAAGACATTGTCACACGACGCTCACCGTACTATATGTATTCTTTTAAAATACTTCATGCTCAAGAGTATAGGAAGAATCACATACCGCGACGATTATCGACTATAAGCAAAACGCCCACGACTATAACCCGCTAGCCTTGTCCACCTTCTAAGTAGCACATGCTACTTGCGTAACATTCAACCAATAAAGGTTATCACCATCAGAATACAAATTCTATGTAAATACAGCTTAATCTTCTACTTATATTCTTCGATGTGATTTGATTCAAGTCTATTCGAATATCCTTCTATTACAGCTCAATTCACTTCTATGAATCTTATATTCATTTCAATACTACTACGATGTAATTTCCAATACACTAGAAGGATAGGATTATTTACCTCGATGAGCCCAAAATTATCCAAGTATAAAGTCGCTCCCGAGCAACGTTAAGCTCCTATTCCGAGTGCTCCAACCCGCTCCAATCAACCCTTAAGTTCTACGCAACTTACTTAACACTTCAACCGACTATGAAGGTTTTCTTAGGGTTTAGTTTAGTGGCTAGAGGAAAGTATAATCGTATTTTCCGGTTTTTTTGTATAAGGGTACTTTGGAAAGTACTACGAGGTATGTGGGCTAAGGTATTTTGGGCATTACAACAATACTGAGAAGTATTTCTCAACCAAGGGGTAGTATTTCGACTAGCAACTAGGCTGGGGAGGGGGTATTCTCACGAGGGCCTCCAAGAGGGAGGGGTGTTTCGCCAGGCTACCACAAAGGTGGGCGGACGAGAGCACAAGAGGAGAGGAGGGTTTTTGCCTTAGAAGTTTTCAAGTGAGGATTAAGAAAGTCTTCAACTTAGAGGGTATTTATAGGTCAAGAAATGACCAACCAAAGGCCAAGATTCATCCAAGTGTTAGGCAAGTGTAGGGCTAGGATTAATCCAAGTGCACCTTATCCATCTACCACACCAACTTGCACAAAATATCCTACCTAACCATGCCACCTATTTCGTCCCACCATTGCCGCCTAACCTCATCCAATGTGAGGTGACAAGTGTCACCCTCCCGTTGGTCCAAAATGTTTCGTCTCTCGGAAAAATCCGCAAAAATTAGAAATGACATAGCCGGAATTTTCCCTTCGCAAGTCTAGTAAAACGTTTCGTCGAAAAACGACTCTTTTTGGCACTTGTGCACAAATTCGCCACTTTGCTTACTTTAAGGCTTAAACTTTTATACGCACGCCTCACGCATATACTGGAAATACGGGGTATAACATTCTCCCCTCCTTAGAAACATTCGTCCCGAATGTTCCTTCTCAAGACGGATAACGATAAAGTTCTTCTAACAAGTTGTCATCGCCACATCTGGCCATGGAATAACACACGTTCTCTTCCTTCCTTACTCGTCGTGCCCTTCTCGAACACTTGAACTCTTCCAAGATAATGCATCGCACTTCGCCATCGCTCAGCTTCCCAAAACTTTGGAGTCACCACCTCCAAACTTGGTCATCTTACTAGCCTCAATCTCCCTTAAGGCCATTCCTCGGCCTTGACGAACCGATTCTGGTCGAACGCATCCACGATCTCATATGATGGTCATCTAAACTTGGGCCTAACACCCTCGTGACCCTACCACCTGGCGGGACCACCCAGAGCTGACCCAACCCCAAAACAGGCCGCGGGTTGGCCCGCAACATGGCCCCAACCCGACCCACTTAACGCATCAAGCTCTTGTTCCGATCCTAACAATCTTACCTCTACAGGTCATGAAAGCTACCACTTCCATTTCACACTACCCAGGGACTTATCACACAATACATTCTAGGCATAAAATGCACTCCGACAAGGATCACTTGCAAAAACTTGTACTCAAGACGGCCTTACATCTAAGGTCTCAACTGTAATATTCTAAGGTTCATCATTTTCTCACCCCCAGGCTTACCCTTTTTCACTAACCAGGTTTCTAAATCACATTTTAGCACAAAGCTATCCGAACATAACACTTAACACATTATCATAACATTAATACATACAAGTCTCTAGAGGGTTAAGGATATACCTGAAAATAGGCGGTTCAAAGGACCGCTAAAACTGGGAACTTCCACCGCGACTCGCCGTGGCTGCCGGCATGAACATCCTCCCTAGTGGAAGGTGAAGAACCCGCAGAATCGATCTCAGATTCTGTGCTATCCTACCAATGCTACCCCTGGTCGGACAGTTTCTCCCAAAATGGCCCTGCTGGCCGCATGTAAAACAAACTCCCGAACTAGCACGACACTCCCCACTATGGAGTCTACCACAGCGGCCACAACGAGGTAGGGGTGGCTTCAGCTGGCTAACACCCCTGCTCTCCCGAAAATCTGAACCCTCGGAGCCCTGTAACATATTGGTGCACTCGATCCTCCATACTAGCCACTAATGCGGGACGACGCCAATGAGTCGAACTCCACATTGTACTCGAACCGCACGCCTGCTCGCCGCAACACCAAAAATCGTTTACCGAGCCCTCCTCATCCGCGAGGCAAGAAATGTGCAAGAAATGCCCTTGAGAACTCGTCCCAACTAGCTGGAAGTGCATTCTCTCCCCGGGACAGCTCCCATGAATCAAACCAGTCGACTGCGGTATCACGCAGCCGATGCGAACCTATGACCACTGACTCGGTCTCCGATGCCTTGATCATTCTCATGATCCGTCAGAATCGCTTGATGAACTCCCGCGATCATCCTCGTGCCTTGACCCATAAAATTCAAGCGGTTACACCTCGTAAAAATCCCGTAGCCTCCAACTATCTCGATCTAGGGTGAACCATGGTGCATCGAACCGCCGGCCCAAATTTATCCTCAAGTATGGCCACAACCCCGCCATTAATCGGGCCCACTTTGTAACCCATCTCCTATGCTCCGCATCGCGGATCGAGGCTCGTGCATCGTGGTCTCGTAGAGATCGCCGCTTCTACTCGCAGCCTCCTCACGCTTTGCCCTTCGCCCGGTTGGTTTTGGCGCGAGGCATAATCGTAAAACGAGACGCGTCGAGAGGTCCAACTTACAACACGGCTCTAAGGCACGATCTCGTAATGAGAAGGGAAACCAATCCTAAATGTCCTATAGCCTCCTGATTATAGATGTGGTGCACAACACATCGATAATCAAGACTCTACTAGACACGGTCTGTAGACACTTTCCGAGGACTAACTGCTCTGATACCACTTTTGTCACGACCCGAACCCGGGCCCGTGACTGGTGCCTTACCCCGGGCACCCTAGTGATACAATATCAGAGAAAACCAGCGGAAATAAAAACTTAAACATGCAAATAGACATGGATCAAGATGAAAGAAAATAGGCCAACCAAAACGGTTGCCTTTCAGCATATATATATACATAGACATTTGAATAAGCATAATCCTTACAACCCCGCCCACAACAAAGCATGCACTCTAAGATTTTTACAACAACTATGACGGGACAGGGCCCCGCCATACCCCTGAATGTACAAGACCCTACAAACTCAGGGTAACATACCAAAGATGAGCCTCCGAAGGAACGGAGCTTCCCAAGACGCTGAAAGGTGATCCTAAAATGGATCGATACGATGTACCTCTACTGCGGATGAACGCAGCCTCAAGGAGGTCGATAACAGTACCAAGTATGTGAAATCAGAAATATCAGAAAAGAAATCATAGCAGTCTATATAAAGCAGGAGACATGTATGATAACCAAACTACAGTACACACATATAACAGTTATAACAAGTCAGGGTCTCACGCCCTCCACATCAATCATGCCCGTGGAATACCTTCCTCACTGCCGGCAATCTATGATAACACCAAGAAGTACACATGCACACCAAGTCCTACCTGATGCCAAAACCGTACTAACAATGCAATACAACCAAACCCCGAAGCTGACACGGGGCAAGTACGAAAGCTGACTACCAGATACCAAGGCCGAACAAGAAACCTCACGGAGAGTTAGTCCATTGAATAACAATCCCAATGGAACCATACCCGCGGCGCTTACGATCGTCGTCGATGTCCAAAAGGCACAACTACACAACAATCAAAATGGAACCATACCCGTGCGCTACGCATCGTGTCAGTACGTCCAAAAGGAACAACAAGACAACAATCAAAATGGAACCATACCCGCGGCGCCACGTGATCGTGGTCGATGTCCAAAAGGAACAACAAGACAACAATCAAATGGAACCATACCCGCGCGCCACGATCGTGTCGTAATGTCCAAAGCGATTAGCAAAATTAACACTATCACCGCGAGCGCACTGCGGAATTTCTCCGTCACCGCCGCAGACGCCCCATGAAGTTCTCAACAAGTCAACCTACCTCCATCGAGAGACGCCAGAGTATAGAAACACAATTCGTGGCACAACAAAGGCTATCACAACACGTATAGGCAAGTTTCACAACAACAAGCATAGGCAAGTTATACTTAACTCAAGGTACTTTCATTTTATATCAAAGTCAGGTTTTAACCTAAAGTACTACGTGACGTTAAATTCCTTTTAAAGAGATCCATTCCTTTATAAAAGTCACCCGATACCCGTAGTATAAAAATAGAGTGACTCACATTATTAGGTAAACCAAAACACTTCTCTTTTTAAAGTCGAGTTACCACATTAAAACCAATGATAAAACCCTTCTTTTGTTTTCATAAAGTCGTCATAACTAACTTCCCATAAAGTCATTATAACACTTTATGTTTTAAACCATTTTAAGACAAAACAATGCCTTCCTTTTCCTAGAGTTCCAGTTTTGCCTAATTTCAATTACTCTAGTCTCTTTATTTTAGAAAAGTTTCATAGTTCATAGTCTTAATCATTTAAGATATAATTCTCCTTTAAACAATCTGAGAAACATATGCCTTATGCGAGTGTAGTTATTCTTGTTCATAATCAATCTTATTAGCACCATGATCTAGAAATGTAATATCATTTTGTCTCATCTTAGCTTCTATGCAGATGGAGGTTTCTACTGGTTTCAATAATACTTCATTATTCAATACATTTTCATTTATTAGCGCTGCAGTGGTTTGTTCGATACTTATTCTGATTTCCGAAATCAGTAAAACATCATTCCTTTTAAAAACCAAGTACTCATTACTCACGAATGAGGTTTCACACAACATCCATATTAAGTTAAGTCTCTTATCTTTTAAGATCAAGTCTCTTAACTTCTAAAATCAGTAAACCATTCTTTTTATCTCTTTTAGACGTTATACCTAACTTCCCATAAAGCTAGTATAACTCTTAAGCTTTTTAAAACCAAGCATTACTCTTCTTTCAAAAGGTTTCTAAATCTTTTGAAATACTTCAAGATCATTATTATTCAGGCTTAAGTCAAAAGACATTGTCGTGACACTACATTCAGTTAACACACGTACGTCTACCGTACTATATATATACTCTTTTAAAATATTTCACGATTCTTATTATTCATGCTTAAGTCAAAAGACATTGCCACACGTAAGTCTACCGTACTATATGTATTCTTTTTAAAATACTTCATGCTCAAGAGTATAGAAAGAATCACATACCTCGCGACGATTATCGACTATAAGCAAAACGCCTCGCTTATAACCCGCTTATCCTTGTCCACCTTCTAAGTAGCACATGCTACTTGCGTAACATTCAACCAATAAAGGTTATCACCATCAGAAATACACCCTATGTAAATACGCTTAATCTTCTACTTATATTCTTCGATGTGATTTCGTTCAAGTCTATTCAGAATATCCTTCTATTACGCTCAATTCACTTCTATGAATCTTATATTCATTTCAATACTACTACAATATGTAATTTCCAATACACTAGAAGGATAGGATTATTTACCTCGATGAGCCCAAAATTATCCAAGTATAAAGTCGCTCCTGAGCAACGTTAAGCTCCTATTCCGAGTTGTTATACCCCGTAGTTCCAGGGTATGTATGCGAGGACGTACGTACGAGAATACGACAGAAAGATTGGAAAGGAAGAAAGAGGCGATTTTTCCACGGAAAAGTTTCCGGTTTTTGTGAAGGAAAAGGTTCGTTAATGGGAATTGATTCCCGATTTGGTATTCGACTTCCCGAATATTAGAGAATTATGGCATTTTATTTTCTGAAATGGTCACGTGGGCCCACGGAGAAATTTACTGCTTTGTGGGGCCCGCTTTGATTTTGAGATTTTGGCCGCTTTGGATATTTTCTAAGACGAAATATTTTGATTTAATCGGGGCGACACGTGTCACCCCACGTGGCACCTTTCGGGGCCGAATTATGTTTGCATAACACCCTGCTAGAGTCGTTTTTAAACGCTTTCACGACTTTCGTAGGGAATTTCCGCTATGTCATTAAGTATTTTTATGGATTTTTCCGAGAGACGGAACATTTTGGACCAACGGAGGGTGACATGTGTCACCTCACATCGGAAGCAAGCGCACAACGGACGATCGGGAAGGCTTTGGGAGATATTTTTGGTAGATATTTTGTGTGCAAGTTGGCTAGGTACACATGGGTGAATCTTGGCCCTACACTTGCCTAACACTTGGCTAGATCTTGGCCATTGGTTGCCTTGGCTTGGCTATAAATACCCCCTTGGAAGACTAATTCCTCCACAATGTGCCTAAGTCTCAAAGCTTCTTCCTTCCCCTTAGTGTGGTGTCTTGGCCGAGAGCCCTCCTCCCCCTGGCCGAGAGTCTCCCAGTGGTAGGCCGAGGCAGACACCCCCTCCTGAGGTGCAGTGGGGTACCCCAGCCTAGTTGCTTTCAGATAATACCCCTCAGTGGTATAGAAATACTCCAAGTATTGTTATAATGCCCAAATTACCTTAGCCCTATACCTTGTTGTATTCTAAGGTTATACCTATACTAAAAGCCCGTAAAATACTATTATACTTCCCACCACAAACCGTAACCCTAGGAAAATCTCCATAGTCCGTTGAGTATTGTGTGAAGTTGGTTAGAACTTCAGGTGGTTTAGAGCTGGTTGAGCGCCGGAGTCGAGCTAAACGATTGCCCAGATCGACTTTATACTTGGATAATTATGGGCTTATCGAGGTAATTATCTTGTCCCTATTGTAATTGGATATTACATGTCAGGAGTATATAGTCAAGTATACTATATATATATAATCAACATAGCTTGTGGCAATGTCTCGACTTAAGCTCGAAGAATCGAATCAGAATTACATGGGATCAGACATGCAGACTTGTGTAGTAGTACCGTGGAGTAGAATTGTACCAAGTAGATTAGATGTATAACCCCCCGGTTGGCTTGGTAGCCTACTCGTTAGAGGAGGAGGTTTACGCTGTGCCGGAGTGGTGCCGTCAATTTTCGAGAATGTTCTACGATAAGATCTAGATGTTAATGTCACTTGTGGCCTTATAGGTCAAGTATCACGATGGCGCGCTCTACTTGGCTGGCCGAGTAGCCGGCTTGAGGTACTGAGCATTTTGCTATTAGTCGATAATCGCCGAGGTATGTGAACCTCTTCCTATCTCTTCTAGCATGATATGTGTGAACTATGTAGTACGGAGACGCATACGTGCTAAATGTATTCGATTGTTTAAAACATAAAGTGTTATAACGCTTTATGGGAAGTTGGTTATAACCTTTATGTAGATAAGAAAACACTTTGTGATTTTTAAAAGGTAAATGATTTGTTTATAACTGGCTTGATGCGTGATCATAAAGAACTTGAAGTATTTCAAAAGATTTCTGAAATCGTTTTGAAAGAGAAGTAATACTTGGTTTTTGAGAACTTAAGAGTTATACTAGCTTTATGGGAAGTTAGGTATAACGCTTAAGAACGCTTTATCGATTTTGGAAATCGTGGATGTATCGACAAACCATCGCAAATACATTAAAAGGAAATGTTTTGAACAATTAAGTATTATTAAAACCAAGAGAAACTTCCATCCGCATGAAGCTAAGATGAGACAAAATGATATTTCCTAGATCACGGTCACAGAATAAAGATTGTTATAAACAAGAATATCCTACTCACATATAAGGCTTATGTTTCTCGATTGTTTAAAAGAGAATTATATTCTTAAATGAATAAGACTATGAATCATAAACCTTTCTAAAATAAGAAACGTGAACATTTGAAATTAGGCAAACTCGACGCTTGGAAAATAATGTTGTTACTTGATTTTACGAAGGTAAGAGTTTTGGTTTTCTTAAAAGGACACCACTCTATTTTATACTACGTATCAGGTGACTTATGTGAAAGAAATGATCTTTTTTAGATTTTAATGTGCAAAGATTTGGGGATAGATACCAACTTGTTAGTAGAAGTACCTTGTGTGAATAACTTGATTGTATTGGTTTGTGATAGCCTTGTAATACTTTCTTGTTGCTTTGATAAGTAAAAGTGTTAGGATGCTACGTGTGTTAGTATTCGTGATGTTTGTGCGGGTTTCTCGATTGTGCTTATTAACTATCACGTTATGATAGTATTGTGGCATTCATCTCTTGAGATGATTCCGGTTAAGCCGCTCCACGCGGGTAGACTCAGCGGTCGATGGACCTATGATTCGAGAATACCTCACGCAGTCCCGGCCTATGCGAACTACGAGTTCCGTGTTAGCGACGCCCTTACGGGCACGCGGTCTCAGGGCTACGCGGATCGCAAGTCCGTGACGATGCCGGAGTAGCTACCGACGCGGGACGCCATGCGGCCGATGAGATTGGCCTACGCGAGTCGCGGAAGTTCCAGACTAGACGCGACATTAGATATCGCGCAAGTGGCCAAGATTGATCATGCGACGGCTCAGACAGATCTTATGATACGATTCATGACCTTGTTGGTACCGCTGGTGTTAGTAGTCGCTATGCTCTTCGCACTTACCCCCGCACGTTATTATGGCACGCGTGGACTCGTGTTCATGTGTTCCTTGAACTTTTATATCATAACCGCCAGAATGAGGAATGTGGTCCCACGCACGATTGATGTTGTGGGCGAGACCCACCGTTATGTTCTTTGGTGATGACTTGAGGCGTGAGTCCCCGACTTGATATGATCGCTAGTTATTGTAAATCAGAGTTTGGTTATCATACATGTCTCCCGCTTTATAGACTATTATGATTTCATTTGCGGTATTTTTAGTTTCACATACTTGCACTGTCAGATCGACCTCCTTCTGGCCGCTCACGCCGCAGTCGAGGTACACCGCCGTTGATCCTAGCTCGTGGTCACAGTCATTGCTGGGAAGCTCCGCTTTCCGAGGCTTATCCGCCGTGTAGTCCCCGTAGTAAGTGTTTGCATTCGTGGTTTGGCGGCCCCGCCCCGCCATTGTTGTCATATCATTCTTAGGTCTCAGAGATCAGGCGCAGTGGTTTGTAAAAAGGATTAAACTGTTCATGTTAAAAGTTGTCATTTATATATACGCCAAAGGCAAGTTTTCACAGATTATTGTTTTATACTTCGTTATCTCATATTGTTGTTGTTCCACGATTACTGGACGATGTATGTCTACTTGGGTGCCCGGTAAGGCATCACCACGCCCCTGTTCGTCGTGACAATAGTGGTATCGAGCGCTTAATCCTGAAAGTGTCTACGCATCAGATCCAAGAAGTCTTGATTATCGCGTGTGCGCACCACACCAATAATCGTGAGGCTATAGGATATTTAGGATCGGGTTCTATTCTTCTCACTCGAGATCGTGCCTTAGAGTCGTGTTGTAAGTCGACCCTCCGACGAAATTCTTTCCTTATCGTTATGCCTCCGCGTGGCAACCCGAGCCTGTGAGGCAAGGCGGCGGAGTCGCGAGCGCAGTTTAAGCATGGCGAGGCACAGCCCAATCATTACCTAGGTAGTGCTTCATTCGGGATTTCGCGACGCCACTAGCCCCAGCAGAGTTTAGCACAATGACGGCAGCTCCTATCAAGGCCCACGATATTTGAACCTTCGCCCACGATCGAACCGAGAATATAGATTTCAAAGAGGCGACCGCATTAGCTATAGATTTGGTTACCGTGAGATTATACCGACGTATCACGAGTCTTGATGACTACCTAAGAGGGTTATGCAAGAGTAATTCTTGATTGCGAGCATGGCCCGTGGTACGGCCATGTACAGCAGAAAAACGTAGATTGTGGGTTAACCAAGGACAGGTAAGAGGGTCGAGCAAAGGTCCTTCGGTAACTTTCGTGAGTATACCTTAAGTGCTATGTTCGATAGCAAGAAGTGTTAGTTGTGATTAGGAATCATGGTGGGTTAACCGAGTAAGATTTTGGGGGATAGAGGTGTGAGCCTTAGAGTGTTATACGAAAGACCTTAGAGGTAAGTGCCATCTCGAGAAAGGTGTAGTGTTATGTTTGACCCTTATAGGAGTGCATAGTGCACGTGAGCTATGTTCGTGGGATAAGTCCCTATGTAGTATGAAATGAAAGAGGGTAGTTGAGCTAAGACCGCTAGGTTTTCGTAACGTGTTAGTAAGATTGTTCCTTCGGGAGATGGTATTTTCGCGCACGGTCGTGGTTGAGGCTACGCATGGTCAACCCGCGGTAGGTTTGGTGCGCGGGTCAGTTTTTGGTGGTCCCTCTTGTGTTAGGGTCATGAGGTGTTAGGCCCGTGTTTAGTTAGCCGCAAGTTCGTGGATGCGTTCGACCAGCTGGTCGGGCCGATGGGGCAATTTATCGTGTTCTTCGGCCGTGGTCGCTCTCTGCAGTTGTTGATGTTATCCAAAAGGTTGTGAGGTTGCACGCGGTGCCTACCTTCACCTTATGACGATGCTGGAGCCTGTGGTACTACTGTTTCGCTCGAGTTTGTACGGCAGTGGCTAGAACTCAAAGTAGTCTCCAGACGCATTCGCCTCGCCGTTGTTTTGATTTCGTGGGTAGCCGCGAGGATCGTTGTCTCCGGTTGGGAGTGTTTAAGCTACCATTTCGTTGTTCGGATGTCGCCTTGTGGACGCCTTGTAGGGCGTAAATGCAAGTCACGGCCGATTGGTTCGATGTTGGCGGTGGTTCGATAGTCGTTCAGCTTGTTCCAGCAGATCGTGGATAGTGAGAGCTTTGTCTAGAAGAAGTTCGCACCGCAGGAATTGGCGATAATCGGCGACGACGCCAGAGTTCGTGCCGACGGTCGGTCTTCTGAAAGTACCACCCCGCAGTGGTGTGACGAGTTTTGGAAACAGAATGAACTTAGCCCGAAGTTACTGGGCCTTTGTGAGTTCATGTGAAGAATAGGCCGTTGCCTATATGTTAGCATTTGCCGTCCGACTTAGGAGGAAGGACGTCCGGTCTTTCAGATTGTTATGTTCGGAAAGTATCAAGATCCATCCACGTTCCCGCTAATGATGACCACGTTAGAGATAGTAACCCGAGTTTTGATACCAGCAGACGTAAATGTGGTGGTTCGAGTGCATCGCCTTCCGTGATCGCACGCACTGCATTTGTTGGGTCGCCGAGCAAGGCTCGCGACAAAGTGACAAAAGTAGTATTATTTGTGGTGATGTAGAGGTGTTCCTCGTGGACTTAGATGTAAGTGTCGCAGTATTTCGTGGGCCACCGTGGCAGATTGTTTCGTAAGTATAAGAGTGAAGACTATACCGTCACGTGTTCGCTTTGAGACTTAGAAGGAACATTCGGACGAATGTTTCTGGGGGAAGAATGTTATACCCGTAGTTCCGTGGTATGTATGCGAGAGGACGCACGCATTTGAACAATACGTAAAAGATTGGAAAGGAAGAAAGAGGCGATTTTTCCACTAAAAGTTTCCGGTTTTGTGAAGGAAAAAGGTTCGTTAATGGGAATTGATTCTGATTTGGTATTCTGACTTCGGAATATTAGAGAATTATGGCATTTTATTTTCGAATGGTCACGTGGGCCCACGGAGAAATTTACTGGCTTTGTGGGGCCCGCTTGATTTTGAGATTTTGGCCGCTTTGGATATTTTCTAAGACGAAATATTTTGATTTAATCGGGGCGACACGTGTCACCCCCACGTGGCACCTTTCGGGGTCGAATTATGTTTGTGCATAACACCCGTTAGAGTCGCTTTTTCACAAACGCTTTCAGCCTTTCGTAGGGAATTTCCGCTATGTCATTAAGTATTTTTATGGATTTTTCCGAGAGATCTAACATTTTGGACCAACGGAGGGTGACATGTGTCACCTCACATCGAAGCAAGGGCGCACAACGGACGATCAAGGCTTTGTGGAGATATTTTGTAGATATTTTGTGTGCAAGTTGGCTAGGTACACATGGGTGAATCTTGGCCCTACACTTGCCTAACACTTGGCTAGATCTCGCCATTGGTCGCCTTGGCTTGTGCTATAAATACCCCCTGGAAGACTAATTCATTCACAAATTGCCTAAGTCTTGAAAGCTTCTTCCTTCCCAGTGTGGTGTCTTGGCCGAGAGCCCCTCCCTCCCCTTGGCCGAGAGTCTCCCTAGTGGGTAGGCCGAGGGCAGACACCCCCTCCTGAGGTGCTAGCCGTGGGTACCCCTAGCCTAGTTGCTTTCGTGATAATACCCTCAGTGGTATAGAAATACTCTCCAAGTATTGTTATAATGCACAAATTACCTTAGCCGAATACCTTGTTGTATTCTAAGTTTATACCTATACTAAAAGCCCGTAAAATACTATTATACTTCCCACACTACAAAACCGTAACCCTAGAAAATCTCCATAAATTGGCCGGAGTATTGTGTAGGTTGGTTAGAACTTCTGGTGGTTTAGAGCTGGTCGAGCGCCTGAGTCGAGCTAAACGATTGCCCAGGATCGACTTTATACTTGGATAATTATGGGCTTATCGAGGTAATTATCTTGTCCCCCTATTGTAATTGGATATTACATGTCAGAGTATATAGTCAAGTATACTATATATATATAATCAACATAGCTTGGGCAATGTCCTCGACTTAAGCTCGAAGAATCGAATCAGAATTACATAGGATCAGACATAGAGACTTGTGCAGTAGTACCGGAGTAGAATTGTACTGCTAGGATTAGATGATAACCCCGGTTGGCTTGCAGCCGCCTCGTTGAGGAGGAGGTTTACGCCGCCATGGTGGGAGGCATCGAATTTTCTAGAATGTTCTACGATAAGATCTAGATGTTAATGCGCACTTGTGGCCTTATAGGTCAAGTACTACGTATGGCGCTCTACTTGGCTTAAGAGTAGCCGACATTGAGGTACTTGAGCATTTTGCTATTAGTCGATAATCGTCGCGAGGTATGTGAACCTCTTCCTATCTCTTCTAGCATGATATGTGTGAACTATGTAGTACGGTAGACGCATACGTGCTAAATGTATTCGATTGTTTAAAACATAAAGTGTTATAACGGCTTTATGGGAAGTTGGTTATAACCTTTATGTAGATAAGAAAACACTTTGTGATTTTTAAAAGGTAAATGATTTGTTTATAATCGCTTGATGCGTGATCATAAAGAACTTGAAGTATTTCAAAAGATTTCAAATCGCTTTGAAAGAGAAGTAATACTTGGTTTTGAGAACTTAAGAGTTATACTAGCTTTATGGGAAGTTAGGTATAACCGCTTAAGAACGCTTTTATCGATTTTGGAAATCGTGACGTGTATCGACAAACCATCGCAATACATTAAAAGGAAATGTTTTGAACAATTAAGTATTATTAAAACCAAGAGAAACTTCCATCCGCATAGAAGCTAAGATGAGACAAAATGATATTTCCTAGATCACGGTCATTGTAATAAAGATTGTTATAAACAAGAATATCCTACTCACATATAAGGCTTATGTTTCTCGATTGTTTAAAAGAGAATTATATTCTTAAATGAATAAGACTATGAATCATAAACCTTTCTAAAATAAGAAACGTGAACATTTGAAATTAGGCAAACTTGACGCTTGGAAAATAATGTTGTTACTTGATTTTACAAAGGTAAGAGTTTTGGTTTTCTTAAAAGGACACCACTCTATTTTATACTACTGTATCAGGTGACTTATGTGAAAGAAATGATCTTTTTTAGATTTTAATGCAGGCAGATTTGGGGATAGATACCCGAACTTGTTAGTAAAGTACCTTGTGTGAATAACTTGATTGTATTGGTTTGTGATAGCCTTGTAATACTTTCTTGTTGCTTTGATAAGTAAAAGTGTTAGGATGCTACGTGTGTTAGTATCTTGTGATGTTTGTGCGGGTTTCTTGATTGTGCTTATTAACTATCGGTTATGATAGTATTGTGGCATTCATCTCGAGATGATTCCGGGTTAAGTCATCCGACGCGGTAGACTCAAAGCGGTCGATGGACCTATGATTCGAGAATACCTACGCAGTCCCGGCCTGGCGCGGAACTACGAGTTCCGTGTTAGCGACGCCCTTACGGGCACGCGGTCCTTGTGGGCTACGCGATCGCAAGTCCGTGACGACGCCGGAGTAGCACCGACGCGGGGATGCCACGCGCCGATGAGATTGGCCTACGCGAGTCGCGGAGTTCCGTGACTAGACGCGCAAGACATTAGATATCGCGGGCAAGTGGCCAAAGATTGATCATGCGACGGCCCAGACAGCATCTTATGATACGCTTCATGACCTTGTTGGTACCGCTGGTGTTAGTAGCTCGGCTATGCCTTCGCATTTACCCCGCACGGCAGTTATTATGGCACGTGGGACTCGTGTTCATGTGTGTTCCTTGGAACTTTTATATCATAAACCGCCAATGAGGAACGTGGTCCCACGCACGATTGATGTGGCGTGAGACCCATCGTTATGTTCTTTGGTGACGACTGAGGCGCGAGTCCCCGACTTGATATGATCGCTTAGTTATTGTAAAATCAGAGTTTGCTATCATACATGTCTCCCCGCTTTATAGACTATTATGATTTCATTTGCGTGATTTTTAGTTTCACATACTTGCACTGGCCAGATCGACTCCTTCGGGCCGCGCTCATGCCGCAGTCGAGGTACACCGCCGCCGATCCTAGCCTCGTGGTCACGCTCGGCTTGGGAAGCTCCGCTTCCGAGGCTTATCAGCTGCGTAGTCCCCGTCAGTAAGTGTTTGCATTCGTGGTTCATGGCCCCGTCCCGCCATTGTTGTCATATCATTCTTAGAGGTCCGTAATCACAAGGTGGTTTGTAAAAAGATTAAACCGCTCATGTTAAAAGTTGTCATTTATATATATGCCAAAGGCAAGTTTTCGCATTATTGTTTTATACTGCTATCTCATATTGTTGTGGTTGTTCACTGATTACTCGGATGTATGTCTACTGGGTGCCCGGTAAGGCACCAACACGGCCCTGCTCGGTCGCGTGACACGAGTGCTCCAACCCGCTCCAATCAACCCTTAGAAGTTCTACCCAACTTCTACTTAACACTTCAACCGACTATGAAGGTTTTTCTTAGGGTTTCGTTTAGTGGCTAGAGGAAAGTATAATCGTATTTTCCGGGTTTTTTAGATAGAGGGTACTTTGGAAAGTACTACGAGGTATACGGGCTAAGGTATTTTGGGCATTACAACAATACTTGGAGAAGTATTTCTCAACCAAGGGGGTAGTATTTCGACTAGCAACTAGGCTAGTGGAGGGTATTCTCACGAGGGCCTCCAAGAGGGGAGGGGTGTTTCGCTAGGCTACCACAAAGCGGGAGCAAGTGACGAGAGCACAAGAGGAGAGGAGGGTTTTTGCCTTAGAAGTTTTCAAGTGAGGATGAAGAAAGTCTTCAACTTAGAGGGTATTTATAGGTCAAGAAATGACCAACCAAAGGCCAAGATTCATCCAAGTGTTAGCAAGTGTAGGGCTAGGATTAAGCCAAGTGCACCTTATCCATCTACCACACCAACTTGCACAAAATATCCTACCTAACCATGCCACCTATTTCGCCCACCATTGCCGCTCAACCTCATTCAATGCGAGGGTGACACACGTCACCCTCCCGTTGGTCCAAAATGTTTCGCCTCTCGGAAAAATCCGCAAAAATTAAAAATGACATAGCCGAATTTTCCCTTCGCAAGTCTAGTAAAACGCTTCAAAACGACTCTTTTGGCACTTGTGCACAAATTCGCCACTTTGCTTACTTTAAGGCTTAAACTTTTATACGCACGCCTCACGCATATACTGGAAATACGGGTATAACAAATACTTCCCTTAGGATGAAGAGTTCTTCATCCACAAATCTTTCTCCAAGTCTTGAAAATCCTCTCTCTCCTCGAGCCTTTCGCCCAACACACCACCCCTCCCTTTGAGCGAAGCTCGCGAGGCAACCCCTAGCCTAGCCGAAACCTACCCCCTCCCTTGGTAGAAAAGTTGCTTTCTAGTATTGTTATAATGCCCAAAATACCCTAGCCCAAATCCCTTAGTACTAGTAGAAGTTGTGAAGAACTTCTAAGGTTTCCTGAGCTATCCTGAGCGCATAACTTGTGAGCTAAGCCTTGCTCTGATCGCTTATATCTAGGATATTATTGGGCTTATCGAGGTAAATAAACTTGTCCTTCTTTTGTAAATAGAGAATACATACGTAGAAGTATAGAAATAAGTATTAAATACTTGTATGATATTACGTATCGTAGAATTGAACTGCTATCACGCAGGCGGTTTAAAAGAAGAATAATTGAACTATACTTACTTAGGACTGCTTTCACAGAGACTTGAGTAGCTCACCGCAGGGAAGTCGCCCGATTTTCCATAGAATAAAGGACCTCTCGCTTAGAATCAAGCATAAGAGTAGTTCAGACGTTGATAGACGTGTTCGACTATTATAGGTTGATTCTTCCGCGCGACATATTCAACTCGCGCGTGGTTTTCGCCGGTATGTGATTCTTCCTAAAGCATGATATTTTAAAATATATATATAGTACCAGAGACGACACGTGTTAACCGAATAATACTTACTAATGTCTTCGACTTAAGCCCGAATAATACTTACGGCAATGTCTCGCGACTTAAGCCCTAATAATAAGGATCTTAAAGCATTTCAAAAGAATATTGAATCATTTTCTTACGTAAGAGAACTAATTGGTTTTTAAACATCAAGCTTAAGAGTTATACTAGCTTTACGGGAAGTTAGGTATAACCACTTAAGAAAGATAAAAGGAACAGCTTTACTTACGTGTTTATAATGACTTATATTGATTTATGGAAAGAATAATAAGATGGTTTGATAAGTAGACACGATATGATGCTACGTGTGTTAGTGTCTTGTAACGCTTGTATAAGAGGGTATTCTTGTTGTGCTTATGTTGTTTAACGATAAGTCGTTATGTTAGTATTATATCGCCACCTCGACATAATACCGGGGTTAAGCCTCCACGCGGGTATACCTCAGCAAATTGCGTGACTATGACGCGAGGATACCTCACGCGGTCCAGGGACCTACGCGAGCTACGAGAGTTCCGTGTTAGCGTGCGGGTTATACCTCACGCGGTCTATGTGGCCATGCGACTACGAGTCCAGACGACGCCGAGGAGTACCTACCTCGACGCGGGTTATACCCCACGCGCCTATGCGAGTGGCCTACGCGACTACGGAGTCCAGATTAGGCTTCATGAGGATACTACTTCGCGATCGCCCCGCTCGATCATTCGCAGCCTAGAAAAGACTCGCATAGCTTTACCTATTGTTGCTCTTGTTTATGATGCGGCACTATGCGGTTACCTCGTTGTTTCGTGATATTTGTTAAATTGGTTTTAAAATGATATGATTTCATTTAAGTACTTTACGCTTCACATACTTAGTACTTGTAGATCGACTTCTTCGGGCCGATTCATGCCGCAGGCGGCAAGCAGTGCTAGATCCACATCCTTAGGATCACTTTGCTTTGGTGCCGTGAGCTCCATCTTCTCCTGAGGCTCGACTTTGGGTATGATCTCCTGTTATTGTATATAGTTTTGTACATTCAGGTATGGCGGGCCCCGTTCCGCCATAGTTGTTTACTTCCAGAGGTCTCAGAGCTCTATTGTACAAATGAGATGTAACTGCAAAACTTGGGTTATATATATATATGTCGAAAGGCGACTTTTCTCATATAAACTGTGTCTCAATTTTCATTGATTCATATCTTGATTTATATTACCGCTGATTTTCTCTGATGTATGACTGCTTGGGTGCCCGGGTATGTCATTTAGTATTTTTGCGGATTTTTCCGAGAGACGAAATATTTTGGACCAACAAGAGGGCGACACTTGGCACCTCTAATCGTGGACTTTGGGGCGCAATCGACGAATGGAGAGCGGGAGTAGTAGGATATTTTGTGATATTTGTGTGGTAGATGAATAAGGTGCACATGGATGAATCTCGACCCTACACTTGCCTTGCACTTGGCATGATTCGCCATTGGTCACATTGCTTGACCTATAAATACCCCCTTAGTCAAGACATTTCTTCATCCACAAACCATTTTCTAAGTCTTGAAAATCCTTCCCTCTTGGTAGTATTTCGTCCAAACACCCTCCCCTTTGAAACGACCCTGGCCGAGAGCCCTCCCCTTGGCCGAAAGTATCCCCTCCTAGTGGTGCTAGCTTATGAGTACCCCCGCCTAGTTGTTCTCAAAAATACACCCCCACCTTGGTAGAAATACTCTAAGTATCATACTATTCCAAAATACTCGCCCATATACCTTGTAGTATTCCAAGGTTACACTTATACCTAAAAGCCTGTAAATACTATTATACTTCCCTTCACTACAAAACACAACCCTAAGGAAATCTCCATAGTTGGATGAGTATTAAGAAGAAGTTGCGAGAACTTCTAAGGGTTGTTTGAGCGGGTGGAGCACTCGGAGTAGAGCTAAACGTTGCTCAGATCGACATTAAACATTGATAATTTTGGGCTTACCGAGTTAAATATCTTGTCCTTTTATTGTAATTGGAAATTACATACCGTAGTTGTATAGAAATGAATATAAGATTCATAAGAGAATTGAATCGTAATAAAGGATATTACGTAAAAGACTTGAATCAAATCACATCGTAAGAATAATCTACAGAGTAGTCTAGTCATCGATAGACTTGTATAACCTTTATAGGTTCAATGCTCGCGAGTAGCATGTTCTACTGAAAGGTGGACAAGGCTAGCCGTTATAGCCGCGAGCGCTTTGCTAATAGTCGATAGTCGCCGCGAGGTATGTGATTCTTCCTATACTCGAGCATGATATTTTAAATATATATATAGTACTTGAGACGACGCGTGTGAATCGAATAATAATTACGGCAATGTCTTTCGACTTAAGCCCGACAATACTTACGCAATGTCTTGTGACTTAAGCCCGAATAATAAGGATCTTGAAGCATTTCAAAAGAATACCGAATCATTTTTTAATGTAAGAGTAATGCTTGGTTTTAAAGCTTAAGAGTTATACTAACTTTATGGGAAGTTAGGTATAACGCTTAAGAGAGATAAAAGAATGGTTTATTAATTTTAGAAGTTAAGAGACTTGATCTTAAAAGATAAGAGACTTGACTTAAATAAATTAATATGAGTTTTGTGTGAAACCTCATTCGTGAGTAATGAGTACTTGGTTTTAAAAGGAATAACGCTTTACCGATTTCAAAATGAGAACGAGTATCGAACAAACCACAAAGAGCATTAATAAAGGGAAATGTATCGACTAATAAAGCATTATTAAAACCAGAGAAACCTCCATCCGCATGTGGCTAAGATGAGACAAAATGATATTACATTTCCTAGATCATGGTCGCTTAAATAAGATTGATTATGAACAAGAATAACCTACTCACATATAAGGCATATGTATCTCAAATTGTTTTAAAGGAGAATTATATCATTAAGTGATTAAAACTATGAACTACTAAAACTTTCAAAAAGAGAAACTTGAGCATTTGAAATTAGGCAAACTTGAACGCTTGGAAAATAATGTTACTTGATTTTTACAAAGGGAAGTTTTGGTTTACTTAAAAAGATAGTCACTCTATTTTATACTACGTATCAGGTGACTTTTGTGAAAGAAACTGATCTTTTAAAGAGTTAGTGTATGAAGTACTTTGGTGATAAATTTAACTTGTTAACATAAAGAAGAAAGTACCTTGTGTGAAGAACTTGATTGTATTGGTTCGTGATAGCCTTGTAATACTTTCTTGTTGATTTGGTAAGTAAACATGTTAGGATACTACGTGTGTTAGTATCTTATGTTGTTAAACTTTAAGCCCGTTGTACTGTTATTATATCACATACCCCCTTGACTTATTATACCGAGGGCTTGCCACCTTTGATGCGGGTCTATACGCCTACGCGGTCTATGTGACTACGCGAGCAGCGTATGCTCCAGTGATTGATCATTCCGGTGTTTTATCCCGACGCGGGATGCCATGCGGTATGTGCGACTATGCGGTCTATCGAGACTATGCGGATTGCGGAGTCCGTGAGGGTACCGGGTTAGCTACTCGACGCGGTCTATACGACCCATACGCGTCTATGCGCGACCCATGCGCGCGGAAGTCCAGGATTAGGCACGCATAACGATACTACGGGCGATTGGCCTTGCTTCGATCATTAGCGGCATAGAAAAGACCAGTTACAGTATATCTATTTCACTCTTGTTTATGTTGTGGGCGTGAGACCCATAGTTATAATTGAGTGATAACTTTGAGGGCGTGAGTCCCTGACTTGACATGACTGCTTATTTATCAGGAATCGTAGTTTGGTTATCATACATGTCTCCCGCTTTATATAGACTACTATGATTTCATTTACGATTTTCGCCACATACTTGGTACCGTTGTACCATCGACTCTTCGGGCCGCTCACGCCGCAGTAGAGGTACACCGCCGCCGATCCTAGCTCGTGGTCACAGTCGCTTGGAAAGCTCCGCTTCTTCCGAGGCTTAGCAGCCGTATAGTCCCCGTTGCAGGTGCTACATTCAGGGTATGGCGGGCCCCGCCCCGCCATTGTTGTCATATCACTCAGAGGTCCAGAGTAATCGCAGGCGCAATTGTAAAAAGGATGAATCGTCTAGTTGATATTTATATATGCCGCAAGGCAAGTTTTTCTCGATAATCGCTTTTCACTTCACTTTATTCATGTCTTGTTTTATATTCCGCCGACACTGATGTATGGCTACTGGGTGCCCGGTAGGCACTACCACGCCCGGTTCGGTCGTGACAAAAGTGGTATCGTGAGCGCTTAATCTCTGAAAGTGTCTACAGACCGTATCTAGTAGAGTCTTGATTATCTGTGATGCGCACCATACCAATAATCGTGAGGCTATATGATAGTTAGGATTGGTTTCCATTCTTCTCACTCGCAGATCGCGCCTTAGAGCCGTGTTATAAGTCGGACCTCTAACGTATTTCTTTCCCTTACTGCTATGCTCCGCAAGGCAACCCGCCCAAGAGGCAAGGCTGAGGAGTCGCGAGTCGAGTACGAGGGTTACGAGGGCGCAGCCCAATCATCACCGAGCATGGTGCTTCATTCGGGAGTTCGCGACATCGCCAAATTTCAGAGAGTTTAGCGCAATGCAAGAAGCAGCGCTTCATCGCGACCATGACATTTACGCCTTCGCCCACGACCGAAACAGAGAATATAGATTGCAAAGAAACGACTCGCATTAGCTAGGGATTTGGCTACCAGAGAGTTTATGATGTACCGATTTATCACGGGTCTTAATGACTATCTAAAGAAAGGATGTGCAAAAAGTAGCTCTTCAACAAGCCGAGCATGGCTCGTGTACGGGCTTATACGCAAAGCCGAGAAACGTAGGATCAACGTTAACCAAAATCAGCAGTAAGAGGCCGACGGCAGGTCCTTTGGTAACTTTCGAGGCTAATCGCCAAGCAGCAGATCGATATGCGCCCGCTGTATCGCAGTAGTCCTCCACAGGGTTCAGGACGTTCAGGGTATTTAGGAGTTGGTCAGAACTCCAGGGTTTCTGGTTCATAGATTTACATAGGTTCTAGCCAGCCAGATTCAGTTTTCCAAGTTCATACAGCGATGCACGCCATCCCGGGAATGTCGTTTTTTGTCGGAGCTTGTTATACTTACGACACAGGCCATTTTGCGAGGAATTGTCCGACTAAAGGTGGCGCGATGTAGAGACTCACCTTCAGATCGCGACCAGCCCATCATCTTCCTGCTTACGCGCCCAACAGGTGATTGATTAGAACAACAAAGCGGAAGCTAAGCGGTAGATACACGATATCCTCAACCTCTGTAGAGATCAGGTGTGATAAGATAAGCAGATCATAAGTGTTATGTTCGATAACATAAGTTAATTGTGATTAGAAATCATGGTTAGTTAACCGTAAGATCAAAGTAGAAAGTGCGAGCCTTAGAGTTTTATACGCAGAGACCTTAGAGGTAAGGCCATCTCGAGTAAAAGATGAATTTTTCTTTACGTGTGTTTGACTTTATCTGAGTGCATAGGCACGTGAGATATAGTTGTATAATAAGTCCCCGAGTAGTGGAATGAAAGAGGGTAGTTGAACCAAGAACACCACCAGGTTTTCGTGACTTGATTAGCGAGATCGTTCGGACGGAACAAGAGTGTTTTACGCGAGAGCTGGTCTGAGGCCATGCCGCTGGTCAACCCGCCACCTCTTTGTGGTGGGTCAGTTCGTGGTCCTCCGTGGTAGGTCATGAGGGTGTTAGGCCCAAGTTTAGTTAACCATCATACGAGTTCGTAGATGACGACGTAGGCTCGCCACGAGGTCACCCATCTTGTCCTTCAGCAGGATCGCTTACTCGCAGAGAGTTACGCGAGATATTATTTATCCGAAGGTTGTAAGGTCGCACGAGGTGCCTACCTACACCTTATGACAGCAGTGGAGCCTGTGTCGCGCTTATTTCGCTTTTCCTAAGTTTTACCAGCAGGTTAGGAACTCGTGAGTCTCGACCGCATTCGCTTCGCCGTTGTTTGGATTTCGTGGTAGTTGTGAGGATTGTTGCCTCCGGCTGAGGGAGTGCTTTATAACTACCATTTCAGTATTCGGATATCGCCACGGCCTCGTAGGGCGGAAGTGTAAGTCGCGGCCGATTGTTCGATGTTGGCAAAGTTCAGATAGCTGGTTCATACTTGTTTCGGCAGGACGGGATAAAGCCTATCCAGAGAGGTTATCGACATCTCGTAATCACCGTAAGTCGACGGATGATCGGGCGACGACGCTTGGAGTTCAGCCGACGGTGGTCTTCGAGGTACCACCCCGTATGGTGTGACGAGATTCGAAACAGTATAAACTTAGCCCGAGTTACTTGGGCCTTTTCGTGTCATGTAAAGAGTAGGCCGTGTTGCCTATATGTTAGCTTTTGCCGTCCGACTTAGAGGCGTGATGTCCATTCCTTCATGTTGTTAGGTTCGAAAAGTATCTGAGATCCATCCGAGTATTCTGCTATGATGATCAAGTCGAGGTAGTAACCCGTAGATTTTTGGAACCAAGCAAGAATAAAATGTGGTAAGTTATGAGAAGTAGTTCAGGTACGGTAGAAGCGGTACGACGTAAGGGAAGAAGCGAGCACGTGTTAAGAACATGTGTCGAGCATTTCGCTTGTAAAGAAAAGCGCGGAGGAGTATCTTTAGCCCTCGTGGGAGTTTTTGTGATGTTAGAGGTGATTCCTAGTGGAATAGGATGTCAGTATTTGCGCAGGTGTTTTTATGTGGACATGAGTGGCATTTTCAAGCTTGTTATGATAGGTGGAACTTCATCGTTATCCGTCTGAGAAGGAACATTCGGACGAATGTTTCTAAGCGAGGAGAATGTTATACCCCGTATTTCCAGAGTATGTACGAGGACATACGACATAAAATTTGAGCCTTAAAGATTAGGCAAGGACGAAATTTTGTGCACAAGTACCTAAAAGAATCGCTTTCGATGAAACGCTTTACATATCTTCATAAGGGAAAATTCGCAATGTCATTTAGTATTTTTATGGATTTTTCCGAGAGACGAAATATTTTGGACCAACAAGAGGGCTACACTTGGCACCTCTAATTGGTGGACTTTGGGGCTGCAATCGACGAATGGAGAGTGGGAGTAGGTAGGATATTTTGTGATATTTGCGTGGTAGATGGATAAGGTGCACATGGATGAATCTTGACCCTACACTTGCCTTGCACTTGGCATGATTCGCCATTGTCACATTGCTTGACCTATAAATACCCCTTAGTTGAAGACATTTCTTCATCCACAAACCATTTTCTAAGTCTTGAAAATCCCTTCCCCTCGGTAGTATTTCGTCCAAACACCCCCTCCCCTTCGGAAGGCCCTCGCCGAGAGCCCTCCCTCGGCCGAAAGTATCCTCCTAGTGGTAGCCAGGGTACCCCTTTCCTAGTTGTTCTCAAAAATACACCCCCACCTCGGTAGAAATACTTTAAGTATCATACTATTCCAAAATACCTCGCCCATATACCTTGTAGTATTCCAAGGTTACACTTATACTAAAAGCCCGTAAATACTATTATACTTTCCTTCACTACAAAACACAACCCCAAGGAAATCTCCATAGTTGATGGAGTATTAAGAAGTTGCGTAGAACTTCTAAGCGGTTGTTTGGAGCGGTCGAGCACTTATAGAGCTAAACGCTGCTCGTCAGATCGACATTAAACATTGATAATTTTGGGCTTACCGAGGTAAATATCTTGTCCTTTATTGTAATTGGAAACAATAAAAGAATTAAGAACCGCTTTTAGAAGAGTAATACTTGGTTTTGAAAACATAAGAGTTATACTAGCTTTACGGGAAGTCGTATAACGCCTTAAGAGAGATAAAGAGAATGGTTTATCGATTTTTAGAAGTTAAGAGACTTGATCTTAAAAGATAAGAGACTTGACTTAATATGAATTTTGTGTGAAACCTCATTCGTGAGTAATGAGTACTTGGTTTTAAAAGGAATGATGTTTTACTGATTTCAGAAATCAGAATAAGTATCGAACGAACCATCGCAGGGCTTAATAAAGGAAAATGTATTGAATAATGAAGTATTATTAAAACCAAGAGAAACCTCCATCCGCATAAGCTAAGATGAGACAAAATGATATTACATTTTCTAGATCATGGTCGCTTAATAAATGGTTATAAACAAGTATAAACCGCCACACCTATGGCATATGTTACTCAATTATTTTAAAAGGATTAAGACATTGAACTATGAAACTTTTCTAAAATAAAGAGACTTGAGTAATTGAAATTAGGCAAACCGAACTTTAGGGAAAAGAAAGGCATTGTTTTGTCTTAAATTGTTTAAAACATAAAGTGTTATAACAGCTTTATGGGAAGTTAGTTATAACGACTTTATGAAAACAAAAATAATGGTTTTATCATTGGTTTTAATGTGGTAACTTGGCTTTAAAAAGAGAAGTGTTTTGGTCCAAAAAGAAGCATGGTATCGCTTTAATTTGGTTTTAAAAGGAAAGTATGGAAGTTGTTTTGGTTTACTTAAAAGATGTAAGTACTCTATTTTTTATACTATGGGTATCGTGACTTTTATAAAAGGAATGGACCTCTTAAAAGGAATTTACCGCATGTAGTACTTTAGGGTTAAAACCCTGACTTTGACATAAAACGAAAGTACCTTGAGTCAGGTATAACTCGCTTATGCTTGTTGTTGTGAAACTTGCCTATGCTTGTTGTGATGGCCTTTGTTGTGCAAGAATTGTGTTTCTATACCACCGCGTCTCGCGAGGCCGCTGACTTGTTGAGAACTTACTCGACGCATTCAAAGGACGAGAATTCCACTGCACGCCCCGCTGATAGTGTTATTCCACGGACTAGCTCTCCACGAGGTTTCATCGTCGCCTTGGTACCGTGGTGGCCGCCAGATTTGCCCCGCCTCGTGGCCGATTCGCCTGCACCGGTACTTATCCTCGTGACTTGCCCCGCTCAGCCAGAGTGACGGTTTCGTGATACGCTGGTACCGTAGTTAGCCCTCATACTTTCCCCGGCCACCACGCGGCGCCTTGGTATCCGTAGTCGGCCAGATTTCGCCCCGTGTCGCCTTCGTGGTTCGTCAGACAGTATTGTTAGTACGGCTTTGGCATCGTGTAGACTTGGTGTTCAGTGTACTTCGTGTTATCATATCATAGATCGGCAGCTGGCGAAGGTATTCCACGCGCATGATTGATGTTATGGCGCGAGACCCATCGTTATATTTGAGTAATGATTTGGAGGGCGAGTCCCCGACTTGATATAATCATATGTGTGCATCGTAGTTTGCTATCATACATGTCTCCCGCTTTATATAGACTATTATGATTTCATTTGCGTGATTTACAGCTTCACATACTTGGTACCGCTGTATCGACTTTCCTGGGCCGCGTTCACGCCGCAGTAGAGGTACATCGCTTGTCGATCCCCGCTTAGGATCACATTTCGCCGTGTTGGAAGCTCCGCCTTCTGAGGCTTATCTTTGGTATGTTACCCGAGTCCGTAGGTTCTTGTACATCTGTGGTACGGCGGGCCCCGTCTCCGCCATAGTTGTTGTAAAAATCTTAGAGGTCCTGTGAGCAATCGCAAGTGTGGTTGTAAGGATTGTAATCGCTCAAAGGTCGATATATATATAACGCCGAAAGGCAACCGCTTTGGTTGGCCTATTTTCTTTCATCTTGATCTATATCTATTTATATGTTTAAGTTTTCATTTTCGCCGGTTTTTCTCGACGTTGTATCACTAGGTGCCCGGTAGGCACTACCACGCCCGGTTCGGTCGTGACAAAAGTGGTATCGTGAGCGCTTAGTCCTCTGAAAATGTCTACGCACCGTTCTAGTAGAGTCTTGATTATCGACGTGTTGCGCACCACATCTATAATCGTGAGGCTATAGGACATTTAGGATTGGTTTCCTTCTTCTCATTCCGAGATCGTGCCTTAGAGCAGTTGTAAGTTGGACCCTCCGACGATCTCGCTTTACCGCTATTCCTCCGCGCAAGGCAACCCGGCCTGGCGGCAAGGCAGAGGAGTCGCGAGTAGAGCAATGGCAGCCTCAACAGAGACCACAAGACTGAGCCTCCACCCCGCACCGGAGCAGGGGATGAGTTACAAGGAGCTGGCCCGCACGGCCGTGGTCAGGCTGACTCGAGGATAGCCGGACGCAGCAGCCTAAAGAGCACCAGCGGTTCACCCTAGATCGATAGTTTGAGGCTACGGATTTTCTCGAGTCAGAGCCGCCAGAGTTTTATGGGTCGAGGCCCGAGGATGATCCGCAGGAGTTCATCCGGCGCCATAAATGGATTATGAGAGTGATCAAGGCATCGGAGACCGAGTCCGCTGGTCCTAGGTTCGCACGGCCGCGTGATACCGCAGCCGACCGTTTGATTCGCGAGTGTCCCGGAGAGAATGCACTTCCACTATACGACGAAGTTCTCGTGGCATTTCTTGACATTTCGCCTCCACAGATGAGTGAGGGCTCGCCGGCGATTTTTGGTGTGCGCGTAATCCGCGACGGTTCGGGAGTATAATGTGAGTTCGACTCATTGGCCCAGACGTCCCGCTAGTAGCTAGTATGGAGGATCGAGTGCACCGATATGTTACAGGTGGCTCACGATTACCTAGCGTAAAGTTGTTAGGTGTAGCTCTTCAATGCACGGACATTGCCCGCACGCAGCTTATGCGGGACGCGAGTGAGCGAGAAATCGACGAATGACCAAGATCGCAGAAGAGGCCGTAACAACAGGTCCTTTGATAACTTTCGAGGCGGACCGCCTCAGAAGACTAGTTATGTACCTCACAAGACAGAGTGGTCCTCCACAGCCTTTCGACCTTCGGACGCTCAGAGCGTCAGTCTCCTGTGTTTCAGATTTTCGGGAGTAGAGTGCTCGGACGAGGTCGCCTTTGTCTCAGGTGGCTGCCAGGAAAACTTCATAAGGAAGAGTGTCGTACTAACTTGGGAGATTGTTATGCTTGCGCCAACAGGCCATTTGGCGAGCCGTCCGACTGTGGTAGCACTGGTAGGATAGCACAGACTACGAGATCAGTTGCGGGTTCTTCACCTTCCACAGCTAGGCAAGATGTTCATACACCGGCAGCCACCAGCAGGTCGCGGTGGAAGTTCCCATTTAGCGGTCCTTTGAACCGCCTATCTTTTCGTATATCCTTAACCTCTAGAGTTTTGCATGCGTGATACGATGATTGTATGTTGAGTGCTATGCAGATAGCTTTATGTGTATTGTGGTTTAGAGACATGGATAGTCGAAAGAATAAGTGTGGTCGGGAAGGTATGAACCTTAGAATATTACACGCCGAGACCTTAGATGTAAGCGCTTGAATAAAAGATTTTACTGCTAGTCTTTGTCGGAATACTTGGTTTGCTTATAATGTATCAGGATAATTCCGTGAGTTGTGTAAAATGAAAGTGGTAGCTTTCATGATGTGAATTAGTAAGATTGTTCCGTACCGAGGAGCAAGAGTTGGCGCGACGGAGGGTCGGGTTGAGGGCGAGTTGCGGGTCAACCCGTAGCCCGGATGTAGGTGGGGTCAGTTCTGGGTGGTCCCTCCATATGGTAGGGTCACGAGGGTGCTAGGCCTAAGTTTAGATGACCATCATATGAGTTCGTGGTTATGTTCGACCAGAATCGGGTCGTGAAGGCCGGAAACGCCTTAAGCGAGATCGAGGTTAGTAAGATGACCAAGTTTGGAGGTAGTGACTCTGAGATTTTGGAACCAAGTAACGACTGAAGTATGGTACGTATACTAGAAGAGTTCAAATGCTCGAGAAGAGTACGACGAGTAAGGGAAGAAGCGAGCATGTGTTGAGAGCATAAAAGAGATCATTTTGTTGTGAAGTGAAATTGCGAAGGGAGTATCCTTTAGACCAGGGTGGAAGCTTTTGTGATGTTAGAGGTGATTCCTCGTAGACTTGAATTAAGTATTGGAGCGTGTGTTAGTTTGTGGCCATGTGTGGCATTGGCAACTTGTTTAAGATTAAGAAGGAACTGTATCGTTATCCGTCTCGAGAAGGAACATTCGGGACGAATGTTTCTAAGGAGGGGAGAATGTTATACCCCATATTTCCAGAGTATGTACGTGTGGGAGTACGTGGAAAAGTTTGAGCCTTAAAGTTAGGCAAGATTCGAAATTTGTACACAACCCCCGTAAAGAATCGTTTTTCGACGAAACGTTTTACAGAACTTGCGTAGGGAAAATTCCGGCTATGTCATTTATTATTTTTATGGATTTTTCCGAGCGGATTTAACATTTTTGGATTAACGGAGGGTGACACTTGTCACCCTCATCGACGGTAAGAGAGGCCACGGTTGGCCTTGTTTTGAGGCTTAAAACACGGACCATTGTTTGTGGAGTGATTTGAGGAGTAGGTTAGGGTGCACTTGGCTTGATCTTCGCCTTACACTTGCCTTGCACTCGGCTTCTGATCAAGGCCCTTGATTTCCTATAAATACCCCTTTGTGAAGACTTCAACATCCACAAATGTTTCCAAGTCTTGAAATCTCCCTCCCCTCTTCTTGTTGTGTTCGTCCAAAGCCTCTCCCCTCCCCTTCGAGAGGCCTTGTCGCCAGAGGGTACCCTCTCAAGTAGTGTTGGCAGGTACACCCTTGCCTTGTTGTTCTCGTAAAGTACCCCCCCCCTTGGTAGAAAGTATTCTCCAAGTATTGTTACTATACCCAAAATACCTTGGCCTTATACCTTGTAGTATTCCAAAAGTTACCTCTATACATAGAGCCCGGAAATACTACCTTTTGTCCTTTTAGTCTCAAACCGAAACCCTAAGGAAAATCTTCATAGCGAGTTGAAGTATTAAGTAGAAGTTGCATAGAACTTCTAAGGGTTGTTTGAGCGGTTGAGCGCCAGTAGGAGCTAAACGTTGCTCAGATCGACATTATATCTTGGATAATTTTGGGCTTATCGAGGTAAATACGCTTGACCTTCTATTGTATTAAGAGTTTACATATTGTTGAAATATAAGAATTGAGTATAAGTTATATACAAGGAAGGTATATAAGAAGGAAATTGAACTGTACATACATAGGACTGTATTTACAGTAGACTTGTGTAGTTTGGCGGGTAGGGAAGTGCTGCCCAATTTTCCGTAGAATTATTTTACAGATAGTCTAGCCGTTGATAGACTTGTATAACCATTATAGGTTGAAGTACTGCGAGTAGCGTATTCTACTCGAAGAAGTGAAAAAGGCTAGCAGGATTACAGTATTGTTATACCGTCAGAGTTCCGTGGTATGTATGTGAGGACATACGGCAGCATACGTTAAATGTTGGAATGAAAGAAAGACGTGAATTTTCGACTTTAAAAGTTTCCGCTTTGTGAAGAAAAAGGTTCGTTAACGGGAATTGATTCCCGCTTGGTATTTGGACTTCGATTATATTAGAATTATTGGATTTTATTTTGTAGTGGTCACTGGGGCCCACGGAGAAATTTATTTTGTGGGGCCGCTTTGTTTTTGAGATTTTCGGTATTTTGGATATTTTCGAAAGACGAAATATTTTGATTTAATCGGGCGACACGTGTCACCCTCATGTGGCCACGTGGTCGAATCGTGGATGTCGCTAGGCCACTTGTCCTTGTCGCCGAATCGGCCCCACATGGCCTTACAAGTGGCAAGCCACTTGTCTTGTTTTGTGTTGGCCATGTGGTGTGGTGGGACCCACACACACATGGCCCAATCTTGACCATACACTTACCTCGATCCTAACCCTTGAATTCTCTATAACAGCCCTTAGTCAAGAGTAAAATTCATCCCACATTTGAGGTATTTTCGTCCCTCTCTCCTCTTGTAGAAATACTTGAGTTTTATTGTATTGTCCCAAATACATTGGCCTAGTATCCCTAGTAGTATTCCAAAGTTGTTTTAATACTAGGAGCTTGAAATACTACTTTATCCCGATAGTCAAAAACGAAACCCTAGAAAAATCTTCCTAGCTTGGTGGAAGTATTTAGAGAAGTTGTTTAGAAACTTCTAAGGGTCGCTTGGAGCGGGTTGAGCGTAAGGAATCGAGCTAAACGCTGCTCGTGATCGACTTTAATCTTGGATAATTTTGGGCTTATCGAGGTAAATAATCTTGTCCTATCAGAATTGGAAATTACATATCAGAGTAATATATAGTCGAGTATACTATATATAGAATGAGTATTGATAAGAATTGTTGTATTTACATGAAAGTATGCAGATTTACTGTTGTATTATGGTGGAGTAGAATTGTACACGCCCGGTTAGACGGTAATCCCTGAGGAGTTGTTGGCCGGTAGCGGGCCGGTTAGTGAGGAGATTTGTGTGATAGCGGGGAGGTGCCGAATTTTCAGAGAATATTCTACGAAGAGATCTAAGAGTTGATAGGCGTTTTGTGGCCTTTATAGGTTGCAAGATCGCGAGTAGCGTATTCTACTCAAGAGTGGAAACGGCCACAGGTTACAAAGATCGCGAGCGCTTTTGCTTATCATCGATAATCGTCGCGAGGTATGTGATTCTTCCTATACTCTCGAGCATGATTGTTGTGAACTATATAGTACGGCAGACGACTTGTGTGAAATGAGTTTTGTTTGTTTTAAACATAAAGTGTTATAATGGCTTTACGGGAAGTTAGTTATAACGACTTTATGAAAATAAAAGAAAGATTTGATTTTGAAAGTTAAGAGACTTGATCTTGAAAGATAAGAGACTTGACTTATAAACGACTTGTTTTGGAAAGAAGAAGTAACTTGATTTAAGTATAGGTTACTTGTTTTGGAAAGAGTAAGTTATCGGGTTTTAAAGAGTATACTTGATGTTGTTTAAAAGAAAAGCACTTGGTTTAAAAAGTATAGAGTACTTGATTTTAAAAGCCTTGTAAAGATTTTTACGGTGAAGTAATTTGGTTTTAAAAGTAAAACGTGTTTTCTTTATATACTACGAGTATTAGTATCACGTGGCTTTTACGTAAAAGCGTCTTTTGAAAGAATGAAAGTATGTAGTATTTTGGGTTTGAAACCGGATTATTGATTAAAATGAACGACGCTGAACTTGCCTACGCTTGTTGTGATAGTCTTTGACGTGCAAGTTGTTTTGTTGATATGCCGCCGTGACTCTCTGGGAGGCCATTATCGATTGATTGATCGACATACCGACGTTGGGTGGTCCACAGTATGCGCCCACTTGAGTATCGATCGGTTGTTTCAGATCGCCGCGACTCTCCGGGAGGCCGGCTATCCGATTGATTTCGGACATGCCGACGCGACGGACGATCCACGCACGCGCCCGCAGGATGGTTTCATGGCCATGACTTCGAGGTGAGATGCCGGCACGCGGTCATCGCGAGGTTCAGTTGTTAGTCCACGGACCGCTAATCCACGAAGCTTGCCGTGGTGACGCAACAATCACGGGCTTGATTTGTACACGTGGTTCGTGCACTTTAGATACTTGTCCGGTCATTTCTGCATCGCAGTCGGTGCAGATAGCTCGAGATACTTGCCTCGGCCATATCTCGTGAGACGCTGGCTGGTACGTTAGCTTTGGTACTTGCCTCGCCATGCGTGGCTAGCTGATCCGTAATTAGCTTCCGCACCTTGCCCGTGAAGTTTTATGACTAGCTTTTGGAATCGTATAGAGCGATTCTACTTGGCCCGACGGTTTGACGACGCAGTGTGATCTAGTGTTCGTGTTCACATACGGGTGTTGTTTACATCATGCACCGCCGGGCAGCTGAGAATGAGTTCCACGCATGATCGATATTATGGGCGCGAGACCCATAGTTATGCGTGAGTGATTATTCGGGATACGCGCCCCTTACTTGACATAACCGCTACTTATTTCAAATGGTTTTATTAAATGATGAAATGTGATTTCATTACGCATTTTCGGGCCACATACTTGGTACTGTAGATCGACCTCTGGCCGGTGCGCTCACGCCGCAGTAGGTACACCGCTTGTTGATCCTCGCCATAGGATCGCAGTCGGCGTTTGGGAAGCTCCGCTTCTCCGAGGCTTATCTTTTGGTATAGTCCTGTCATTGTAGGTACTTGTACATTCGTGGTATGGCGGGCCCGTCCCGTCACGGTTGTTGTTACATTCTTAGAGTCCAGTAATCGCTGTGGCGTGGTTTGTAAAGGATTGTAATCGCTCGATTATATGTATATACATGGCGACCGCTTTGGTTGGCTGCTTTCTTAATGTATCTTGTTTCATGTCTATGTTTTATTTCCTGATTTTCTCGATGTTGTATCACTAGGGTGCCCGGTAGACACTACCACGGCCCCGTTCGGTCGTGACAAAAGTGGTATCGAGCGCTTAATCTCGGAAAGTGTCTACGCACCGCATCTAGTAGTAGTCTTGATTATCGGCATGTCGCGCACCACACCTATAATCGTGAGGTCGCAGGATATTTAGGATTGGTTTCATTCTTCTCACTCGAGATCGTGCCTTAGAGTGTTATAAGTTGGATCCTCGCGTATTCTTATGTACCGCTTATGCCTCCGCTAGTGCAACTAGTGGCCCAGATGGGCAAGCGCAGAGGAGTCGCGAGTAGAACACGAGGGGTACGAGGGCTTAGGCCTTGTCGTTACCGAGATAGTACTTGCACGATGAGTTTTATGACGCCGCTAGCCCCAAAGAGTTTAGAGCGGCAGCAGCTTTCATCGAGGCCACGATACCGAGCCTCAAAGATCGCGCCGTGAGCCGAGGATACGAAGTTCAGAGACGGCCCGATTACTAGCCAGCCGGTGGCCGGAACGAGGACGACGAGTCGGTGGTTCCGGCAGTGCCAGTGATTCACCCTAGATCCAGTAGTCTGAGACTTCGGGATTTCTTGAGTTGCAGTTCGCCAGAGGTCTATGGATTGAGAGCTGAGGATGACCCTCAGGGTGTCGTGCTAGTTGGGAGATTATTATACCTGTGGCCGTCAGGGCCATGTGATGGGAGGATATCCAAGTAGGAGGGATGACTCACCTCACCGGCCATGGGTTCAGTTGTTTGGGAGAAGGGGTGCTAGTCAGATAAGGTCACCCCTACCTCGTTGAGACCGTTGTAATAGACTCCATTATGGGGAGTGTCGTAATACTTCGACAGCTTGTATGCTTGCGGCCAACAGGGCCATTTGGAGAGAGAGTTTGTCCGACCAGAGGTAGCACAGATGTAGAGATTCAGCCTTCGGGATCGGTGGCTGGATCATCGCCTTGTATAGCTAGGCGCCCTGCAGGGCAGGATTATGATTAGAGCGACAAAGAGAAAGTAAGGCAGTAGTTGCAGAGATACCTTTAGCCCTTAAAAGACTTGGTTATGTTGTTATGGTGGATACGTGTTAAGTGCTATGTACGGGTAGCATTGTGTTAAGTGTGAATTAGAAAACATGGGTAGTTGAGAAAGGGTAAGTCTGGAGACGAGACGATTGTGAGCCTTAGAATTTATACCGCTTAGGACTCGATGCACGGCGCCTTAGTGGATGATTTTACGGCTGGTCTTTGTCAAGTACTGCATGCGTGATATGTATTGTGGGATCATTCCATGGGTAGTGTGAGACGGAAGTGGTAGCTTTCATGACTTGTGTTAGTAAGATTGTTCCGGATCGGGAACAAGAGTTCGCGCGATAGCGGTCGGGTTGAGGCATGATCGCGGTCAACCCGCAGCCGGAACGGGACGGGTCGGTTGTGGTGGTCCCGCCAGGTGGTAGGATCACGAGGGTGCTAGGCCCAAGTTTAGGTAACCATCGTACGAGTTCGAGGATGCGTTCGACCAAAGAGTCGTGGATGAGGTCACTATCTTGTCTTTCGATCGGATTTTACTCGGCGGAGGGTTATGCGAGACGTTATGTATCAGGAGGGTCGTAAGGCTGCACGGGGTTCCTACTTTCTATGGCAGGCAGTGGAGCCCAGTTTTCGGCTATTTCTTTTGGGTCTGGAGGTTTTACCAGGCAGGGATAGGAACTCGAGTGAATCTCAGTATTGCATTTACCCTCGGGCCGGTGTTGTGATTGCAGGGGTAGCAGTAAGGATTATGTGCCTCTTGTTGAGTGTGTATTATTATAATAGCTACCAATTCAGTATTCGGATATCGCCTTATGAAGGCTTGTATAGGCGGAAGTGTTGGTTGCCGATCGATTGGTTCGATGTTGGCAAGGTTCAGATAGTGGGTACATATTTGTTTCAGCAGAATGTGGATAGGGTGAAGCTTATCCAGATGAGGTTGTTAGCAGCTCGGAGTCAGCAGAAGCCGTGCGGATAATCAAAGATCAACACTGGAGTTCGTGCCGACGGTGGGTCTTCTTGAAGGTACCACCGGAAGGTGTGACGAGTTTTGGAAAGCAGGCAACTTAGCCCGGTACTTTGGGCCTTTCAAAGATCGGGTTGTACAATATACCGGGTTGCCTATAAGATAGCACTGCCGTCCGACTTAGGAGGCGATACGTCCGGTACTCCATGTTACTAGGTTTCGGAAGAGTATCCTTTGGACCAGGAGTGAGAGTTAGTGTTGTTATACACGTTAGAGGAGATTCCTCGTTGGCTTGGATTTGAGTTTGCGCACATGTTATATTCTGTCCATCGTGGCGTGATCGATTTTGTAAGTGTAGAGTGAGACTACACCCGCACGATGTTTAGAGACTTAGAAGGAACATTCGACGAATGTTTCTGGGGAAGAATGTTATACCCGTAGTTCCGTGGTACGATGTGAGGACATACGACGAGCATACGCATGTAAATGTTGAACGAAAGAAAGACGTGAATTTTCGACTAAAAGTTTTCGTTTTGTGAAGAAAAGGTTCGTTAACGGGAATCGATTCCAGTGGTATTTGGACTTCGGATTATATTAGAATTATTGGATTTTATTTTCGAAGTGGTCACGTGGGCCCACGGAGAAATTTACTGCGTGGGCCCGCTTTGTTTTTGAGATTTTCGGTATTTTGGATATTTTCTAAGACGAAATATTTTGATTTAATCGGGGAGACACGTGTCACCCTCGTGTGGCCACGTGGCCGAATGGTGGGATGTTGGCTAGGCCACTTGTCCCTGGGCCGAATCGCCCCTACACTGGCCTTACAAGTGGCAAGCCACTTGTCTTGTTTTGTTGGCCATGTGGTGTGGTGGGACCCACACACACATGGCCCAATCTTGACCATACACTTACCTTGATCCTAACCCTTGAATTCTCTATAACAGCCCTTAGTCAAGAGTAAAATTCATCCCACATTTGAGGTATTTTCGTCCCTCTCTCCCTCTTGTAGAAATACTTGAGTTTTATTGTATTGTCCCAAATACATTGGCCTAGTATCCCTAGTAGTATTCCAAAGTTGTTTTAATACTAGAGCCCTAAATACTACTTTATCCCGATAGTGCAAAACGAAACCCTAGAAAAATCTTCCTAGCTTGGTGGAAGTATTTAGAGAAGTTGTTTAGAAACTTCTAAGGTCGCTGAGCCGGGTTGGAGCGTAAGGAATCGAGCTAAACGCTGCTCAGATCGACTTTAATCTTGGATAATTTTGGGCTTATCGAGGTAAATAATCTTGTCCCTATTGTAATTGGAAATTACATATCAGAGTAATATATAGTTGAGTATACTATATATAGAATGAGTATTGATAAGAATTGAACCGTATTTACATGGTCTGATCGCTGTATTATGGTGGAGTAGAATTGTACACGTCCTGTTAGACGTGTAATCCCCTGGGAGTTGTTGGCCCGGCAATGGCCCGGTTAGTGAGGAGATTTGTGTGATAGCGTGGGGAGGTGTCGCCGAATTTTCAGAGAATATTCTACGAAAAGATCTAAGAGTTGATAGGCGTTTGTGGCCTTTATAGGTTGCAGATCGCGAGTAGCGTATTCTACTCGAGGAGTGGAAAGGGCTATCAAGGTTGTAGTACTTGGAGCGTTTTGCTTATTGTCGATAATCGTCGCGAGGTATGTGATTCTTCCTATACTCTTGAGCATGATTGTTGTGAACTATATAGTACGGTAGACGTACATGTGTGAAATGAGTTTTGTTTGTTTTAAACATAAAGTGTTATAATGGCTTTATGGGAAGTTAGTTATAACGACTTTATGAAAATAAAAGAAAGATTTGATTTTGAAAGTTAAGAGACTTGATCTTGAAAGATAAGAGACTTGACTTATAAACGACTTGTTTTCGGGAAAGAAGAAGTAACTTGATTTAAGTATAGGTTACTTGTTTTGGAAAGAGTAAGTTATTGGGTTTTAAAGAGTATACTTGATGTTGTTTAAAAGAAAAGCACTTGGTTTAAAAAGTATAGAGTACTTGATTTTAAAAGCCTTGTAAAGATTTTTACGAAGGTGAAGTAATTTGGTTTTAAAAGTAAAACGTGTTTTCTTTATATACTACGAGTATTAGTATCATGTGGCTTTTACGTAAAAAGCGGTCTTTTTGAAAGAATGAAAGTATGTAGTATTTTGGGTTTGAAACCCGGATTATTGATTAAAATGAATGTATGTTGAACTTGCCTATGCTTGTTGTGATAGTCTTTGATGTGCAAGTGTTTTGTTGATATGCTGCCGTGACTCTCTGGGAGGGCCGGCTATCTGATTGATTGATTGGACATACTGACGTTGGGTGGTCCACGAGTATGCGTCCACTTGAGTATTGACTGGTTGTTTCGCATCGCTGCGTGACTCTGGGAGGGCCGGCTTATCCGATTGATTTCTTCGACACGCCGACGCGATGGATGATCCACGCATGCGCCGAAAGGATGGTTTCACGGCCATGACTTCCGAGGTGAGACGCCGGCACGCGGTCATCGCGAGGTTCAGTTGTTAGTCCATGGACCGCTAATCCATGAAGCTTGCCGCTGACGCAACAATCACGCTTGATTTGTATACGTGTTCGTGCACACTTTAGATACTTGTTCCGGTCATTTCTGCATCGCAGTCTTGGTAGATAGCTCGAGATACTTGCCTCGGCCATATCTCGTGAGACGGTTGGCTAGTGGTACGTTAGTTTTGGTACTTGCCTCGCCGATGCGTGGCTAGCTTTTGGATCCGTAATTAGCTTCCGCACCTTGCCCGTGAATTTTATGACTAGCTTTTGGAACCGGTATAGAGCGATTCTACTCGCCCGATCGGTTTGACGACGCAGTGATCTAGTGTTCAGTTCACATACGGGTGTTGTTTTACATCATGCACCGCCGGCGGTGAGGAATGAGTTCCACGCATGACCGATATTATGGGCGTGAGACCCATAGTTATGCGCGAGTGATTATTCGGGATATCGCGCCCCTTACTTGACATAACCGCATTATTTCAAATGGTTTTATTAAATGATGAAATGTGATTTCATTACGTATTTTCGCCACATACTGCAATTGGCCAGATCGACCTTCGGGCCGCTCACGCCGCAGTGAGGTACACCGCTTGTTGATCCTCGCCATAGGATCGCAGCTTTGGGAAGCTCCGCTTTCTCGAGGCTTATCTTTTGGTATAGTCCCCTGTCATTGTAGGTACTTGTACATTCAGGGGTATGGCGGGGCCCTGTCCCGTCATGGTTGTTGTTACATTCTTAGAGGTCTGTAGTACTGTTGTGGGCAGAGTTTGTAAAGGATTGTAACTGTTCGATTATATGTATATACATGAAGGCGACCGTTTTGGTTGGCCTGTTTCCTTAATGTATCTTGTTTCATGTCTATGTTTTATTTCCTCTGATTTTCTCTGATGTTGTATCACTAGGGTGCCCGAGGTAAGGCACCAGTCACGGGCCCTGGTTCAGGTCGTGACAAGTACTTTGGAGCTATTTGCTAATAGTCGATAATCGTCGCGAGGTATGTGATTCTTCCTATACTCTTGAGCATGATATTTTAAAGAATATATATATAGTACGGTAGACGTACGTGTGGCAATGTCTTTTGACTTAAGCCTGAATAATAAGAATCTGGAAGTATTTTACAAGAATATATATATAGTACGGTAGACGTACGTGTGTTAACTGAATGTAGTGTTACGGCAATGTCTTTTGACTTAAGCCTGAATAATAAGAACTTTGAAGCATTTCAAAAGAATTAAGAACCGTTTTTAGAAGAGTAATACTTGGTTTTGAAAACATAAGAGTTATACTAGCTTTATGGGAAGTCAGGTATAACGTCTTAAGAGAGATAAAGAGAATGGTTTACTGATTTTTAGAAGTTAAGAGACTTGATCTTAAAAGATAAGAGACTTGACTTAATATGAATTTTGTGTGAAACCTCATTCGTGAGTAATGAGTACTTGGTTTAAAAGGAATAATGTTTTAACGATTTCTAAATCGTAATAAGTATCGAACAAACCACTGCAGCGCTAATAAAGGAAAATGTATTGAATAATGAAGTATTATTAAAACCAGTAGAAACCTCCATCCGCATAGAAGCTAAGATGAGACAAAATGATATTACATTTTCTAGATCATGGATGCTTTAATAAATGGTTATAAACAAGTATAAACTGCTCACACCTATGGCATATGTTACTCAATTGTTTTAAAAGGGATTAAGACATTGAACTATGAAACTTTTCTAAAATAAAGAGACTTGAGTAATTGAAATTAGGCAAACTGGAACTTTAGGAAAAAGAAAGGCATTGTTTTGTCTTAAATTGGTTTAAAACATAAAGTGTTATAACAGCTTTATGAGAAGTTAGTTATAACGACTTTATGAAAACAAAAAGAAGGGTTTTATCATTGGTTTTAATGTGGTAACTTGGCTTTAAAAAGAGAAGTGTTTTGGTCCAAAAAGAAGGCATGGTATTGCCTTAATTTGGTTTTAAAAAGGAAAGTATGGAAGTTGTTTTGGTTTACTTAAAAGATGTAAGTCACTCTATTTTTTATACTAAGGGTATCGGGTGACTTTTATAAAAGGAATGGACCTCTTAAAAGGAATTTAACGTACGTAGTACTTTAGGGTTAAAACCCGGACTTTGACATAAAATGAAAGTACCTTGAGTTGTGTATAACTTGCTTATGCTTGTTGTTGTGAAACTTGCCTATGCTTGTTGTGATAGCCTTTGTTGTGCAAGAATTGTGTTTCTATACTACTGCGTCTCTGGAGGCCGGTTGACTTGTTGAGAACTTACTCGACGCACGCAAAGGACGGAGAATTCCACCGCACGCCTCGCTGATAGTGTTATTCCACGGACTAGCTCCACGAGGTTTCTTCTCGCTCGCCTTGGTACCGTGGTGGTCGCCAGACTTGCCCCGCCTCGTGGCTGATTCGGCCGTACCGGTAGTTAGCCCTCGCACTTGCCCCGCTCGGTGTAGTGACGAAGTCTCGTGATACGACTCGTACACTGTAGTTAGCCTCGTGATTGCCCCGCCGCCACGCCGCCTTGGTATCCGTAGTCGGCCAGATTTGCCCCGTGTCGCCTTCGTGGTTTGGTTGTATTGTATTGTTAGTACGGCTTTGGCATCGTGTAGGACTTGGTGTTCGTGTGTACTTCGGTGTTATCATATCATGATCGCAGCGGTGGGAAGGTATTCCACGCATGATTGATGTTATGGGCGCGAGTCCCATCGTTATATTTGAGTAATGACTTGGAGGCGTGAGTCCCGACTTGATATAATCGTTATATGTGTATCGTAGTTTGGTTATCATACATGTCTCCGCTTTATATAGACTATTATGATTTCATTTGCGATTTACGCTTTCACATACTGCAATTGCCAGACGATCTCCTTCGGCCGCGTCACGCCGCAGGTAGAGGTACATCTACCGCCGATCCCCGCTTTAGGATCACATTTCAGTGTTGGGAAGCTCTGCCTTCGAGGCTTATCTTTGGTATGTTACTCAGTCCAGAGGTTCTTGTACATTCGTGGGTATGGCGGCCCCGTCCCGGCCATAGTTGTTGTAAAAATCTTAGAGGTCCGTAGTAATTGTGGGCATGGTTGTAAGGATTGTAATCGTTTCAAAGGTCGATATATATATAAATCGAAAGGCAACCGCTTTGGTTGGCCTATTTTCTTTCATCTTGATCTATATCTATTTATATGTTTAAGTTTTCATTTCCTGGTTTTTCTCTCGATGTTGTATCACCAGGGTGCCCGGGTAAGGCACTACCACGGTTCGGTCGTGACATTGTTGTCATGTCACTCTAGAGGTGCAGAGTATCATGTGGCAGAATCAAAAGGGATGTAATCGTCTAGTTGATATTTATATACGCCGCAAGGCAACTTTCTCAGACATCGCTTTACACTTCGATATTCCATGTCTTGTTTTATGTTCGATTACTCGATGTATGTCTACTGGGTGCCCGGTAAGGCACCGCCACGCCCGTTCGGTCGTGACAAAAGTGGTATCGAGCGCTTAATCCTCGGAAAGTGTCTGCATCCGTATCTAGTAAGTCTGATTATCGGTGTCAGGCACCACACCAATAATCGTGAGGCTATAGGATATTTAGGATTGGTTTCCATTCTTCTCACTGAGATCGTGCCTTAGAACGTGTTATAAGTCGACCTCTAACGTATTTCTTTCCCTTACCGCTATGCCTCCGCAAGGCAAACCCGCCCAGAGCGGCAAGGCGCAATGGCGAGTCGCGAGCAGTACAGAGGGTTACGTGGCACGCCCAATCATCACCGTGGTGGTGCTTCATTTGGGGAGTTCTGCGACGCCACCAAAAAAAGAGTTTAGCACGGCGCAGCAGCGCTTCATCGCGACCTTGATTTATGAACTTTCGGTTCCACGGCCGAACGGAGAATATAGATCGCAGCAGGCGACGCATTAGCTATGGATTTGGCTACCAGAGAGTATACCGATGTACCGCGAATCTTGATGAATATCTAAGAGAGGTCGCAGAGTAATTCTTCGATTAGGCTTCGAGCATGGCCTCAGATGCGGGCTTATGCACGCAGCCGAGAAACGTGGAGATCGACGGTTAACCAAGGGCGACCAGGTAAGAGGCCGAACAAAGAAGGTCCTTTGGTAACTTTCGAGGCGAATCGCTCACCGCCAGATTGATTATGCACATCCACTGCAGAGTGGTCCTCCACTGTGGTTCGTGACGCTCGGGCATGCAGGAGTGGGTCGAGCTCCGTGAGCCTCCGCTCACGCTACATACACGTAGGTTCCAAACACCGATTCGATTTTCCTCGATTCACATGATGCACGCCATCCCAGGAATGTCGCCTTTAGTTGGTACTTGTTTTACCGGCCGCCGCCGTGGCCATGTGGTCGAAAGGATGTCCTAGTAGAGGACTCACCTTCAGATCGTGGGTAGTTCGTCATCTTCCTACATGCGCCCTACGGGGTAGGTTTGATTAGAACGACTAAGGGGAGTGAAGCAGTAGATACAGGTATATCCTTAACCCTCTAGAGATTAGTACGTATGATGAGATGAGTATATCTTTAGTGTTATGTTCAGATAACATAAGTGTATTGTGATTAGAAATCATGGTTAGTTAACCGGGAAAGATTGGGGGATAAGAAAAAGTGTGAGCCTTAGAGCTTTATACGTAAAAACCTTAGAAGCAAGGCCATCTCGAGTAAAAGATTTATATTTTTTTTTACGTTTAACCCTTGACGGAGTGCATGGTGCACATGAGCTATGTTTGTGGGATAAGTCCCTGAGTAGTGTGGAATGAAAGAGGGTAGTTGAGCTAAGAAGACCGCTAGGTTTTCGTAACGTGATTAGTGAGATTGTTCCGGATCGGGGAGCAAGTGTTTTACGCGAGAGTGGGTCGGGTTGAGGCCATGCCGCGGGTCAACCCGCGACCTGTTTTATGGTGGGGTCAGTTTGTGGTGGTCCCGCCAGGTGGTAGGGTCACGAGAGTGTTAGGCCCAAGATTAGTTAACCAACGTACGAGTTCGTGGACGCTGCTCAACCAAGAGTCGGCCGATGGAGTCACCATCGTGTCTTTCGGGCCGACCGCTGCTGGCAATGATGGTATATCGTAAAGGTTGTAAGGTCGCACGGGTGCCTACCTTCACCTTATGACGCATAATGGAGCCTGTGGTACTACTGCTTTTTTCGAGGTTTTACTAGCAGGTTAGGAACTCAGTGAGTCTCAGACCGCATTCGCCTCTGCCGTGTTGATTTCGTGGTACTTGAGGATTGTTGTCTCTGCTGAGGAGTGTTTTATAGCTACCATTTCGCTTTCGGATATCGCCTTATGAAGCCTTAGGGCGGAAGTAAGTTGCTTGGCCGATTGGTTCGATGTTGGCGCGTTCGGGATTGTCGTTCATACCGGTTTCAGCAGAACGTGGCTAGGTGTGACGAGTTTTGGAAGGCAGAGGAAACTTAGCCCGAGGTACTGAGCCTTTTCGATCCTTTGGAGGATAGGCCAAAGTTGTTTATAGTTGGCATTGCCGCCCAACGTGGAGGCAAGGCCCGGGCCTTTTCGTGTTGTTATGTTCGAAAGTATCGAGATCCATCCGCAGGGTTCCCGCTAACGATGACCAAGTCGGAGATAGTAACCCGAGATTTTGGAAACCAAGCGAGAGTAAATTTGATAAGTTATGAGAAAGAGTTCGAGTGTAATGAGCAGGATGATACGACGAGTAAGGAAGAAGCGAGCATGTGTTAAGAACATAGACGTGATAATTGCTTTTGTAAAGCAGGCGCGGCGAGTATCTTTTAGCCCTCAAAGGGAGTTTTGTAGATGATGGAGGTGATTCCTCGTGGACTTGGATGTAAGTATTCGCGCTGTTGTATTGTGGCCGGTGGCGTGATTATTTTCGTAAGTATAGCAAAGTGAAGACTATATTGGCGCATGTTTGTTTTTGAGACTAGCAAGGAACATTCGACGAACGTTTACGAGCGAGGAGAATGTTATACACCGTATTTCCGCAGTATGTACGTAAGATGCGTCAGAGAATTTTAGCCTTAAAGATTAGGCCTAGGACGATTTTTGTGCACAACACCCGATTAGAATCGTTTCGACTAAACGCTTTACAAAACTTCAAGGGAAAATTCCGCTATATCATTTTTAATTTTGCGGATTTTTCCGAGAGACGAATATTTTGGATCAACGAGAGTGACACTTGTCACCCCTGCCGACGGTAAATGGGCGCCCCCCGGACGATCGGGCATGTTCAGGCTTGTTTTGTGGCCTAAAACTTGGTTCCATGTTTTGTGGAGTAGGTTAGGGTGCACTTGGGCACATCTTGGCCCTCCACCTTGCCCCCACTTGGCTTGATCTTGTCCGTCGGTTTCCCTATAAATACCCCCCTAAACTTGAAGACTTCTTCATCCCTCAAATGACTTCCAAGTCTTGAAAATCCCTCTCCCCTTTAGTTGAGGCTCTCGTCCAAGAGACCCCCTTCCCCCCTTTTCGTGAGGCCTTGGCCGAGGGGTACACCCCCCCTCCTAGAGGCCTTGGCCGAGGGGTACACACCCCCCCTCCTAGTGGTGTGGCCGAGAGGTACCCCCCCTCTCTTGGTAGAAAATACTCTCCAAGTATAGTTGTTATACCAAAATACCTTAGCCTTATACCTTGTAGTATTCCAAAAGTTACCTCTATACGTAGAGCCCGGAAATACTACCTTTTGTCCTTTTTGTCTCAAACTGAAACCCTAAGGAAAATATTCATAGTCGGTTGAAGTGTTATGTAGAAGTTGCGTAGAACTTCTAAGGGTTGTTCAGAGCGTCGAGCGCCAGCAGTAGAGCTAAACGTTGCTCATGGATCGACATTTAAACTTGATAATTATGAGCTTATCGAGGTAAATATCTTGTCTCCTTTGTAATCGAGTATATACTATCAAGTATAAGAATTAAGTATAAGGTATATACAAGGAAAGTATATAAGAAGAGAATTGAATTGTACTTACATAGATCAGATTTACGTAGACTTGTGAAGTTTGACTGCAGGAAGCGCCCAATTTTCCATAGTAATTTGTATCTAGATTTATTCTACCGAGTAGTCTAGACGTTGATAGACTTGTGTAACCTTTATAGGTTGAAAGTTCTGCAAGTATCATGTTCTACTTGAAAGGTGGACAAGGCTAGCCGGGTTATAGTCGTGAGCGCTTTGCTAATAATGATAATCGTCGCGAGGTACGTGATTCTTCCTATACCCTCGAGCATGATATTTTAAAATATATATATCGATTTAGACGACGGTGTTAATCGAATAATAATTACGGCAATGTCTTTGACTTAAGCCCGAATAATAATTACTGCAATGTCTTTTGACTTAAGCCCTAATAATCTTGAAGTATTTCAAATGAATATCAATCATTTTTAACGTAAGAGTAATACTTGGTTTAAAAGCTAAGAGTTATACTAGCTTTATGGGAAGTTAGGTATAACGACTTAAGAGAGATAAAAGAATGATTTATTGATTTAAGAAGTTAAGAGACTTGATCTTAAAAGATAAGAGACTTGACTTAATTGAATTTTGTTAAAAGTGTGAAACCTCATTCACAGTAATGAGTACTTGGTTTTAAAAGGAATAATGTTTTACCGATTTCTAAATCGTAATAAGTATCGAATGCACTACAGCAAAGGCTTAATAAAGGAAAATGTATTGACTAATCAAGTATTATTAAAACCAAGAGAAACCTCCATCCGCATAAGCTAAGATGAGACAAAATGATATTACATTTCCTAGATCATGGTCACGTTATAAGATTGTTATAAACAAGAATAACCTTCTCACATATACGGTATATGTTTCTCAAATTGTTTTAAAGGAGAATTACATCATTAAGTGATTAAAACTATGAACTACTAAACCTTTCGAAAAATGAGAAACTTGAGCATTTGAAATTAGGCAAACTTGAACGTTTGGAAAAGAATGTTGTTATTTGATTTTACAAAGTGTAGTGTTTTGATTTACTTCAAAAGATAGTCACTCTATTTTTATACTATGGGTATTGTGTGACTTTTGTGAAAGAAACAAATCTTTTAAAGAATTAATGTATGAAGTACTTTGGGGATAAAAACCCGATCTTGTTAATCATATAGTAGAAAGTACCTTGTGTGAATAACTTGATTGTGTTGGTTTGTGATAGTCTTGTAATACTTTCTTGTTGATTTGATAAGTAATCATGCTAGGATGCTACGTGTTAAGATTTGTGATGATTGTGTAAAGGGATTTCCCTCGATTGCGCTTAAGTTGTTTAACGATCAACCGTTATGTTGGTATTGTACCACTCACCTTGACTTGATCCCGGAGGTTAAGCTGCCCTCCGATGAGGGGTAGTCTCAGGCGGTCTGGGACCATGATTCGAGAATACCTCATGCGGGTCCAGGGGACCTATGCGGAGCTACGAGTTCCGTGTTAGCGCGGCCTATATGGTCACGCGGTCTACGCGCTACGCGGACTACGAGTCCAGCGACGCCGGGAGTAGCTACCGATTCCGGGAATACCTACGCGCCATCGGAGTGGCCTATGCGGAGTCGCGGAAGTTCTGTGGCTAGACGCGCACATTAGATATCGCGCGAGTGGCCGCTTTTGATCATGCGACGGCTGCAGACAGATCTCATGATACGCTTTATGACCTTGTTTGTACGGTGGGTTTTAGTAGCTATGCCTTCGCATTTACCCCAGACGGTTTTATGATGACACAGTGGGACTCGTGTTCATGTGTATTCCTTGGTGATTTTATATCATAGATCGCCGACGCGAGAAAGGTATTCCACGCATGATTGATGTTGGCGCGAGACCCATTGTTATATTTGAGCGATGACTTTGAGGGCGCGAGTCCCCGACTCGACATAATCGCTTTTTATTGTGAATCGTAGTTTGGTTATCATACATGTCTCCCGCTTTATATAGACTACTATGATTTCATTTATAGTATTTTCGCCACATACTTGGTACCGTTGATCGACTCTCCTTCGGGGCCGCTCACGCCGCAGTCGAGGTACACACCGCCGCCGATCCTAGCTCTCGTGGTCACGTCGGCTTGGGAAGCTCCGCTTCTCCGAGGCTTATCACCGTATAGTCCTCCGTCGTAGGTGCTACATTCAGGTACGGCGGGCCCCGCCCCGCCATTGTTGCTGCCACTCTTGAGGTCTCAGAGTATCGTTGGCGTAATCGCAAAAGGGACGAATCGTCTAGTTGATATTTATATACGCCGCAAGGCAACTTTCTCAGGACATCGCTTTACACTTCTTGATATTCCATGTCTTGTTTTATGTTCCACCGACACTCGACGATGTCTACTGGGTGCCCGGTAGGCACTACCACGCCCGAGTTCGGTCGTGATGTAAAAGTTGTCTTCCAAGTATAGTTACTATTCCTAAATACCCTAGCCCCAAATCCCTTATAGTATTTAAGTAGAAGTTGTTAGAAACTTCTATGGGTTTCGAGCTATCTGAGCGCAAATTGTGAGCTAAACCTCGCTCAGATCGACATTTAACTTGGATAATTTTGGGCTTATCGAGGTAAATACTTTGTCCTTCTATTGTAATTGGAAATTACATACGTAGTAGTATAGAAATGAATATAAGATACATGTAAGGATATTACTGAAGAGAATTGAACCGTAGAAGGATATTAAGAAGATTAAACTGCATTTACATAGGACCGTATTTGCAGACTTGTGTAGTTTAACGGCAGGGAAGTGTCGCCAATTTTTTCCGTAGAATATTCTACAGAGTAGTCTAGACGTTGATAGACGTATATGGCCTTTATAGGTTGAATGTTCTGCGAGTAGCATGTTCTACTTGGAAGGTGGACAAGGCTAGCCGGGTTATAGCCGTGGAGCATTTTGCTAATAGTCGATAATCGTCGCGAGGTATGTGATTCTTCCTATCCTCTTGAGCATGATATTTTAAAGGGAATATATTGTTATACCCCGTATTTCCAGAGTATGTACGTGAGGACGTACGTAGAAAAGTTTGAGCCTTAAAGTTAGGCAAGGACGAAATTTTGTTCACAACTACCGAAAAGATTCATTTTTCGACGAAACGTTTTACAAAACTTGCGAATGGAAAAATACGGCTATGTCATTTATTATTTTTGTGGATTTTTCCGAGAGATAAAATATTTTGGACCAACGGGAGGGTGACATGTGTCACCCTCAAAGTGGACGGCAAAGGGGCCATCCTTGGCACGTTTTTGTTGCCTTGGAGTTGGTAGGATATTTGTAGATATTTTTGTGTAGTTGATGAGCAAGTGGGACCCACAAACACTTGTCCAAATCTTGACCTTACACTTGCCTACCACTTGTCTTGATCTTGGCCATTGGTTGGCCTATAAATACCCCCCTTAGTTGAAGATCTTCTTCATCCACAAATTGTTCTAAGTCTTGAAATCTCCCTCTCCTCTTAGCTAGGTTCTCGTCCAAGCCCTGAGGCTTTGGCCAAACCACCCCCTTCGAGTGGCCCTTGGCCGAGACACATTCCCCTACCTTGAGTTGTCTCAGAAAATACTACCCTCTCGTAGAAATGAGTACTTGGTTTTTAAAAGGAATAATGGTTTACTGATTTCGGAAATCAGAATAAGTATCGAACAAACCACTGCAGCGTTAATAAAGGGAACTGTATTGACTAATTAAGTATTATTAAAACCAGAGAAACCTCCATTCGCATGAAGCCAAGATGAGACAAAATGATATTACATTTCCTAGATCATGGTCAAGGTTAATAAGATTGTTATAAACAAGAATAACCTACTCACATATAAGGTATATGTTTCTCAAATTGTTTTAAAGGAGAATTACATCATTAAGTGATTAAAACTATGAACTATGAAACCTTTCAAAAATGAGAAACTTGAGTATTTGAAATTAGGCAAACTTGAACGTTTGGAAAAGAATGTGGTTACTTGATTTTTACAAAGAGAAGTGTTTTGATTTGCTTAAGAAGATAAGTCACTCTATTTTTATACTACTGCATCGTGTGACTTTTGTGAAAGAAACGGATCTTTTAAAGAGTTAATGTATGAAGTACTTTGGGGATAAAACCCGAACTTGTTGACATATAGTAGAAAGTACATCGTGTGATTAACTTGATTGTGTTGGTTTGTGATAGCCTTGTAATACTTCCTGGTTGATTTAATAATTAAACATGTTAGGATGTTACGTGTGTTAGTGTCTTGTGATGTTTGTGTAAAGGGGTTTCCCTTGTTGTGCTTATGTTGTCTAACGGTAAGTCGTTATGCTAGTATTACATCACTCACCTCTTGATATGATTCCGGGGGTTAAGCTGCCCTCCGATGCGGGGTAGACTCAGGCGGTCTGGGACCATGATTCGAGAATACCTCATGCGGGTCCTGGGGACCTATGCGGAGCTACGAGTTCCGTGTTAGCGCGCCTTTATGGTCACGCGGTCTATGTGGCTACGCGGATCGCGAGTCCGGACGATGCCGAGAGTAGCCACCCTCGATGCGAGGAATACCTCATACACGGGCCATCGGAGTGGTCTACGCGAGTCGCGGAAGTTCTGTGACTAGACGCGCACATTAGATATCGCGCGAGTGGCCACCGATCATGTGGCGGTTCAGACAGATCTCATGATACGCTTTATGACCTGATAGTACCGCTGGTGTTAGTAGTCGGCTATGCCTTCGCATTTACCCCCAGACGGTTTATTATGACACAGTGGACCCGTGTTCATGTGTTCCTCGTGCTTTTATATCATAGATCGCGGCAGTGAGGAAGGTATTCCACGCATGATTGATGCCGGGCGTGAGACCCATAGTTGTATTTGAGTGATGACTTTGAGGCGCGAGTCCCGACTTGACACGACTACTTATTTATCGGAATCGTAGTTTGGTTATCATACATGTCTCCGCTTTATATAGACTACTATGATTTCATTTATAGTATTTTCGATTTCACATACTTGGTACCGATCGACCTCCTTGGCTGCTCACGCCGCAGTGTAAGTACACCGCCAATCCTCGCCATGTGGTCACAGTCATTGCTTGGGAAGCTCCGCTTTCTCGAGGCTTATCACCGTATAGTCCTCGTAGTTGTAGGTACTTACATTCAGTGGTATGGCGACCGTCCCGCCATTGTTATTACATCATTCTTAGGTCTCAGTAATCGCCAGGGGCGTGGTTTGTAAAAGGGATGAATCGCTCAAGTTTATATATACATATGCCGAAAGGCGCTTTTCTCCGATAAACCGACTTTATTTCATGTCTTGTTTTATATTCCGCCGACACTGATGTATGTCTACTGGGTGCCCGGTAGGCACTACCACGCCCGGTTCGGTCGTGACAAAAGTGGTATCGAGCGCTTAATCCTCTGAAAGTGTCTACAGCATCGTATCTAGTAGTCTTGATTATCGGTGTGTTGTGCACCACGCCAATAATCGTGAGGCTATAGGATATTTAGAATTGGTTTCATTCTTCTCACTCGAGATCGCGCCTTAGCCGTGTTGTAAGTCGACCTCTAACGTATTTCTTTCCTTACCGCTATGCCTCCACGCAAGGCAACCCGCCCGTATGGCAAGGCAACCGAGGGAGCCGCGAGTATAGCACGTAGGGTTACTAGGCATGTGCCCAATCATCACCGGGTGGTGCTTCATTCGCGAGTTCTCGCGACGCCGCCACTCAATGCGAGTTTAGCACGGCGGCAATAGCTCATCGCGACCATGACATTTACACCTTCAGTTCCACGACCAGGAACAGAGAATATAGACTGCAAAGAGACGACCCTATTACTAGCTAGGGATTTAAGATACCAGAGGATATATGATGTACCGATTTATCGCGGGCCTTGAGGAATATCTAAGAAAAGGTTGTGTAAGAATAGCTCTTCAGTCGGGCATGAGCATGGCTCACAGACGGCTTATGCGCGGCAGGCCGAGAGACGTAGAGATCGACAGATTAACCAAGGACAGCAGAAGAGGGACAGAACAGCAGGGTCCTTTGGTAACTTTCAAGGCAAACCACCTCAGCAGCAGATTAGATATGCACATCCACCAGTGCAGAGTGGTCCTCCACAGGGTTCAGGACGTTCGGGGTATGCCGGAGTTGGTCAGAGCTGTGGCTTCCGGTTCGCAATACGCAGTCCACCACCGTATTCGCTTTTTCCCGTGTTCACAGCAGACAGCGCCATCCCGGGAATGTCATCTTTTGTTGACGCTTGTTTTACTCGCGTCACGGCCACGTGGTCGAAAGGATGTCCTAGTAGGAGGGATGCAAGTAGGAGGACTCACCCTACCAGATCGCCATGATTCAGAGTTCGGAGAGGAAGGTGTTAGCTGAGAGGCCACCCCACCCTGTGGCCATATCAGTGGTGTCATATCATGTGGTGTCATACTTCTTCGACTTGTTATACTTGCACAGCAGGCGTGATTGGTTGGAACGACAGAGGGTAGTGAAGCAAAGAGATACAGGTGTATCCTTAACCTCAGAGATCGTGTGCGTGATGAGATAAGTATATCTTAAGTGTTACGCCTGGGCTAACATCAGGTAAATCGGATTATAAATCATGGTTAGTTAACCGTAAGATCGGGGATAGAGGAAAGTGTGAGCCTTAGAGTGTTATACGTAGAGACCTTAGAGGCGCAGGCCATCTCGAGTAAAAGATGTATTTTTATGTTTGACTTTATCTGAGTGCATAGTACACGCGAGATATGGTTGTGATAAATCCTCGAGTGGTATGAAATGAAATAGGGTAGTCGAGCTAAGAAGACCACTAGGTTTTCGTGACTTGATTAGTGAGATTGTTCGATCGGAACAAGAGTTTTGCGCGATAGCAGTGGGTTGAGGACCACCGCGTCAACCCGCTACCGCTCAGCGCTGGTCGGGCCATGTGGTCCTCCAGCGCGGGTCACGAGGGTGTTAGGCCCAAGTTTAGTTAACCAACAGACGAGTTCGTGGAAGCGCTCGACCAAGAGTCGGGCCGATGAGGTCACCATCTTGTCTTTCACCAGACCGCTTACTCTGCAGAGGTTACGCGAGTTATATCGTGAAGGTTGTAAGGTAGCACGAGGCGCCTACTTTCACCTTATGACAGCAGTGAGCCTGTGAGCCAAGTTATACCCGTAGTTCCCGGTATGTATGCAGGACGACGCACGAGAATACGATGCAAAGATCGGAAAGGAAGAAAGAGGTGATTTTTCCACTAAAAGTTTCCGTTTTGTGAAGGAAAAAGGTTCGTTAACGGAATCGATTCGTGATTTGGTATTCTGACTTCCCGGAATATTAGAAAATATGGAATTTTATTTTCTGAAATGGTCACTGGGCCCACGGAGAAATTTACTTTATGGGCCCACTTTGTTTTCTAGATTTTGGCCATTGTGGATATTTTCTAAGATGTTTTATTTTGGGCTAATAGGAGGCGACACTGTCCACCCCGCCAGTGGCTCGCCGAACGGCATTTGTGCACAACACCCTGCTAGAGTCGCTTTTCGACTAAACGCTTTACATAACTTCATAGAGGAAAATTCCGGCTATGTCTTTTCTTATTTTTATGGATTTTTCCGAGAGACGAACATTTTGGACCAACGAGAGGCACTTGGCACCCTCTCATCAGCGGGCAGTGGCGCACTGGACGATTCGGGGCGCCAAGTGGTAGATATTTTTGGTAGATATTTGCAGGGTTTGGGCGAGTAGGGACCAGGGCACTGGGCATATCTCGCCCTACACTTGTGTAGCACTTGGCAGATCTCGCCATTGGTCAGCCTTGGCTCAGAGTATAAATACCCTCCCTTTGATGAACTTCTTCATCCATAAATTTGCCTAAGTCTCAAAGCCTCCTTCTCCCTCCCTTGTGTTGAGTTCGCCAAGGGCCTCCTCAGGTCCGAGAGCACCCTCTGTGGGTGCTAGCCGAGAGTGTACCCCCTAGCCTAGTTGTTGCATGATACCCCTCAGGTGTAGAAATACTCTCTAAAGTATCATATAATGCCCAAATTACCTTAGCCGTATACCTTGTTGTATTCTAAGGTTATACCTATACGAAAAGCCCGTAAATACTATTATACTTCCCGTCACTACAAAACCGAAACCCTAGGAAAATCTCCATAGTCATTGGAGTATCAGGTGTAAGTTGGTTAGAACTTCTAAGGGTGGTTTAGCTGGTCGAGCGCCTGAGTCGAGCTAAACGATTGCCCAGATCGACTTTATACTTGGATAATTACGGGCTTATCGAGGTAAATATCTTGTCCTCTATTGTAATTGGAAATTACATGTTGTTAGAATATATAGTCAAGTATACTATATATAGAATCAACGTGGTTAGTTGGCAATGTCTTTTGACTTAAGCCCAAGAATCGAATCGAATCAGACATGAGACTTGTGTAGTAGTACCGTGGAGTAGAATTGTACCCGTCGTTAGATGTATAACCCCCGTGGCTTCGTAGCCTACCCGCTAGAGAGAGAGATTTACGCCGTCATGTGGGGAGGCGCCAATTTTCTGTGAGAATGTTCCGCGATAAGGTCTAAATGTTAATGTCACTGTGGCCTTATAGGTCAAGTACCACGGTGGCGCTGCTCTACTTGGCTTAAGGAGTAGCCGATACTGGGAGTACTGAGCGCTTTGCTATTAGTCGATACTGTCGCGAGGTATGCGAACCTCTTCCTATCTCTTCTAGCATGATACGTGTGAACTATGTAGTACCAGACGATACGCACTAAATGTATTTGATTATGTAAACATAAAGTGTTATAACGGCTTTATGGGAAGTTGGTTATAACGGCTTTACGTTGGTAAGAAAATACACGTGGTTTTTAAAAGGTAATCGATTTGAACTATAATCGCTTGTTATGTGTTAATAAAGAACTTCAAGTATTTCAAAAGAGTTTTGAATCATTTTGAGAGGTTAAGTAATACTTGATTTGTTTTGAAAACTTAAGAGTTATACTAGCTTTATGGAAAGTTAGGTATAACGCCTTAAGAATGTTTTATCGATTTTGGAAATCGAACGTGTATCGACAAACCACCGCAGTGCTAATAAAAGGAAATGTTTTGACAGATTAAGTATTATTAAAACCAAGAGAAACTTCCATCCGCATGTAAGCTAAGACGAGACAAAATGATATTTCCTAGATCACGGTCAGTAATAAGATTGTTGTAAACAAGAATATCCTACTCACATATAAGACTTATGTTTCTCGATAGTTTAAAAGAGAATTATATTCTTAAATGAATAAGACTATGAACTACTTAAACCTTTCTAAATAAGAAACACGAACATTTGAAATTAGGCAAACTTGACGCTTGGAAAATAATGTTGTTACTTGAGTTTTACAAAGAGAAGTGTTTTGATTTACTTCAAAAGATAATCACTATATTTTCATATACTACGGTATCAGGTGACTTTTGTGAAAGTAACGATCTTTTAAAGAGTTAATGATGAAGTACTTCGGGGATAAAACCCCAAACTTGTTAGCATATAGCAGAAAGTACCTCGTGTGTATAACTTGATTGTGTTGGTTTGTGATAGCCTTGTAATACTTTCTGTTGATTTGATAAGTAAACATGCCAGGACGCTACGCGTGTTAGCATCTCGTGATGTTTGTGTAAAGGGTTTTTCCTTTGTTGCGATTATGTTGTTTAACGATAAGTCGTTATGATAGTATTATACATCACTCATCTCGAGATGATTCCGGGTTAAGCCGTCCGACGCGGGTAGATCAAAGCGGTCGACGGACCTATGATTCGAGACTACCTCACGCGGTCCGTGGGCCGGCGCGAATCGCGGAGTTCCGTGTTAGACGCGCCTCGTGGTCACGCGGCCTCAGGGCTACGCGGACGGCGAGTCCAGACGCCGGGAGTAGCTACCGACGCGGGTTATACCTCACGCGGCCGACCGATTGGCCTACGCGAGTCGCGAAAGTTCCAGTGGCTAGACGCGCACATTAGATATCGCGCAAGTGGTCGCCTTTGATCACGTGACGGCTTCAGACAGATCTTATGATACGCTTCATGACCTTGTTGGTACTGTGGCGTAGTAGCCTGGCTATGCCTTCGCATTTACCAGACGCAGTTATTATGGCACGTGGGACCCGTGTTCATGTGTGTTCCTTGGTACTTTTATATCATAAACCGGCAGTGGCGAAGGTATTCCACGCATGATTGATGTTGTGGGCGTGAGACCCATTGTTATATTTGAGTGATGACTGAGGCGAGTCCCCGACTTGACACGATCGCTATTATTGTGAATCGTAGTTTGCTTATCATACATGTCTCCCGCTTTATAGACTATTATGATTTCATTTACGTGATTTTTAGTTTCACATACTGCACTGCCAGATCGACTCCTTCGGGCCGCTCACGCCGCAGTAAAGGTACACCGCCATCGATCCTCGCCTAGGGTCACAGCGTTGGTAAAGCTCCGCTGTTCGAGGCTTATCGGTATAGTTCCTCGTTGTTGTAGGTGTTTACATTCGTGGTACGGCGGCCCCGTCCCGCCATTGTTGTCGATAATTTCAGAGGTCCAGAGTAATCGCTGCGTGGTTTGTAAAAGGATTAAACTGCTCATGTTGGAAAAGTCGTTATTTATATTTATGCCGAAAGGCAAGTTTTTCTCAGATTATTGTTTCATATTTCATAATATGTCTTGTATTGTTTTATGTTCTACCGACACTGATGTTGTATCACCAGGGTGCCCGGTAAGGCACTACCACGCCTTAATCGGTCGTGACAAAAGTGGTATCGTGAGCGCTTAATCTCTGAAAGTGTCTACGCATCGTGATCCGCAGAGTTCGATTATCGCTGTGTCGCGCACCACACCAATAATCGTGAGGCTATAGGTATTTAGGATTGGTTTCTATTCTTCTCACTCGAGATCGTGCCTTAGAGTGTTGTAAGTCGGACCTCCGACTAAATTATTTCCTTATCGCTATGCCTCCGCAGACAACCCGCCTGTGAGGGCAAGGCACCGAGGGAATCGCGAGTAGAGTTCGAGGGTTACGCGGGCACAGCCCAATTATCACCTCGACGGTGCTTCATTCGGGATTTCGCGACGCCACTAGCCCCAAGAAAGTTTAGCACGGCGCGCGCTCCTACCGCGCCATGATATTTGAACCTTCGCCCACGATCAGAACAGAGAACATGGATCGCAGCGGCGACCACATTAGCTATGGATTTGGCTACCAGAGAGTATACCGATGTATCGCGAGTCTTGATGACTACCTAAGAGAGGTTGTGCAAGAGTAATTCTTCATTGGTTGAGCATGGCCTGTACGCTATGTACAAGCAGCCGAAAACGTAGAGATCGACGCGTTAACCAAGGACGATGAGAGGCCAGAAAGAAGCAGGTCCTTCAGAACTTTCAAGGCGAGTATACCTTAAGTGCTATGTTCGATAGCAGGTGGTAGTTGTGATTAGAAATCATGGTGGGTTAACCGAGTAAGATTTTGGGGACAGAGAAGGCGCGAGCCTTAGAGTGTTATACGCATGCACCTTTGAGGTAAGCGCCATCTCGAGTAAAGGCGTAGTGTTATGTTTGATCCTCATCTGAGTGCATAGCGCACGCGAGCTATGTTTGGGATAGGTCCCAAGTGGTATGAAATGAAAGAGGGTAGTCGAGCTAAGAAGACCGCCAGGTTTTCGTGAACATGTTTAGTAAAATTGTTCCTTCGGAGATAGTATTTTCGCGCCGTCGGGTCGAGGCCACGCCGCGGTCAACCCGCGCATGTTTGGTGCGGGTCCGCCGCGGTGGTCCCGCCTTGTGGTAGGGTCACGAGGGTGTTAGGCTCGAGTTTAGTTAACTAGCGACGCAGTTCGTGGACGCGCTCGACCGCTGGTCGGTCGACGGGGCAGCCCATCGTGTTCTTCGGCCGACCGCTCACTCGGCAGTCGTTGATTTATCGTAAAGGTTGTAAGGTCGCACGGTGCCTACCTTCACCTTATGGCGCATGGGAGCCTGTGTTACTACTGCTTTTGTTTCCGAAGTTTTACCAGCAGGTTAAGGACTCAGCAGTCTCGACCGCATTCGCTTCGCCGCGCTGGATTTCGCGGGTAGTTGTGAGGATTGTTGTCTCCCGTGGAGGAGCGCTGGCTACCATTTCAATGTTCGGATGTCGCCACGGCCTTCTCAGGGGCGTATGTAAGTTGCCGGCCGATTGGTTCGATGTTGGCAAGGTTCGCATACTGTTCAGCTTGTTCCAGCAGATCGTGGATAGGAAAAGCTCATCTAGAAGAAGTTCGCACCAGAGGAATCGCGGCAGATAATCTACGACGACGCCAGAGTTCGTGCCGACGGTCGGTCTTCTGAAAGTACCACCCGACAGCGTGACGAGTTGTGGAAACAGAAGGAACTTAGCCCGAGTTACTTTGGGCCTTTGAGTTCATGTGAAGAATAGGCCAGTTGCCTATATGTTAGCAATTGTCGTCCGACTTAGAGGCAAGACGTCCGGCCTTTCAGATTGTTATGTTCGAAAGTATCGAAGATCCATCCGTAATCGTTCCCGCTAATGATGCCCACGTGAAAGAGATAGTAACCCCGAGTTTTGGAAACTAAAGCAGATTTAAACGTGGTGGTTCGAGCAGACGATACCTTCAAATGATCGCGACGCAATTTCGGCACCATTTGTCGGGTCGCCTGAGCTGTGCTCGCGCAAAGTGACAAAAGTGTATTTGTGGTGATGTTAGAGGTGTTTCCTCAGAGACTTGGATATAAGTATGTTGCGCAGTATTTTCTCAGGGCCGTGTACGGCAGATTGTTTCGTAAGTATGTGTGAAGACTATACCGCGCACGATGTTTTGAGATTTAGAATGAACATTCGGACGAATGTTTCTGCGGGGAAGAATGTTATACCCCGTAGTTCCCGGTATGTATGCGAGGACGCACGACGAGAATACGGCATAAAGATCGGAAAGCGAAGAAAGAGGTGATTTTTCCACTAAAAGTTTCCGCTTTGTGAAGGAAAAAGGTTCGTTAACGGGAATTGGATTCCCAGATTTGGTATTCTGACTTCCCGAATATTAGAAAATATGGAATTTTATTTTCGAATGGTCACTGGGCCCACTGAGAAATTTACGCTTTTGTGGGGCCCACTTTGTTTTCTAGATTTTGGCCATCAGGATATTTTCTAAGATGTTTTATTTTAATAACAGAGGGTGACACGTGTCACCCCGCCAGTGGCTCGGCCGAACGGCATTTGTGCACAACACCCTGCTAGAGTCGTTTCGACTAAACGCTTTACATAACTTCAGAGGAAAATTCGCCATGTCTTTTCTTATTTTTATGGATTTTTCCGAGAGACGAACATTTTGGACCAACGAGAGGCTGACTTGGCACCCTCTCATCAGCGGGCAAAGTGGCGACTGGACGATTTGGTGCCAAGTGGTAGATATTTTTGGTAGATATTTGCGAGGTTTTAAGGAGTAGGACCAGGGCACTGGGCATATCTTGCCCTACACTTGTGTAGCACTTGGCTAGATCTCGCCATTGGTTGGCCTTGGCTTGTAGTATAAATACTCTCCTTTGATGAACTTCTTCATCCATAAATTTGCCTAAGTCTCAAAGCTCTCCTTGTCCCTCCCTTGGCTGAGTTCGCCATGGCCTCCCTTGTGGTCGAGAGCACCCCTCTGTGGGTGCTAGCCGAGAGTGTACCCCTAGCCTAGTTGCTGTGATGATACCCCCTCAGGTGTAGAAATACTCTCTAAAGTATCATATAATGCCCAAATTACCTTAGCCAGATACCTTGTTGTATTCTAAGGTTATACCTATACGAAAAGCCCGTAAATACTATTATACTTCCCGTCACTACAAAACCGAAACCCTAGGAAAATCTCCATAGTCCGCTGAGTATTGTGTTTGGTTAGAACTTCTGGGTGGTTTAGAGCTGGTCGAGCGCCGAGTCGAGCTAAACGATTGCCCAGATCGACTTTTATACTTGGATAATTACGGGCTTATCGAGGTAAATATCTTGTCCTCTATTGTAATTGGAAATTACATGTTGTTAGAATATATAGTCAAGTATACTATATATAGAATCAACGTGGTTAGTTGGCAATGTCTTTGACTTAAGCTCAAGAATCGCATCGAATCAGACATAAAGAGACTTGTGTAGTAAGATCGTGGAGTAGAATTGTACCCGCTCGTTAGATTTATAACCCCCGGTTGGCTTGGTAGCCGCCTGCTAGAGGAGGAGATTTACGCCGCTGTGGGGAGGCGCCAATTTTCTGCAGAATGTTCTCGCGATAAGGTCTAAATGTTAATGCGCCTCAGGGCCTTATAGGTCAAGTACTACGCGTGGCGCGCTCTCTACTTGGCTTACGAGTAGCCGACGCTGGGAGTACTTGAGCGCTTTTGCTATTAGTCGATACTGCCGCGAGGTATGCGAACCTCTTCCTATCTCTTCTAGCATGATATGTGTGAACTATGTAAGACGCAGACGATACGCATTTCAAATGTATTTGATTATGTAAAACATAAAGTGTTATAACCGCTTTACGGGAAGTTGGTTATAACGGCTTTACGTTGGTAAGAAAATACACGTGGTTTTTAAAAGGTAATCGATTTGAACTATAACCGCTTGTTATGTGTTAATAAAGAACTTCAAGTATTTCAAAAGAGTTTTGAATCATTTTGAGAGAAGAAGTAATACTTGATTTGTTTTGAAAACTTAAGAGTTATACTAGCTTTATGGAAAGTTAGGTATAACGCCTTAAGAATGTTTTACCGATTTTGGAAATCGTAATGTGTATCGACAAACCACCGCATAAGCTAATAAAAGGAAATGTTTTGACAGATTAAGTATTATTAAAACCAAGAGAAACTTCCATCCGCATGTAAGCTAAGACGAGACAAATGATATTTCCTAGATCATGGTCATTGTAATAAGATTGTTGTAAACAAGAATATCCTACTCACATATAAGACTTATGTTTCTGATAGTTTAAAAGAGAATTATATTCTTAAATGAATAAGACTATGAACTACTTAAACCTTTCTAAATAAGAAACATGAACATTTGAAATTAGGCAAACTCGACGCTTGGAAAATAATGTCATACTGAGTTTTACAAAGAGAAGTGTTTTGATTTACTTCAAAAGATAATCACTATATTTTCATATACTACGTATTGTGTGACTTTTGTAAAGTAACGATCTTTTAAAGAGTTAATGTATGAAGTACTTTGGGGATAAACCCGAACTTGTTAGCATATAGTAGAAAGTACCTCGTGTGTATAACTTGATCAGGTTGGTTCGTGATAGCCTTGTAATACTTTCTTGTTGATTTGATAAGTAAACACGCCAGACGCCACGCGTGTTAGTATCTTCGTGATGTTCGTGTAAAGGGTTTTTCCTTTGTTGCGCTTATGTTGTTTAACGATAAGTCGTTATGATAGTATTATACATCACTCATCTCGAGATGATTCCGGTTAAGTCGCCTCCGACGCGGGTAGACTCAAAGTGTCGACGGACCTATGATTCGAGACTACCTCACGCGTCCGTGGGCCTATGCGAATCGCGGAGTTCCGTGTTAGACGCGCCCTTGTGGTCACGCGTCCTCGGCTACGCGCGACGGCGAGTTCAGACGCCGGGAGTAGCTACCGACGCGGGTTATACCTACGCGGCCGACCGATTGCCTACGCGAGTCGCGAAAGTTCTGTGGCTAGACGCGCACATTAGATACATCGCGCGTTGGTCGCTTTGATCATGTGGACGGCCCAGACAGATCTTATGATACGCTTCATGACCTTGTTGGTACCGTGGCGTTAGTAGCTCGCTATGCCTTCGCATTTACTCCGTGACGTGTTATTACGGCACGCGGGACCGTGTTCATGCGTGTTCCTCGGTGCTTTTATATCATAACCGCCAGCCGGCGAAGGTATTCCACGCATGATTGATGCGGGCGTGAGACCCATTGTTATATTCGAGCGATGACTGAGGCGCGAGTCCCCGACTCGATACGATCGCTATTATCGTGAATCGTAGTTTGTTATCATACATGTCTCCCGCTTTATAGACTATTATGATTTCATTTACGTGATTTTTAGTTTCACATACTTGCACCACTGATCGACTCCTTCGGGCCGCGCTCATGCCGCAGTAAAGGTACACCGCCATCGATCCTCGCCTAGTGGTCACAGTCATGCTTGGTAAAGCCCGCTGTTCGAGGCTTATCGCTGTATAGTTCCTCGTTGTCAGAGGTGTTTACATTCGTGGTACGGCGGCCCCGTCCCGCCATTGTTGTCGATAATTTCTGTAGAGGTCCGTAGTAATCAAGGGGCGTGGTTTGTAAAAAGGATTAAAACTGCTCACGTTGGAAAAAGTCGTTATTTATATTTACGCCGAAGGCAAGTTTTTCTCGATTATTGTTTCATATTTCATAATATGTCTTGTATTGTTTTATGTTCCACTGACACTGATGTCAGATCACTAGGGTGCCCGGTAGGCACCACCACGTCTTAATCGGTCGTGACGCTACGCATTTACTATTTCTTTTTCCGGAAGTTTTACCAGCAGGTTGTGAACTCGCGAAGTCTCAAGATCGCATTTGCCCCGCCGTTGTTTGGATTTCGTGGTAGCGAGGATTGTTGTCTCCTCGCCGAGGGAGTGTTGTTATAGCTACCATATCGCATTCGGATATCGCCTTACGACGCCAGTGCGGCGGAAGTGTAAGTCACGGCCGATTGGTTCGATGTTGGCAAGATTCAGATAGTTGGTTCATACTTGTTTCAAAGCAGTCGGCGATAAAGTGCTTATTCGTAAGAGGTTATCGCGCAGAGTCGCCAGGTCGCGCGGATAATCTGCGACGACGCTGAGTTCGTGCCGACGCGGGTCTTCAAGGTACCACCCGTAGCGGTGTGACGAGTTTTGGAAAACAGAGGAAACTTAGCCCGAAAGTTACTTGGGCCTTTTCGTGTCATGTAAGAATAGGCCGTTGCCTATGGTTAGCATTGTCGTCCGACGCGAGGCAAGGCGTCCGGTCTTTCATGTTGCTATGTTCAGAAAAGTATTAAAATCCATCCAGATTGTTCCCAGTAATGATGACCAAGTTGGAGGTAGTAACCTGCAGATTTGGAACCGGCAAAGAATGTAAACGTGGTAAGGTATGAAAGAGTTCGAGGTACGGTATGGCACGACGAGTAAGTGGAAGAAATGAACATGTGTTAAGAGGATGTGATCGCTTCTACGAGTATCGCTTAAACTTCGTGGAAGCTTTGTGATGTTAGAGGTGATTCCTCGTAGACTTGGATTAAGTATCGAAGCAGTGTTATTTTTTTGGCCACGCGTGGCATCGCAACTTGTTTGCTAAGAAGAACTTCATCGTTATCCGCTCGGTATGAAACATTCGACAAATGTTTCGGCGAGGAGAATGTTATACCAGATTTCCGCAGTATGTACGCGAGGACGACGAGAAAAGTTTGAGCCTTAAAGTTAGGCAAGGACGAAATTTTGTTCACAACTACCAAAAGAATCGCTTTTCGACTAAACGCTTTACAAAACTTCATGGGAAAAATACTGCTATGTCATTTATTATTTTTGCGGATTTTTCCGAGAGATAAAATATTTTGGATCAACGGAGGTGACATGTGTCACCTCAAAGTGACGGCAAAGGGTCCATCCTGGCACGCTTTTTGTTGCCTTCGAGTTGGTAGGATATTTGTAGATATTTGTGTGTAGTTGATGAGCAAGTGGGACCCACAAACACTTGTCCAAATCTTGACCTTACACTTGCCTACCACTTGTCTTGATCTCGCCATTGGTTGGCCTATAAATACCCCTTAGTCAAGATCTTCTTCATCCACAAATTGTTCTAAGTCTTGAAATCTCCTCTCTCTTAGCTGTGTTCTCGCCCAAGCCCTCGCGAGGCTTTGGCCGAAACCACCCCTCCTTCGAGTGGCCCTCGCCGAGACACACCCCCTACCTTGAGTTGTCTCGTAAAATACTACCCCCCTCTTGGTAGAAATACTCTCCAAGTATTGTTACTATTCCAAAATACCTTAGCCCAAATACCTTGTAGTATTCCAAGGTTACACTTATACTAAAAGCCCGTAAATACTATTATACTTCCTTCACTACTAAACGAAACCCTAAGGAAAATCTTCACAGCTTGGTCAAGATATTAAGTTGCGTAGAACTTCTAAAGGGTTGTTTGGAGCGGGCCGAGCGCCTGCAGTAGAGCTAAACGCTGCTCAGATCGACATTTTAACTTGATAATTTTGGGCTTACCGAGGTAAATAATCCTATCCTTCTATTGTAATGAAATTACAATCAGAGTTGGAAATGAATATAAGATTCATGTAAGAGAATTGAATCGAATAGAAGGATATTACGTAAAAGACTTGAATCAAATCGCAAATGTAAGAATATTAAAGTAAGATTAAAATCAGATTTACATAGGATCAGATTTACAGAGACTTGTATAAACTTTATAGGTTGAATGTTCCATGAAAGTAGCATGTACTACTTGAAAGGTGGACAAGGCTAGCTGGTTATACCATGGAGCGCTTTTGCTAATAGTCGATAATCGCCGCGAGGTATGTGATTCTTCCTATCCTCGAGCATAATATTTTAAAAGAATATATATATAGTACTAGACGACTGCGCTAACCGAACGTAGTTTTACTGCAATGTCTTTGACTTAAGCCCGAATAATAAGATCTTGAAGATTTCAAAAGTTAATTAAGAAACTTTTTGAAAGAAGAGTAACGCTTGGTTTTAAAAGCTAAGAGTTATACTAGCTTTACGTAAGTTAGGTATAACGACTTAAGAGAGATAAAAGAATGGTTTATTAATTTTAGAAGTTAAGAGACTTGATCTTAAAAGATAAGAGACTTGACTTAAAATGAATTAATATGAATTTTGTGTGAAACCTCATTCATGAGTAATGAGTACTTGGTTTTAAAAGGAATAATGGTTTACCGATTTCTAAATCGAATAAGTATCGAACAAACCATCGCAGTTGCTAATAAAGGGAAATGTATTGACTAATTAAGTATTATTAAAACCAAGAGAAACCTCCATTCGCATAGAAGCCAAGACGAGACAAAATGATATTACATTTCCTAGATCATGGTCACAAGTAATAAGATTGTTATAAACAAGAATAACCTACTCACAATAAGGTATATGTTTCTCAAATTGTTTTAAAGGAGAATTACATCATTGCTGATTAAAACTATGAACTATGAAACCTTTCAAAAATGAGAAACTTGAGTATTTGAAATTAGGCAAACTTGAACGCTTGGAAAAGAACGTGGTTACTTGATTTTACTAAGAGAAGTGTTTTGATTTGCTTAAGAAGATAAGTCACTCTATTTTTATACTACGTATCAGGTGACTTTTGTGAAAGAAACTGATCTTTTAAAGAATTAATGTATGAAGTACTTCGGGGATAAAACCCGAACTTGTTGACATATAGTAGAAAGTACCGTGTGATTAACTTGATCGTGCTGGTTCGCGATAGCCTCAGAATACTTCCCGTTGATTTAATAATTAAACACGTTAGATGTTACGCGTGTTAGTGTCTCGTGATGTTTGTAAATGAGTTTCTGTTGTGCTTATGCTGTCTAACGGTAAGTCGTTATGCTAGCATTACATCACTCACCTCTCGACATGATTCCGGTTAAGCGCCTCCACGCGGTAGACTCAAAGTCCGGGACCATGATTCGAGAATACCTCACGCGGTCCCGGGGACCTACGCGAGCTACGAGTTCCGTGTTAGCGTGCCTTTATGGTCACGCGTCATGTGGCTACGCGATCGCGAGTCCAGTGACGACGCCGGGAGTAGCTACCCTCGACGCGAGGAATACCTCACGCGCCATCGAGCGGCCTACGCGAGTCGGAAGTTCCAGGACTAGACGCGACATTAGATACCGCGCGAGTGGCCGCCGATCACGTGGCGGCTTCAGACAGATCTCATGATACGCTTTATGACCTCGATAGTACCGCTGGTGTTAGTAGCTGGCCATGCCTTCGCATTTACCCCAGACGGTTTTATTATGACACGTGGGACCCGTGTTCATGCGTGTTCCTCGGTGCTTTTATATCATAGATCGCCAGGTGATAAGGTATTCCACGCATGATTGACGCCGTGGGCGTGAGACCCATAGTTGTATTTGAGTGACGACTTTGAGGGCGCGAGTCCCCGACTTGAAATGACTACTTATTTATCAGGAATCGTAGTTTGGTTATCATACATGCCTCCCGCTTTATATAGACTACTATGATTTCATTTACGTGATTTTCGGGCCACATACTTGGTACCGTTGCATCGACTCCTTCGGCCGCGCTCACGCCGCAGTAGAAGTACACCTGCCAATCCTCGATCATCGGGTCACGTCGCTTGGGAAGCTCCGCTTTCTGAGGCTTATCACGTATAGTCCCCGTAGTTGTAGGTACTTACATCTGTGGTATGGCGGCCCCGTCCCGCCATTGTTATTACATCATTCTGCAGGTCCGTAGTATCACAGGCGTGGTTTGTAAAAGGGACGAATCGCTCAAGTTTATATATACATATGCCGAAAGGCAGCTTTTCTCTGATAAACTGATTTTATTTCATGTCTTGTTTTATATTCCGCTGATTAGTCTGATGTATGTCTACTTGGGTGCCCGGTAGGCACCAAATCGCCCGGTTCGGTCGTGACATATATTTAGTACGCAGATGACGCGTGTTAATCGAACGTAGTTTTACTAAGCAATGTCTTTTGACTTAAGCCCTAATAATTAGAATCTCAAGTATTTCAAGAGAATTAAGAAACCTTTTTGAAAAGAAGAGTAATGCTTAGTTTTAAAAGCTTAAGAGTTATACTAGCTTTATGGGAAGTTAGGTATAACGACTTAAGAGAGATAAAAAGAATGGTTTACTGATTTTAGAAGTTAAGAGACTTGATCTTAAAAGATAAGAGACTTGACTTAATTAATATGAATTTTGTTAAAAAGGTGTGAAACCTCATTCGTGAGTAATGAGTGCTTGGTTTTAATAGGATAATGTTTTATCGATTTCGTAAATCGTGATAAGTATCGAACAAACCACTCGCAGTTAATAAATGGAAATGTATTGACTAATTAAGTATTATTAAAACCAAGAGAAACCTCCATCCGCATGTAAGTTAAGACGAGACAAAATGATATTACATTTCCTAGATCATGGACGTTAATAAGATTGTTATAAACAAGAATAACCTACTCACATATAAGGCATATGTTTCTCAAATTATTTTAAAGGAGAATTACATCATTAAGTGATTTAAAACTATGAACTACGAAACCTTTCGAAAATGAGAAACTTGAGCATTTGAAATTAGGCAAACTTGAACGCTTGGAAAATAATGCTGTTACTTGATTTTACAAAGGGAAGTGTTTTGGTTTACTTAAAAAGATAGTCACTCTATTTTTATACTACGTATCAGGTGACTTTTGTGAAAGAAACGGATCTTTTAAAGAGTTAATGTATGAAGTACTTTAGGGATAAAAACCCGAACTTGTTAACATAAAGAAAGTACCTTGTGTGAATAACTTGATTGTGTTGGTTTGTGATAGCCTTGTAATACTTTCTTGTTGAGTTGATAAGTAAACATGTTAGATGCTACGGTGTTAAGATCTTGTGACGTTTGGTAAAGCGGGTTTCCTTGTTGCGCTTATGTTGTTTAACGATAAGTCGTTATGTTAGTATTATATCACTCACCTCTCGACATGATTCCGGTTAAGGTGCCCGACGCGGTAGACTCAGCGGGTCCAGGTGACCTATGATTCGAGAATACCTCGCGGTACGTGGACCCACGCGAGCTACGAGTTCCGTGTTAGCGTGCGCCTTTGTGGTCACGCGGTTCATGTGGCCACGCGGATCGCGAGTCCAGACGCCGGGGAGTAGCTACCGACGCGAGGAATACCTCACGCGGGCCTACGCGAGTGGCCTCATGCGAGTCGCGGAAGTTCCAGACTAGACGCCACATTAGATATCGCGGCGAAAGGCCGCCGATCATGTGGCGGTCTAGACAGATCTCATGATACGCTTTATGACTGGTACAGCTGGGTTTTAGTAGTCCGCTATGCCTTCGACTTACCCCGCACGGTTTTATTATGACACGTGGGACTCGTGTTCATGTGTATTCCTTGGTGCTTTTATATCATCGATCACGGCAGCTGGGCGTATTCCACGCATGATTGATGCCGTGGGCGCGAGACCCATAGTTGTATTTGAGTGATGACTTTGAGGCGCGAGTCCTCGACTTGACATCGCTATTTATCGTGAATCGTAGTTTGCTATCATACATGTCTCATGCTTTATATAGACTACTATGATTTCATTTACGATTTTCGGGCCACATACTTGGTACCGCTGTAATCGACCTCTTCGGGCCGCGCTCATGCCGCAGTGAGGTACACCGTTGTTGATCCTCGCCATGTGGTCACGTCAGCTTTGGGAAGCTCCGCTTCTCGAGGCTTATCAGTCGTATAGTCCGTCGCTGTAGGTACTTACATTCGTGGTACGGCGGCCCCGTCCCGCCATTGCTGACATATCATTCTTAGAGGTCCGTAGCACCGCAGGCGAGTTTGTAAAGGACGAATCGCTCGCACTGCTTATATATATATACGCCAAAGGCCACTTTTCGCAGTAAAACTGCTTACGCTCATATTATTTCATGTCATGTTTTATATTCCGCCGACACTGGATGATGTCTACTGGGTGCCCGGTAGGCATCACCACTGCCCGGTTCGGTCGATAAAAGTGGTATCAGAGCGCTTAATCCTCGGAAAGTGTCTACGCATCGTATCTAGTAGTCTTGATTATCGCAGTGTTGTGCACCACACCAATAATCGTGAGGCTATAGGATATTTAGGATTGGTTTCATTCTTCTACCGAGATCGTTTAGAGTGTTATAAGTCGACCTCTAACGATTTTTTTCCCTTTACCGCTATGCCTCCGTAAGGCAACCCGCCTGTATGGCAAGACAATGGCGGAGTCGCGAAAGAGCACGAGGGTTACTAGGCACGTGCCCAATCATCACCCGGTGGTGCTTCATTCGGGAGTTCGCGACGCCGCCAAATTTCAAAGAGTTTAGCGCAGCAAGAATAGCCCTATCGCGCCATGATATATGAGCCTTCGCCCACGACCGAACAAAGAATATGGATTACAAAGGAATGGACTCACATTAGCCAGATTGTAGCTACCGAGAATATATTATGGATCGATTTATCACGTCTTTATGACTATCCGAGAGGGTTGTGTAAGAGTAGCTCTTCTACGTGCATGAGCATGGCGTGCAGACGGGCTTACGCGCACTGTGCCGAGACGAGAGATCGATAGATTAATCAAGGACAGTAAGAGGCCCGACGGCAGGATCCTTTGGTAACTTTCGGCGGACCGCCAAAGAAATTAGATATGCACCTCCACCAAAGCGGTGGTCCTCCACTGGTTCAGGGACGCTCGTGGTACGCCGAGTTGGGTCGAGCTCCGTGGCTTCGTTCACAGATACACGAGGTTCTAGCCACCGAAGTTCGCTTTTTCCTCAAGATTCACAGCAAGGTGCGCCATCCCGGGAATGTCGCTTTTGTCGGGTACTTGTTTTACTTCGAGACGCAGGCCATTTTACAGAAATTGTCCGACTAGAGTGTCGCGACGTAGAGACTCACCTTCGATCGTACTAGTTAATCACCTTCCTAGCATGCGCTACGGGCGTGATTGATTAGAACGACAGGGGAGTGAAGCAAAGAGATATGTGTTTATCCTTAACCTCAGAGATTAGTACGTGTGATAAGATAAGTATATCTTAAGTGTTATGCTCAGATAATATCGTGATTAGAAATCGTGGTTAGTTAAAGGGTAAGATCAGGGATAAGGAAAGTGTGAGCCTTAGAGTTTTATACGTGGAGACCTTAGAGGCAAGGCCATTTTGAGTAAAAGATTATATTTATGTTTAACCCTTATCGAGTGCACAGATAATGCCAGATATGTCCGTGTGATAAGTCCCGCTGGCATGAAATGAAAGAGGGTAGTTGAGCTAAGAAGACCACTAGGTTTTCGTGAATTTGATTGTGATATTGATTCGGACGGAGCAAGTGTTTGGCGCAGAGCTGGGTCGGGTCATGCGGATCGATGCGGTCAACCCGCGACTGCTTTGCGCTGGGTCGGCTTCGGCGTGGTCCTACTGGTGACAGTGGTCACGAGGGTGTTAGGCCCAAGTTTAGTTAACCATCGTACGAGTTCGTGGATGTGTTCGACCAGTAGCCGGGCCAATGAGGTCAACCCATCTTATCTTTCAGTCAGGACCGTGTATGTTATACCCCGTATTTCCAGAGTATGTACGTAAGGACGTACGTAGAAAAGTTTGTTCCTTAAAGTGCAAGGGCCGAAAATTATTTGTTCACAACACCCGATTAGAGTCGTTCGACTAAACGCTTTACACAACTCGCGTAGGTAAATTCCGCTATGACATTTTTAATTTTTGCGGATTTTTCCGAGAGACGAAACATTTGACCAACGAGGGCGACACTTGGCACCCTCTCATCAGTGGGCTTGACGGCAATTGGGACGAAATGGGTGAGCGGGAGTAGGTAGGATATTTTGTGATATTTGTGTGGTAGATGGATAAGGTGCACATGGACGAATCTGACCCTACACTTGCCTTGCACTGCATGATCTTCGCCATTGGTCGCCATGGCTTGACCTATAAATACCCTCCCCTTTGAAGACTTCTTCATCCATTCTACAAATCTCCAAGTCTTGAAATTCCTCCTCTCTAGTAGTGTTCTCGCCCCTCCCCTGCGAGGCCTTAGCCGAGAGTCCCTCCCTCGTCGAGTACCCCTCCTAGTGGGGTTGGCCGAGGGCATACACCCCCTGTGGTGTTGTCTCGTATAAATACTCCCTCTTGGTAGAAATACTCCATAGTATTGTTACTTATACCCAAATTACCTTAGCCAGATACCTTGTAGTATTCCAAAGATACTCTCAGATTTAGAGTCTAAATACTATCAGATGTCCTTTTTGTCTCAAATCAAACTCAAGGAAAATCTCCATAGTTGGTCGAGTATTAAGAAGAAGTTGCGTAGACTTCTAAGGGTTGTTTGAGCGGCCGAGCACCCGAGTAGAGCTAAACGTTGCTAAGGACCGACATTTATACTTGGATAATTTTGGGCTTATCGAGGTAAATATTCTTGTCCCCTTATCAGAATTGGAAATTACATGTTGTAAGATTATATAGTTGAAGTATACTATATATAGAATCGAACCTAGCTTTGCGGCAATGTCTTTTGACTTAAGCCCGAATATAAAGAAAGAGAACGAATGTAATTACATATCAGACATAAAGAGACTTGTGTAGCATTACGTGAAGTAGAATTGTACACGCCCGCTAGACGATAAACCCTCCCGGTTAATAGACGCCAGGCCTATATAGCGGAAGTATCACGAGTAGCGATTCTACTCAAGAGTGGAAAAGGCTAGCCGGTTACAAGATCGCGAGCGTTTTGCTTATTGTCGATAATCGCCGCGAGGTATGTGAACCTCTTCCTATCCTTTCTAGCACGATGCTTTGTAAACTATGTAGTACCAGACGCATACGTGTTAAATGTATTTGATTGTTTAAAACATAAAGTGTTATAACGACTTACGGGAAGTTGGTTATAACAAATTTACGTAGTAAGAAAATGCTTTGTGGTTTTAAAACTTAAGAGTTATAATAGCTTTATGGGAAGTTAGGTATAACGGCTTAAGAGAGATAAAATGAATGATTTATTGATTTTATAAGTTAAGAGACTTGATCTTACAAGATAAGAGACTTGACTTAATTAAATTAATATGAATTTTGTGAAACCTCATTCATGTAGTAATGAGTACTTGGTTTTTAAAAGGAATAATGTTTTACTGCTTTCGAAAATCAGAATGAGTATCGACAAACCACTGCAGCGTTAATAAAGGGAAATGTTGTGATTAATGAAGTATTATTAAAACCAGTAGAAACCTCCATCCGCATGGCTAAGATGAGACAAAATGATATTACATTTCCTAGATCATGGTCACGTTATAAGATTGTTATAAATAAGAATAACCTACTCACATATAAGGCATATGTTTCTCAAATGGTTTTAAAAGAGAATTATATTCTTAAATGGATAAGACTATGAACTACGAAACCTTTCTAAAATAAGAAACGTGAACATTTGAAATTAGGCAAACTTGAACGCTTGGAAAATAATGTTGTTACTTGATTTTACAAAGGAAGTGTTTTGGTTTACTTAAAAGATAGTCACTCTATTTTATACTACGTGTCAGGTGACTTCGTGAAAGAAACGAATCTTTTAAAAGAGTTAATGTATGAAGTACTTTGGGGATAGATTCGAACTTGTTAGCATAAAGTACCTCGTGTGAATAACTTGATTGTGTTATTGTGATAGTCTTGTCACACGCTCTGTCGCTTGATAAAGTAAACACGTTAGGATGCTACGGTGTTAGTATCTTGTGATGTTTGTGTAAAGGGGTTTCTTGTCGCGCTTATGTTATTTAACGATAAGTCGTTATGTTAGTATCATATCACTCATGATTCCGGGTTGCTTCTCCGACGCGGGTAGACTCAAAGCGTCCGTGGACCTATGATTCGAGGATACCTACGCGGTCCGCGCGACCACGCGAGCTACGAGTTCCGTGTTAGTGGCGGCCTTTATGGTCACGCGGTTCATGTGGCTACGCGATCGCGAGTCCAGACGTTGCCGGGAGAGCTACCGATGCGGGAATACCTCACGCGCCATCTGAGTGGCTTATGCGAGCTACGGAGTTCTGTGGCTAGACGCGCACATTAGATATCGCGCGAGTGGCCACTTTGATCATGCGACGGCTTCAGACAGATCATGATACGCTTTATGACCTTGTCATCGTGGTTTTAGTAGCCTGGCCATGCCTTCGCATTTACCCCACGGTTTTATGATGACACAGCGGGACCCGTGTTCATGTGTATTCCTTGGTGCTTTTATATCATAGGATCGCAAGGCGAGAAGGTATTCCACGCATGATTGATGTCGCGCGTGAGACCCATTGTTATATTCGAGTGATGACTTTGAGCGCGAGTCCCGACTTGACATGATCGCTATTTATCAGGAATCGTAGTTTGGTTATCATACATGTCTCTCGCTTTATATAGACTACTATGATTTCATTTACGATTTTCGCCACATACTGTACCGTCATCGACCTCCGGGCCGCTCATGCCGCAGTAAAAGCGTACACCGCCGCCGATCCTCGCCTAGTGGTCACAACAGCGCTTGGGAAGCTCCGCTTCTCCGAGGCTTATTCGCATAGTCCCCGTTGTTGTAGGTGCTTACATTCGTGGTACGACGGGGCCCGTCCGCCGTTGTTGTCATATCATTCGTAGAGGTCCAGAGTAATCGTGGCGGCTGTATCGGGACGAATCGTCGGATCTAAGTTTTTATATATATATATACGCGAAAGGCAACTTTTCTTCCGATAAACATGTGTTTCCTTTGCAATATTTCATGTTGTGTTTTATGTTCCACGACACTCGATGTTGTATCGCCAGGTGCCGGTAGCACCACCACGCCCGGTTCGGTCGCGATGTTGTACTTTGCAATGGGTTATGCGAGATGATTATATCGTGAAGGTTGTAAGGTCGCACGAGGTGCCTACTTTCACCTTACGACAGCAATGGAGCCCGTGTTACTACTGCCTTTTTCCGAAGTTTTACCAGCAGGTTAGGAACTCAAAGTAGTCTCAAGATTGCATTCGCCTCGCCGTTGTTTGGATTTCAAGCGGTAGTCGCGAGGACGGTTGCCTCGCTGAAGGAGTGTTTTATAGCTACCATTTCAAGATTCTGATGTCGCTATGACGCCTCAGGGGCGAAGTGTAAGTTGCCTGGCCGATTGGTTCGATGTTGGCAAGGTTCAGATAGTTGGTTCATACTTGTTTCAGGATATGGATAGGGTGCTTATCCGTAAGAGATTATTGGCTCAGAGTCTGCGAGTCGCATGGATAATCGGCGACGACACTTAGAGCTCAGGTTGACGGTGGGTCTTCTTGAAGGTACCACCCGGAAAGAGTGTGACGAGTTTTGGAAAATAGAGGAAACTTAGCCCGAGTTACTTTGGGCCTCTGCAGATCATTTGGAAAATAGGCCAAGTTGCCCATAGGTTAGCATTGCCGTCCGACTTAGGAGGCAGTACGTCCGGTCTTTCATGTTGTTATGTTCGGAAAAGTATCGGAGATCCTGTTATACCCCGTATTTCCAGAGTATGTACGTAAGGGAATACGTACAAAAAGTTTGGCCTTAAAGTTTAGGCCTTGGACATTTTTTTTGGGCACAACTCACAAAACGAATATTTTTCCGACGAAACGTTTCCACAAATTCGTAGGGTAAATTCCGCCATGCCATTTCTAATTTTGCCGAATTTTCCGAGAGACCAAACATTTTGGATCAACGGAGGGCTTACACTTGTCACCCTCAAATCGATGGACTTGAATCGCCCATTGACGAATCGACTAGATGGCACGCTTTTGTGCCTTTGCACAAGTCAAGGAGTTGCAGGATATTTGTGTGTAGTAGATAGAATGGACACTTGCCTAAATCTTCACCCTACACTTGCCTTGCACTTGGCATCATCTTGACTTGGTTGGCCATGGCTTGACCTATAAATACCCCCTTAAGACGTAAGAGTTCTTCATCCACAAATTCCTTTCCAAGTCTTGAAAATCCTTCCTCTCCTCAGAGCCTCTTTCGTCCAACACCCCTCGAGTGAGCTCGGCCGAGGCAACCCCTCCCCAGCCTAGCCGAAATCTACCCCCTCCCTTGGTAGAAAAGTTGCCTTCTAGTATTGTTATAATGCCCAAAATACCCTAGCCCAAATCCCTTAGTCCTTAGTAGAAGTCAAGAACTTCTAAGGTTTCTCGAGCTACCTGAGCGCATAACCCAGAGCTAAACCTCGCTCAGCGCGACTTTTATCTAGGATATTATCGCTTACCGAGGTAAATAATCCTAACCTCTTTTGAATTAGAGAATACATACCGTAGTAGTATAAGAATAAGTATTAAATACTTAAAGAATATCACATATAGAATTGAATCGTATCACAAGAGAAGGGTTTAAAAGAAGAATAATCAAATTGTACTTACATAGACTGCTACAAAGAGACTCGAGTAGCTCACCGGCAGGGAAGTGCTGCCCAATTTTCCGTAGGATATAGAACCCTCGCTTAGAATCTGCATGCAGTAGTCTAGACGCTGATAGACGTGTCCGACTATTATAGGTTGATTTCTCTCGCGCGACATATTCAACTCAAGGTGGTTTTCACGGTATGTATGTGATTCTTCCTAAAGCATGATATTTTAAAGTATATATGTAGTACCAGACGATACGTGTTAATCGAATAATAACTACGGCAATGTCTTTGACTTAAGCCCGATTAATACTTACGCAATGTCTCGCGACTTAAGCCCAATAATAAGGATCTAAAAGCATTTCAAAAGAATATCAATCATTTTTAAAACGTAAGAGAACAAATTGGTTTTTAAAATGTGTTTAAGAGTTATACTAGCTTTATGGGAAGTTAGGTATAACCACTTAAGCATGATAAAAGAAACAATTTTGCCTATGTGTTTATAATGCACTTATATTGATTTGTGAAAAGAATAATAAGATGGTTTGATAAGTAGACATGATATGACGCTACGTGTGTTAAGGTGTCTTGTAACGCTTGTATAAGAGAGTATTCTTGTCAGGCTTATGTTGTTTAACGATAAGTCGTTATGTTAGTATAATATCACTCACCTCGACATATTAACGGGTTGTCGCCTCCGACGCGGTAGACTGCGGTCCGGGGACCATGATTCGAGAATACCTCACGCGGTCCGTGGACCTATGCGGAGCTACGTGAGTTCCGTGTTAGTGACGCGGGTTATACCTCACGCGTCTACGTGGCTACGCGACTACGAGTCCAGTGACGACGCCGAGGAGTAGCTACCCTCGACGCGGGTTACATACCCTACGCGCCTATATGAGTGGCCCATGCGACTACGGAGTCCAGGATTAGGCTTGCATGGTGATACTACGCAATTGGCCCCGCTTCGATCATTCGCAGCCTCAGAAAAGACTCGCTTGCGCTTACCTATCGCTGTTTTGCTTATGATGCGGCACTATGCGCGTTCCTCGTTGTTTCATACATACTTGCAAAACTGATTTTAAAATGATATGTTTTCATTTAAGTACTTTACGCTTCATATACTTAGTACCGTTGTAATCGACTCCTTCTGGGCCGCTCACGCCGCAGTAAGGGCAAGGTGCTAGATCCACATCCTGTGATCTCTCATGCGTCGTGAGCTCCATCTTCTCCGAGGCTCTACTGGGTATGATCTCCCGTCAGAGATAGTTTTGTACAATAGGTATGGCGGCCCCGTCCCGCCATAGTTGTTTATTTCAGAGGTCTGTAGTCATGTTGTACTGGGATGTAATCGCAAACCTTGGTTTACGATATATGCCAAAGGCCACCCTTTTCTCGTAAACTGTATCATTTACAATTATTTCATGTCTTGTTTTATATTCCGCTGATTTTCTCTCGATGTATGACTACTGGGTGCCCGTAAGGCACTACCACGCCCCGAACGGGTCGTGATAAAAGTGGTATCGTGAGCGCTTAATCCTGAAAGTGTCTACGCATCGTATCTAGTAGTCTTGATTATCGCAAGGCCGCGCACCACACCAATAATCGTGAGGCTATAGGATATTTAGGATTGGTTTCATTCTTCTCACTCGAGATCGTGCTTTAGAGTCGTGTTAAAGTTGGACCTCTAACGTATTCCTTTCTCAGAATAGCTTATGCCTCCACGCAAGGCAACCCGCCCGTGGCGGCAAGGCAGCCGAGGAGTCGCTAGTGGGACACCTAGAGTCACGAGGGCTCTGCCCGCTTATACCGCAGACGGCGAGTTCTACGACGCCGCCACCCCAAAGCAGAGACTACAAGATTTACACCTCCACCCCACACCGGAGCATGAGACGGGTTACAGAGAGACGGCCCGCCATCGCCGTGATCGTGGGCTGCATACGAGGACAGCCGGATGCGGCAGCTCCCAGCCCCACTTCACTGCCGTGGTTCACCCGAGGCGCAGAGTTCGAGGCTACGAGACTTCGAGTCAGTAGCCTCCGTAGTTTTACTGTCGAGGCCGAGGATGATCCGCAGGAGTTCATCCGCCGCCTACAAAGGATTTTGAGAGTGATCGTGGCCGTGAGACCGAGTCCGTGATCTTTGTTCACATAGGCCGCGTGATACCGCAGCCGATTGGTTTGATTCGCGGAGTTATCCCGGAGAGCACGCGCCCCGCCTACTGGGATGAGTTCTCGCAGGCTTTCTCACTCACTTCTTGCCTCCACTGCATTGCGAGGGCACGGCCGATAGATTTTTACCGCCGAGGCGCAGGACGACCGCCGTGAGTACAATGTCGAGTTTGATTCATCGGCTCGATATGTCCCAAAGATTGCAGCAGATATGAGGATAGGTGCACCGCTATGTCACCGCTAGACGACTATATGGCCGAGTCACGTGCGGGGTTTTCCACCGTATGGACATTACCCGCACGCAGCTCACGCCTGACGCGGCGAGCGCAGAGGCCGAGTGTCGACAGCAGACGCATGGTAAGAGGCCGTGACGGAGGGTCTTCTCGTGGCTATCGCGTGGGCGGCCTCAAGAAGAATCTAGATTTGCACCACGCCACCGTGAGCACTCCCGCACCGCCCTTAGCACAACCGCAGTATTCGAGGGCGCACTCAGGCCCTGTGGCTTCGTGACGCCCGCAGTAGCAGAGTATCGCCGATCGACCACCCCCAGTGGGCCGACGCGCAGATCCCATTACGGAAGTGTGGTACCGCTTTGGGAGCTTGTTACGCCAGTGGCCAGCAGGTCACTTTGCAGGGACCGTCCGACTGCAGGGCACGCGGTGGTGGCTCACCTTCGTTCTCTGCCGCTTCATCATCTCCTACGCTTATCGCCGAGGCGTGGTACTACGGGTCGCAGGTCGCGGCAGAGGTCGTGGCTCGTCCGCCTAGCGGTCCTCGTAACCGCATTTATGCTTTGTCCACCGACAGATCGTGAGGCCTCACCGATGTCGCCACTGTACCTTATCGCTCGGGTTTGATGGTATGCTTTGATAGATCCGGTTCTACTGGCCCCATATATCTCCCTTGTTGCTAGTAGGATAGGATAGAGCCCGAGTCCATAGACCCTTTCGAGGTAGCTACGCCAAATGGTGATTCGGGTAGCTCTACGGGTATATGAGCTTGTCCCGTGACCATTTACGCCGCCGACCCTAGCCGACTTGACAGAGTCGAGATGATCGACTTCGACGCGATCACGGGACGGATTGGCTAGCTTCTGCTACGCCAATGTAGACCGCAGAGAGAGAGTAGCACGGTTCCGCTCGGCGAGCCATTGCTGGAGCGGGAGGAGCACCAGATCGCCGAGGGTAGGTTTATTTCCTACCTCAAGGCTAGGAAGACGGTGCGGCGGGTATATCTACCATCTCGCTCGTGTTTGATATCAAGCCGCGCACCAGATTTTCCGCCGGGCCCAAAGGGGTCGAGAGTTCCCGCACGGTTTCCGCACGACCTTCCCGTATCCTCCCGAGAGGAGATCGAGTTTTGTATAGACGTGTTGCGACACTCGCCTATTTCCATTCCGCCATACGTAACGGCACCCGCCGAGTTGAGAGAGTCAAGGATCACCTTAGGGATTTGCCGGAGAAGGTCTTCATCAGCCTAGTGTTTCTCCTCGGGAGCGCCAGATTGTTCGTGAAGAAGAAGCGACGGACGCCGCGCACGCGTGTTGACATGTGCAATGAACAAGGTGACCATTAAGAATGTATACCCCTTCCTGTGATTGATGATTTGTTCGACTAGCCAGTGGTGCGAGATGTTTTCCAAGATTGACCGCGATCGCTATCATCAAAGTAGTCGAGAGGCGGATGTCCCTAGATCGCATTCCGCCCAGTGACGCATTACGAGTTCAGTGGTCATGTCTTTGGGTTGACCAATGCTCCGGCAGATTCATGGATTTGATGAACCGAGTGTTCAAACCATTTTTGGACACGCTTGTGATAGTGTTCATTGATGATATCTCGTTTATTCTCGCCAGAGCGAGCACGCGAGCATTTGGCGATCGTGGCCGATAGTTCTCCAGACCAGCCAGGTACGCCAAGTTTTCCAAACGTGAGTTTTGCTGACTTCGTGGCTTTTCGGGCATATTGTCGGGCCGATGGCATTCGAGTGGATACGCCAAGATCGAGGCAACAGACTTGCCTAGACCTACTACTCCGGCAGAGGTTCGCAATTTTCCGGGCCTCGCAGATATTATCGGCGTTCGTGGAGAAGTTTGCTTCTATCTCTCGCATCATTGACTAGGCCGACTCGTGGCGCCAAGTTTCAGGACCGATGCTTGTGGAGCGTGGTTTCCAGCTTGTCGAAAGAGAGATCGACGACCGCCTCGCTTTACTCTTCCGCAGGTCCAGATGGTTATGTCGTATCGTGACGCGTGCATCGGGTTGACGTGTGTTGACGCAGCATGGCAGGTTATAGCATATGCATCCCGACACCAAGAAACACAAGAGGAACTACCCCACCCATGATTTGGAGTCATACCGTGATTCACGCCAAGATCCGGAGGCACTATTTGTAATGGGGTTCACGTGGATATTTTTACGCACCACAAGAGCCTCCAAGATATCTTCACCTGCAGGAGCCGAACTTACGGCTGCAGACGGTGGTTAGAGTTGCTTAAGGATTACGATGTTGATATCCCGCACTCACCCGGGAAAGCCAATGTCAGGCGTATGCCTTAGTCGAGGGTCACGGGAGCCTATCGACGCGCAGCTAGAGAGGAGGATACGGTTCGTGATTTGCATCGCTTAGCGAGCCTCGTGTCCGCTTGATTGATTCCGATAGCAGCTGGGTTCGAGTTCGTGAGGTTGCCGCAGTCTTCCATCGCCGGCGAGGTGAAGAGGCAACATTGAGGATCCAGCTCGACACGCTATCGCGATACGCCTCTTCGCAGGGCAAGAGTCCTGAGGTAGCACCACGGGTGCTAAGGTTTGAGGGCGATTGTGTGTTCCAGATGTTTCGTGACTTCGCAACAGTGTTCTCGGGAAGCACACAATACAAGCATTTCATCCATCCGGTCGACTCAAGATGTACCACGACCTTAGATCCGTATCGCGGACGGCTCAAGCAGGACGCTGCAAAGTTCGTAGCTCAAGGCCCGTGTTGTCGCAGGAAGGCAGAGCACCGCAGGCCCGTGGTTTGTTACGCATTTACAGAGATCCCGACCGAAGTGGGAGGTGATCAACATGGACTTCATCACGTGATTACCTCGCACTCGTGAGGAGACATGATTCTATATGGGTTATCGCCGACAGTCGACGAAATCAGCCCACTTTCTTCCCGTCAGACGACTTTTTCTACCGAGGATTATGCCGCACTTTACATCCGAGAGATCGCCGATCGCATGGAGTCCCTATTTCGATCATATCGCATGCAGGAGCCCGCTTACGCTAACTTCGGAGGTCTTTCCGCAGAGGTTTAGGACGCAGTGAGCCCGAGCATCGCATTCCATCCACGCATGCACGGACAGCCGAGCGCACTATCCGCACTTCGAGGATATGTCGCGAGCCCGTGTTATCGACTTCGTGGGTAGCCGAGGATCATTTGCCTCTAGTTGAGTTCGCAGACAACAATAGCTACCACCCAAAGATTCGACGGGCGCCTTACGAGGCCTTGTATGAGAGGAAGTGCAGATCGCCTATAGGTTGGTTCGACGTGGGCGAGGTGCAATGGGACCAGACGGTGCAGCAGTGCCGGATAAGGCGAAGCTTATTCGAGAGCTACTGCCGACACCGTAGTCGATGTAAGTCGATGCAGATCATCGCCGCCAGATCCGGAGTTCGAGGTTCATGATTGGGTTTTCCTAGCGTGCCACCCACGGCGGTGTGATGAGATTCGGAAGAAGGGGAAACTCACCAAGGTACATCATCGTGACGATCGTCCGCAGGTAGGCAAGGTTGCCTACGAGTTGATCCGCCGTCCGATCCGAGGCAAAGGCATCCTGTTTCACGCTTAAGCCGGCGAGACGTATCGGATCCATCTAGTGGTACACCCGATCGACGGCGTCCGTGTGACCGGCGGGTTATCGATGAGGAGATTCCCATAGCGATAGTCGATCGTCGTTAGGCATCCGCGACCAAGGACGTGGCTTCCACAAAGTCTTGTGGCGAACGAGCTCGGAGTGAGATGACGGGAAGTCGGCGAGGACACGAGGCGTAAGTATCCTCACCTATTCCCACACCTCCGTGTAATTCACTTTCCTACTTGTAAATTTTCATTATCGCTTATGCCTAAGTGTTGTTTTGTGGTCATGTGTGGCATTTGCAAACTGCTTAAGTTATGAAGAACCTTATCGCTATCTGCCTTGGGAAGGAACATTCGACGAATGTTTCTGGCGAGGGGAGAATGTTATACCGTGATTTGCAGTATGTACGTAAGTGAATACGCATAAAAAGTTTGGCCTTAAAGTTTAGGCCTCGACGCTTTTTTTGGGCACAACTCACAAAACGAATAGTTTTCCAACTAAACGCTTCCACGCTTCGTAGGTAAATTCCGCCATGCCATTTCTAATTTTTGCGGATTTTTCCGAGAGACGAAACATTTTGGATCAACGAGGGCGACACTTGTCACCCTCCAATCGATGGACTCAATCGCCCATCGACGAATCGACTAGATGGCACGCTTTTTGTGCCTTTGCACAAGTCAAGGAGTTGGTAGAATATTTGTGTGTAGTAGATAGAATGGACACTTGCCTAAATCTTCACCCTACACTTGCCTTGCACTTGGCATCATCTTGACCCTTGGTGGCCATGGCTTGACCTATAAATACCCCCTTAAGACGTAAGAGTTCTTCATCCACAAATTCCTTTCCAAGTCTTGAAAATCCTTCCTCTCCCTTGTAGCCTCTTTCGCCCAACACCCCCTCGAGCGAGCTCGCCGAGGCAACCCTCCCCTAGCCTAGCCGAAATCTACCCCTCCCTTGGTAGAAAAGTTGCCTTCTAGTATTGTTATAATGCCCAAAATACCCTAGCCCAAATCCCTTAGTCCTTAGTAGAAGTCATGAAGAACTTCTAAGGTTTCTGAGCCACTGAGCGCATAACCCAGAGCTAAACCTTGCTCAGCGCGACTTTTATCTAGGATATTATTGGGCTTACCGAGGTAAATAATCCTAACCTCTTTTGAATTAGAGAATACATACCGTAGTAGTATAAGAATAAGTATTAAATACTTAGAAGAATATCACATAATAGAATTGAATGCTATCACAAAGAGAAGGGTTTAAAAGAAGAATAATCAAATTGTACTTACATAGGACTGCTTTCACAAAGAGACTCGAGTAGCTCACCGCAGGGAAGTGCGCCCAATTTTCCGTAGATATAGAACCTCTCGCTTAGAATCAAGCATGCAGTAGTTCAGACGCTGATAGACGTGTCCGACTATTATAGGTTGATTTCTCTCGCGCACATATATTCAACTCGCGGTGGTTTTCACGAGAAGGTATGTGATTCTTCCTAAAGCATGATATTTTAAAGTATATATGTAGTACCAGAGACGCATACGTGTTAACCGAATAATAACTACGGCAATGTCTTTTGACTTAAGCCCGAATAATACTTACTAAGAATGTCTCGCGACTTAAGCCCGAATAATAAGGATCTCAAAGCATTTCAAAAGAATATCAATCATTTTTAAATGTAAGAGAACAAATTGGTTTTTAAAATGTGTTTAAGAGTTATACTAGCTTTACGGGAAGTTAGGTATAACCACTTAAGCATGATAAAAGAAACAGCTTGCCTACGTGTTTATAATGCACTTATATTGATTTGTGAAAAGAATAATAAGATGGTTTGATAAGTATACGATATGACGCTACGTGTGTTAGTGTCTTGTAACGCTTGTATAAGAGAGTATTCTTGTCAGGCTTATGTTGTTTAACGATAAGTCGTTATGTTAGTATAATATCACTCACCTCTTGACATATTACCGGGGTTGTCGCCTCCGACGCGGGTAGACTCAAAGTGTCCGGGACCATGATTCGAGAATACCTCACGCTGGTCCAGGGACCTATGCGAGCTACGGAGTTCCGTGTTAGTGATGCGGGTTATACCTCACGCGGCCTATGTGGCGCGGACTACGAGTCCAGACGACGCCGAGGAGTACCCTCGACGCGGGTTACATACCCTACGCGCCTATATGAGTGGCCTACGCGACTACGGAGTCCGTGATTAGGCTTGCATGGTGATACTACGCAATTGGCCCGCTCGATCATTCGCAGCCTCAGAAAAGACCTCGCTACGCTTACCTATCGTTGCTCTTGCTTATGATGTGGCACTATGCGCGCTCCTCGTTGTTTCATACATACTTGCAAACCGATTTTAAAATGATATGTTTTCATTTAAGTACTTTACGCTTTCATATACTTAGTACTTGCAGATCGACTCCTTCGGGGCTACGCTCATGCCGCAGTAAGCGGCAAGGTGTGCAGATCCACATCCTGTGATCTTCAAGGCTGGTGTGAGCTCCATCTTCTCCTGAGGCTCTACTTGGGTATGATCTCCCGTCAGAGATAGTTTTGTACAGTAGGTATGGCGGGCCCCGCCCGCCATAGTTGTTTATTTCTCAGAGGTCTCAGAGTCATGTTGTACTGGGATGTAATCGCAAACCTTGGTTTATGTATATATGCCGAAGGCCACCCTTTTCTCGTAAACTGTGTATCATTTACAATTATTTCATGTCTTGTTTTATATTCCGATTTTCTCTCGATGTATGACTACTGGGTGCCCGTAAGGCACTACCACGCCCCCGAACGGTCGACAGATCCATCCGCAGTGTTCCCGCTAACGATGATCAAGTCGAGGTAGTAACCTGCAGATTTTGGAAAAAGAAGGTAATCGTAAATGTGACAAGTTATGAGAAAGAGTTCGAACGTATGAGAAGCGGTACGACGAGTAAGGGAAGAAGCGAGCACGTGTTACGAGCATAGACGTGATAATTTCTTTTGTAGCTAAGGTGCGAAGGAGTATATTTTAGACCTCGGAGCTTGTAGTGATGGAAGTGATTCTCGACTTGGACGTAAGTGTTCGCGCTGTTGTATCGCGGCCAGCGTGGCATGATTGTTTTCGTAAGTACAGCAAAGGAGACTATATCGCCGCATGGTTGTTTTGAGATTCAGGAGGAACATTCGACTAATGTTTCTGGAGGGAGAATGTTATACCGTATTTTCGAGTATGTACGAGGGCGACGACAAAAGTTTAGCCTTAGTTAGGCATAGGGGACGAAAAATTGTGCACACCTATCAAAAAGAATCGCTTTCCGACTTAAACGCTTTACAAAACTTCGTAGGAAAATTACGGCTATGTCATTTATAATTTTATGGATTTTTCCAAGAGACGAAATATTTTGGATTAACGGAGGGCGACACTTGTCACCCTCATATGGACGGCAACTCGGGCGGTTGGACGATTTTGTGGCTTAGTTTTTGGTCAAGGAGTTGGTAGGATATTTGTGTAGTAGATGGATAAGGACACTTGCCTAAATCTCCACCTTACACTTGCCTACCACTGGCTTCATCTTCGCCATTGGTTGGCCTATAAATACCCCTAACTCAAGGTTTTCTTCATCCACAAATCAATTCTCCAAGTCTTGAAAAATCCTCCCCTCTCTTATAGCTTTCGCCCAAGCTCTTCCCCTTCCTCGAGTCCTAGCCAAACCTACCTCTCTTGGTAGAAAAGTTGTCTTCCAAGTATAGTTACTATTCCTAAATACCCTAGCCCCAAATCCCTTATAGTATTTAAGTAGAAGTTGTTAGAAACTTCTAAGGGTTTCTTTGAGCTATCTGAGCGTGCAAATTAGAGCTAAACCTTGCTCAGATCGACATTTAACTTGGATAATTTTGGGCTTATCGAGGTAAATACTCTTGTCCTTCTATTGTAATTGGAAATTACATACCGTAGTAGTATAGAAATGAATATAAGATACATGTATGATATTACGTAAGAGAATTGAACTGTAATGTAAGGATATTACGTAAGAAGATTAAACTGCACTTACATAGGATCAGATTTGCAGAGACTTGTGTAGTTTAACGTAGGGAAGTGTCGCCCAATTTTTTCCGTAGAATATTCTACAGAGTAGTCTAGACGCTGATAGACGATATGGCCTTTATAGGTTGAATGTTCGCGAGTAGCATGCTCTACTGGAAGCGTGGACAAGGCTAGCCGTTATAGCCGTGAAGTGTTTTGCTAATAGTCGATAATCGCCGCGAGGTACGTGATTCTTCCTATCCTCTCGAGCATGATATTTTAAAAGGAATATATTTAGTACTGTAGACGACGTGTTAATCGAACGTAGTTTTACGCAATGTCTTTTGACTTAAGCCGAATAATAAGAATCGAGTATTTCAAGAGAATTAAGAAACCTTTTGAAAAGAAGAGTAATGCTTAGTTTTAAAAGCTTAAGAGTTATACTAGCTTTACGGGAAGTTAGGTATAACGACTTAAGAGAGATAAAAGAATGGTTTATCGATTTTAGAAGTTAAGAGACTTGATCTTAAAAGATAAGAGACTTGACTTAATTAATATGAATTTTGTTAAAAGGTGTGAAACCTCATTCGTGAGTAATGAGTGCTTGGTTTTAAAAGGGATAATGTTTTACCGATTTCTAAATCGTGATAAGTATCGAACAAACCATCGCAGTTAATAAAGGGAAATGTATTGACTAATTAAGTATTATTAAAACCAGAGAAACCTCCATCCGCATGAAGCTAAGACGAGACAAAATGATATTACATTTCCTAGATCATGGTCAAGTAATAAGATTGTTATAAACAAGAATAACCTACTCACATATAAGGCATATGTTTCTCAAATTGTTTTAAAGGAGAATTACATCATTAAGTGATTTAAAACTATGAACTACTTAAACCTTTCAAAATGAGAAACTTGAGCATTTGAAATTAGGCAAACTTGAACGCTTGGAAAATAATGTTGTTACTTGATTTTACAAAGGAAGTGTTTTGGTTTACTTAAAAGATAGTCACTCTATTTTTATACTACGTATCAGGTGACTTTTGTGAAAGAAACGGATCTTTTAAAGAGTTAATGTATGAAGTACTTTGGGGATAAAAACCCGAACTTGTTAACATAAAGAAAGTACCTTGTGTAAATAACTTGATTGTGTTGGTTTTTGATAGCCTTGTAATACTTTCTTGTTGATTTGATAAGTAAACATGTTAGGATGCTACGTGTGTTAGTATCTTGTGATGTTTGTGTAAAGGGGTTTCCCTTGTTGTGCTTATGTTGTTTAACGATAAGTCGTTATGTTAGTATTATATCACACACCTCTTGACATGATTCCGGGTTAAGCCGTCCACGCGGGTAGACTCAAAGTGTCCGTGTGACCTATGATTCGAGAATACCTACGCGGTCCAGGTGACCCGCGCGAGCTACGAGAGTTCCGTGTTAGCGCGCCTTGTGGTCAGCGCATGCGGGCTACGTGGATCGCGAGTCCGTGACGCTGCCGGGAGTAACTACCTCGACGCGAGGAATACCTCACGCGCCTACGCGAGTGGCCTATGCGCGAGTCGGAAGTTCCAGTGACTAGACGCGCACATTAGATATCGGGCGAAGTGGCCGCTTCGATCATGTGGCGGTCTAGACAGATCTCATGATACGCTTTATGACCGCTGGTACCGTGGGTTTTAGTAGTCGCCATGCCTTCGCATTTACCCCGCACGGTTTTATTATGACACGTGGGACTCGGTGTTCATGTATTCCTCGGTGCTTTTATATCATAGATCGCCAAGAATGAGGAAGGTGTCACGACCAACCCGGCTCGCGGATCGTGCCTTACCCCGGCACCCTAGTGATACAACATCGAGAAAATCACGGAAATAAAACATGAACATGAAATAAGAGATATTATAAATAAACAAAGCAACCAAAACTTGCCTTCCAGACATACATAAAAACACTAACAGCTATCCTTTACAAACTCGCCACACAACAAAGGCATGCACTTCTAGAGTTTTATAACAACAACTATGACGGACAGTGGCCCCGCCATACCTCGAATGTACAAGAACCTGCTGCACTGTGTGGTAACATACCAAAAGATAAGCCTCCAAGAAACGGCTTCCTAACACGAATCGTGATCCTAAGAGCGAGGATCCACAACCGATGTACTTACTGCAGATGAACGCACTTCAAGGAGGTCGCATAACAGTACCAAGTATGTGAAATCAGAAATATCGTGGAATGAAATCATAATAGTCTATATAAAGCAGAGACATGTATGATAACCAAACTACAGCTTCACAACATAAAAGCAAACATGTCAAGTCGTGGACTCACGCCTCAAAGTCATCCTCACGCCCGTGGAACTCCTTCCTCACCGCCAGCCTAGGTACAAATCATGTGATACGATAATATGTCTCGCCCATCTCAAGGACCCAAAGATAGAAACGCAGTGGAATACATTCCCTGCTCATCTCACGAACGCGTAGTCGAGTGGAATACATTCCTGCTCATCCTATGAACGCGTAGTGAGTGAATACATTCCTGCTCATCTCACGAACACGTAGTCGAAAGTGAATACATTCCTGCTCATCCTACGAACACGGTAGTCGAGTGAAATACATTCCCGCTCATCCTACTAACGCGTAGTCGAGTGGAATACATTCCCTGCTCATCCTACGAACGCGAATGAGTGGAATACATTCCTGCTCATCCTACTTAACGCGAGTCGAGTGGAATACATTCCTGCTCATCCCATGAACGCTGTAGTCGAGTGGAATACATTCCTGCTCATCCCATGAACCGCATAGAAACGCCCATCACAAATCACCGCCCTCCATCGAGAGACGCGGTGGTATAGAAACACAATACTTGCACAACAAAGGCTATCACAACAAGCATAGACAAGTTACACAACAACAAGCATAGGAAAGTTACACACACTCAAGGTACTTTCATTTGTCAAAGTCCGGGTTTTAACCCCAAAGTACTACATACGTTAAATTCTTTTAAAAGATCCATTCCTTTTTCAAAAGTCACCCGATACCCGTAGTATAAAAATAGGGTGACCCACATTTTTAAGTAAACCAACACATATTCTTTTTAAAGTCAAGTAACAACATTTTTTTTTCCTAAAGTTCCCGTTTGCCTAGTTTCAGTTACTCAAGTCCCATTTTTGAAAGATTTCATAGTTCATAGTCTTAATCACGTAATTCCTTTTTAGAACAATTGAGTAATATGCGTCTTATGTGTGAGTAGGTTATTTTTGTTTATATCAATCTTCTTAAAGCAGCCATGATCTAGAAAATGTAATATCATTTTGTCTTATCTTAGCTTCTATGCAGATGGAGGTTTCTACTGGTTTTACCAATAATTCATTATTCAATACATTTTCCTTTATTACGATGCAGGCTAACGCTGCAGTGGTTTGTCTTATCCGTTTATACCTAACTTCCCATAAAGCTAGTATAACTCTTAAGCTTTCAAAAACCAAGTATTACTCTTCTATTAAAATGATTCATAAATCTTTTGAAATACTTCATGTTTTTTATTATCACACATCAAGCCAGTTATAGTTCAAACCAGTTACCTTTTAAAAACCACAAAGCATTTTCTTACCTTCATAAAGCTATTATAACCAACTTCCCATAAAGCCGTTATAACACTTTATGTTTTAGACCAATCAAATACATTTAACACATGTACGTCTACCATACTACATAGTTATACACATATCATGCTAGAAGAGATAGGAAGAGGTTCACATACCTCGCGACGATTATCGACTAATAGCAAAACGCCCCAAGTACCTCAAACCGTCGGCTACTCCTTAAGCCAAGTAGATCACGCCATACGTAGTACTTCAACCTATAAAGGCCACAAGGCGCCTATTAACATCTAGATCTCATCGTAGAATATTCTACGTAAAATTCTAAGATTTCCTCCCGCAACAACAGAAATCTCCTCCTCTATCGGTGCCCGCCACTGTGCCAACCACGTGGGGGTTTACACGCCTAACCTGACGTATGATTCTACTTCACAAGAAAGTTACACAAGTTCATCAGAATACACCCCATGTAATTACGCTCGCTTCTTCTTTATTATTCAGCTAAGTCAAAAGACATTGCCGCAAAAATTACGATCGCTCTATATATAGTATACTTCAACTATATATTCCTACAACATGTAATTTCCAATTACAATAAGGGGACAAGTTTAGTTACCTCGATAAGCCCAAAATTATCCAAGATTAAAGTCGATCCTGAGCAAGGTTTAGCTCCTACTCCATGCGCTCCAATCCGCTCCAAGAAACCCTTAGAAGTTCTACGCAACTTCTACTTATAACTTCAACTACGGTGAAGATTTTCCTAGGGTTTCATAGTACAAAGGGAAGTATGATAGCATTTTTCCGGCTTTTCAGATAAAGTGGTACTGTGGAAAGTACTACAAGGTATTTGGGCTAAAGTATTTAGGCATAACAACAATACTGGAGAGTATTTCTTACCAAGTGGGTAGTATTTCGACTAGCACAACTAGGCTAGGGGAGGGGGTTCTCGCCAGAACCACTAGGCAAGGGGTTCTACGAGGGCCTTCAAGAGTGGGAGAGGGGTGGTGTTTGACGAGAACAAGCAAGAGGAGAGGGAGGGATTTTTCAAGACTTAGGAACATTTATGGATTTAAGAAAACCTTCAAGCAAAGGGAGTATTTATAGCAACCAAAGGCCAACCAATGGCCAAGATGAAGCCAAGTGCATAGCAAGTGTAAGGCCAAGATTTAGCCACGTGCTACCTTATCCATCTACACAAAATATCCTACCTAACCCTTGACCAAAATTTCAACACAAAAACGCGAAGGCAAGCCCATTTTGCCGTCTAAACATGCCACTCGAGGGTGACAAGTGTCACCCTCTCGTTGGTCCAAAATATTCCGCCTCTAAAAATCCGCAAAAATTATTAATGACATAGCCGAATTTTCCTTCGCAAGTTTAGAAAAACGCTTCAAAAAAACGACTTTTCGAGCAGGTGCACAATTTCGTCCATAGTGCCAAACTTTAAGGCTAAACTTTTATACGCACGCCTCACGCATATACTCCGGAAATACGGGTATAACATTCTTCCTTAGAAACATTCGCCCCGAATGTTCCTTCTCGCCTCGAACATACACGCGCTTCAGATAGCCTTCACTACTATACTTACTTAAACCAAACATGCCGCACCTGGCCACAAAATAACACACGCACAAAATACGTAATCCCAAGTCCATGAGGAATCACCTCGAAGATAAAAACAATATAACTCTCACTCCTGGTCCAAAGGACACGTTCCTCCATCTTCACTTCACAAAAGAAATGATTAATTCCGTTCCCGTAACACATGTTCGCTTCCCTCCTTCCTCGTCGCACCCTTCTCGAACACCCGAACTCTTTCTAGTACATGTTCCACACTTCACCAACGCTCGCTTTCCAACCCTCGAGTCACTACCTCCAAACTTGGTCATCTCACTAGCTTCAAATTCCTTTAAGGCCATTCCCGCCTTCACGATCCGATTCGATCGAACATACCCACGAACTCACACGATGGTCAACTAAACTGGGCTCGCGCCTCGTGACCCTACCACCGGCAGACCACCTCGAATCGACTCACCCCAAACCGGGCGCGGTCGACTCCGCGAACGGCCCTCAACCCGACCCACAATCGCGCAAACTCTTGTTCCCGATCCGAACAATCTTACCTATTCAAGTCCAGAAAGCTACCCCTGTCATATCACACAACCCAAGGAATTTCCCACAATTCATTTTACGCATCCCAAGTAGTTCCACAACGACGAACCGCAAGAATCTCTTATTTAAGACGACCTTACCTCTAAGGTCTCAACAGGAAATATTCTAAGGTTCACACTTCCCATGCCCCATACTTATCCTTTCAACTAACCAGATTTTTTAACTCCTAAGCAACACAACGCTATCCGGACATAGCACACAATAATAAGGTCATCATATCACGCATACAAATCTCTAGAGGGTTAAGGATATACCCGGCTACCGCCCACTCTAATCATAGGCCTCACGCAGGCGCATAATCGTAGGTGATGAACCCGCCATCGATCCGTAGGCCGCGCCACGCCGCTCGCACTCTCCTATAAGCACGCCTTCGTCACATGGCTCGACGGCCGCAGTGAAACAAGCACCGAAAAAGACGACATTCCCGACGACGCCGCCACATCGCGCACACCGAGGACATGAATCTCGCCGCTAGAACTCACGCATCAGAAACTGTAAGCCCCGAGCTCACCAGCCCCGAATAACCCGAACGCCTCAAGATCGCGGAGGACCACTCAGATCGGGCGAGGTACATAACTAGTTCGGCCGAGGCGGCCCGCCGAAAGTTACCAAAGCGACCTTCGCTCGCCTCTTCTCGCCGATCTCTGGCCATTCCGCCGACTCTCCGCCTCACATCCTGGGCATAAGCTCAGACGCGGCAATGTCCATGCCCCAAGAGCTACACCGAGCAACTCCGCTAGATAATCGCCAAGCCCCGTGACATATCGGTGCACTCTATCCTCCATGGTCGCCACTAAAGCGGGGACATATCGAGCTAATGAGTCGAACTCCACATTATACTCTCTAACCGTCCGCCCGCCCCGCTCATTGTCAAAAACTTTACCCGAGCCCTCCTCATCCGCGAGGTAAGAAATGTGCAAGAAACGCCCGAGAACTCGCTCCAACTCGGAAGCGCATGCTCTCCCGACACCCCACGAATCAAACTACGATCGCAGATCACGCAGCCTGATGCGAACCTAAGACCACCGACTCGGTCTCCAAGCCTCGATCACTCTACGATCCGTCAGAATCGCCGAATGAACTCGCGATCATCCTCGCCTCACCAGAACTCGGGCGCCTACAACTCGTAAAGTCCCGTAGCCTCAAACTATCTCGACTCGGGTGAACCATCAGCTATCGAATCCGCTGGCCCACCTATCCTCATGTTCTGCCACAACCCCGCCAATAATCGCCAATTTTGTAACTCATCTCCTCTCGCCTGCATCGGGACCGAGGCTCGTGCATCGTGGTCTCAGCAGCCACCGCCGCGTTTCAACTCGCTGCGCCGGGCGCGCGCAAAACTAGCCGCTCAAGCACTATCTCGCATCGATCGCTCGCGCCTCGCATTCTCTCAATCACACCAGCAGCTCCTCGCTTTGCCCTTCGCCCGGTCGCTTTGCGCGAGGCATAATCGTAATGTAAAGGAATACGCTGAGGGATCCAACTTATAACTCACTTTCTAAGGCACGATCTCGTAATGAGAAGAATAGAAACTAATCCTAAATGTCCTATAGACTCGACATAGACGTGGCGCACAACACACCGATAATCAAGACTTACTAGACACGGTTCAGACACTTTCCGAGGACTAATCGCTCGATACCACTTTTGTCACGACCAACCTGCCCGTGGATCGTGCCTTACCCCGCACCCTAGTGATACAACATCGAGAAAATCAGCGAAATAAAACATGAACATGAAATAAGAGATATTATAAATAAACAAAGCAATCAAAACAGCTTGTCTTCAGACATACATAAAAAAACCCAACAGCTTATCCTTTACAAACTCGCCACAACAAAGCATGCACTTCTGTAGAGTTTTATAACAACAACTATGACGGACAGGCCCGCCATACCCCGAATGTACAAGAACCTGCTGCACTGGTAACATACCAAAAGATAAGCCTCAAGAAACGGCTTCCTAACACGAATCGTGATCCTAAGAGCGAGGATCCACAACCGATATACCTCTACTCGCAGATGAACGCAGCCTCAAGGAGGTCGCATAACAGTACCAAGTATGTGAAATCAGAAACATCGTGAATGAAATCATAATAGTCTATATAAAGCAGAGACATGTATGATAACCAAACTACGCTTACAACATAAAAGCAAATTATGTCAAGTCGTGGACTCACGCTCAAAGTCATCCTCATGCCCGTGGAACTCTTCCTCACCGCAGCCTAGGTACAAATCATGTGATACGATAACATGTCTCGCCCATCTCACGGACCCAAAGATAGAAACGTGTGGAATACATTCCCGATTCATCTCACGAACGCGTAGTCGAATGAGTGGAATACATTCTGCTCATCCTACGAACGCTGTAGTCGAGTGAAATACATTCCGCTCATCCCACGAACACGTAGTCGAGTGAAATACATTCTGCTCATCCTACGGACGCGTAGTCGAGTGGAATACATTCCCGCTCATCCTATGAACGCGTAGTCGAGTGGAATACATTCCTGCTCATCCTACGAACGCGTAATGAGTGGAATACATTCCTGCTCATCCCATAAACGCGTAGTCGAGTGGAATACATTCCTGCTCATCCCATGAACGCGTAGTCGAGTGGAATACATTCCCTGCTCATCCCATGAACCGCATAGAAACGTCCATCACAAATCAGCCGGCCCTCCATCGAGAGACGCGGTGGTATAGAAACACAATACTTGCACAACAAAGGCTATCACAACAAGCATAGGCAAGTTACACAACAACAAGCATAGGAAAGTTACACACACTCAGGGTACTTTCATTTGTCAAAGTCCGGGTTTTAACCCCAAAGTACTACATACGTTAAATTCTTTTAAAAGATCCATTCCTTTTTCAAAAGTCACCTGATACCCGTAGTATAAAAATAGGGTGACCCACATTTTTAAGTAAACCAACACACATTCTTTTAAAGTCAAGTAACAACATTCCTTTTCCTAAAGTTCCAGCTTGCCTAGTTTCAGCTTACTCAACTCCCATTTTTGAAAGATTTCATAGTTCATAGTCTTAATCACGAATTCCTTTTAGAACAATCGAGTAATATGCGCCTTATGTGTGAGTAGGTTATTCTTGTTTATATCAATCTTCTTAAAGCAAACATGATCTAGAAAATGTAATATCATTTTGTCTTATCTTAGCTTCTATGCAGATGGAGGTTTCTACCGTGGTTTTACCAATAATTCATTATTCAATACATTTTCCTTTATTACGTCAGTTGGTTTGTTCGATACTTGTTCTCATTTTCCGAAATCCATTTAACATTCTTAAGCCGTTTATACCTAACTTCCCATAAAGCTAGTATAACTCTTAAGCTTTCAAAAACCAAGTATTACTCTTCTATTAAAATGATTCATAAATCTTTTGAAATACTTCATGTTCTTTATTATCACACATCAAGCCAGTTATAGTTCAAATCAGTTACCTTTTAAAAACTACAAAGCATTTTCTTACCTACATAAAGCTATTATAACCAACTTCCCATAAAACCGTTATAACACTTTATGTTTTAGACCAATCAAATACATTTAACACATGTACGTCTACCGTACTACATAGTTATACACATATCATGCTAGAAGAGATAGGAAGAGGTTCACATACCTCGCGACGATTATCGACTAATAGCAAAACGCCCAAGTACTTCAAACCGCTTCATACTCCTTAAGCCAAGTAGATCACGCCATACGTAGTACTTCAACCTATAAAGGCCACAAGGCGCCTATTAACATCTAGATCTCATCGTAGAATATTCTACGTAAAATTGCAAAAGACTCTCCCCGCAACAACAGAATCTCCTCTCTATCGAGGCCGACTACCAAGCCAACCACTGTGGGGTTTACACGCCTAACCTGACGTACGATTCTACTTCACAAGAAAGTTACACAAGTCATCAGAATACACCCATGTAATTACAGTCGCTTTCTCTTCTTTATTATTCAGCTTAAGTCAAAAGACATTGCCGCAAAAATTACGATCGCCTATATATAGTATACTTCAACTATATATTCTACAACATGTAATTTCCAATTACAATAAGGGACAAGTTTAGTTACCTCGATAAGCCCAAAATTATCCAAGTTTAAAGTCGATCCCGAGCAAGGTTTAGCTCCTACTCCGGCGCTCAATCCGCCTCCAAGAAACCCTTAGAAGTTCTACGCAACTTCTACTTATAACTTCAACTACTGTGAAGATTTTCCTTAGTGGTTTCAAGTGGCAAAGGGAAGTATGATAGTATTTTTCCCAAGCCAGATAAAGTGGTACTGTGGAAAGTACTACAAGGTATTTGGGCTAAAGTATTTAGGCATAACAACAATACTTGGAGAGTATTTCTTACCAAGGGGGTAGTATTTCGACTAGCACAACTAGGTTAGGGAGGGGTTCTCGCCAGAACCACTAGACAAGGGGGTTCTACGAGGCCTTCAAGAGGGGGAGAGGGGTGGTGTTTGGACGAGAACAAGCAAGAGGAGAGGGAGGGATTTTTCAAGACTTAGGAACATTTGTGGACGAAGAAAACCTTCAAGCAAAGGGAGTATTTATAAGTTAACCAAAGGCCAACCAATGGCCAAGATGAAGCCAAGTGCATAGCAAGTGTAAGGCCAAGATTTAGCCACGTGCTACCTTATCCATCTACACAAAATATCCTACCTAACCCTTGACCAAAATTTCAACACAAAACGCAAGGTGCTCCATTTTGCCGTCCAAACATGCCACTTCGAGGTGACACTTGTCACCCTCTCGTTGGTCCAAAATATTCCGCCTCTAAAAATCCGCAAAAATTATTAATGACATAGCTGGAATTTTCCTTCGCAAGTTTAGAAAACGCTTCGCGAAAAACGACTCTTTCGGCAGGTGTGCACAATTTCGCCCATAGTGCCAAACTTTAAGGCTAAACTTTTATACGCACGCCTCACGCATATACTCCGAAATACGGTATAATGTAAGGTATTCCACGCATGATTGATGCCAGGGCGCGAGACCCATAGTTGTATTTGAGTGACGACTTTGAGGCGCGAGTCCCCGACTTGACATGATCGCTTATTTATCAGGAATCGTAGTTTGCTTATCATACATGTCTCCCGCTTTATATAGACTACTATGATTTCATTTACGATTTTCGCCACATACTTGGTACCCGCTGTAATCGACTCCTTCGGGCCGCTCATGCCGCAGTAGAGGTACACCATTGCTGATCCTCCTCATGTGGTCACAGCCGCTTGGGAAGCTCCGCTTTCCTGAGGCTTATCACTGTATAGTCCCCGCCGTTGCAGGTACTTACATTCAGTGGTATGGCGGGCCCCGTCCCGCCATTGTTGACATATCATTCTTGAGGTCCAGAGCAATCGCAGGCAGAGTTTGTAAAAGGGATGTAATCGCTCGTAATTAAGTTTATATATATATACGCTAAAGGGAACTTTTCGCAGAAAACTGCTTTACACTTCATATTATTTCATGTCATGTTTTATATTCCGACACTCGATGATGTCTACTTAGGTGCCCTGGTAAGGCACTACCACGCCCGGTTCGGTCGTGACAAGAGGATCCCGTAGCCTTACAATCTTCCCGATAAATAACATCTCGCATAACCCACCGCCGAGTACACGGCCCCGATCGAAAGATAAGACGGTCGACCATCGCCCGACCACGGCCGAACGCATCCACGCATCAGACGGTTAACTAAACTCGGGCCTAACACCCTTACGACTTACCACATGGAGGACCACCCGAACCGACCCCACCACATTACAAACCGCTGGTTGACTCCGCGACGGCCTCAACCCACTCGCTTATCGCGCCAAACACTTGCTCCCGATCCGAACAATCTCACTAATCAAGTCACGAAACCTAGTGGTCTTTCTTAGCTCAACTACCCTCTTCGCTCCAATCAATCCCGCCGGGTGCATAGCTAGAAAGGTGACGAACCACCACGATTCTCAAGGCGTCGAAGCCCATACATCCGCGCCACTGGCCTGGACAATTTCTCGCAAATGGCCCCGCCGGCCGCAAGGAAAACAAGATGTCAAGAAGTACGACACTTTCACAATGACATCTTTCCACAACGCCACACCGGCGCCGGGTGGCCTCCGCTAACACCCCTTCCTCTCCGAGCCATCAATCCGCGAATCGACCGTAGGTCGAGTCCTCCTACTTGCATCCTCCTACTAGGACACCCTTTGACATACGGCCACGATGGCCGCAGTAAAACAAGCACCAACAAAAGACGACATGCCCTCGAATGACGCCGCCACATCGGAACATCGAGGAAAATCAATTCGGCCAAGAACTTACGATAGCCGCGAATCAAGCTCGAGCTCACCAACTCCGCATACCCCGAACGCCCCGAACTCGCGAGGACCACTATGCATCGCGAGGTGCATATCAGTCAGCCGAGGCGATTCGCCTCGAAAGTTACCAAAGCGACCTCTGCTCGCCTCTTCTCGCGATTCGTTAACCCGCCGATCTTACGCTTTCTGCCGCGCATAAGCCCGCACGCATGCCATGCTCAAGCTCGATCAAGAGCTACTTTGCACAACCCTTCCTTAGATAATCATCAAGGCCCGCGATAAATCGTACATAAAATACTTCGTTGCTAAATTCATACTAGTAATGGTCGCCTCTTTGCAATCTATACTTTCGCATCGGGTCGGAATCAAGGTCCAGATATCATGGCCGCAGAGGAATCGCCGGGCTAAACTCACGGGCCGCGACGAGCGTAACTCCCCGAACGGCACCACCTCAGCGTGATGATTGGCTCGCGCCAGAATCTCTCAGATTTACTCAGCCTCGGCCGCTTTGCCTTCAAGTTCGGGTTTGCCTTGCGCGGAGGCATAACTGGTAAGGGAAAGAAATACGTTAGAGGGGTCCAACTTATAACACATCTCTAAGGCACGATCTCAGAGTGAGAAGAATGGAAACCAATCCTAAATATCCTATAGCCTCCTGATTATTGGTGTGGTGCACAACACACCGATAATCAAGACTCTACTAGATACGGTCTGTAGACACTTTCCGAGGATTAACTGCTCTGATACCACTTTTGTCACGACCCGAACCCGGGCACCCTAGTGATACAACATTAGAGAAATCAGCGGAATATAAAACAAGACATGAAATAATATGAAGTGAGAAACAGTTTAACTGAGAAAAATTGCCCTTCGGCATATATATAATAAACTTGAACCCAACAAGCATATCCCTTTACAAACTCGCCACAACAAGATTTCATGCACTTCTAAGAATGATATAATAACAATGGCGGACAGGTTCGCCATACCCCGAATGTAAGTACCTACAATGACAGGGACTATACCATCGATAAGCCTCCGAGAAACGGAGCTTCCCAAACGCTGAATCGGACTCCTATGAGCGAGGATCAACAATCGCGTACTTACCGCAGATGAAAGCACTTCGAAAGAGGTCAAGATAAATGTATACCAAGTATGTGAAATCAAAAATATCAGAAATGAAATCATAGTAGTCTATATAAAGCAGAGACACGTATGATAACCAAACTACAGCTCACAATAAATAAGCCAAGTCATGGACTCACGCCTCAAAGTCATCACTCAAATATAACTATGGGTCTCACGCCACAACATCAATCATGCCCGTGAATACCTTCCTCACCGCCAGCCTATGATATAAAAGCACCAAGGAATACACATGAACACCGTGTCCCACCTGTGTCATAATAAAACCGCACGAGTAAGTACAAGGCATAACCGACTACTAAAACCTACGCATCAACAATGCCATAAAATCAGACACGAGGTCTTTCTAGACCGCGCCATATGATCAAGCGCCACTCGCCAAGATCAATGCTACAACTCGAACTTCCCGCAGCCCGCATAGGCTACACACATAGGCCCGCATGAGGTATTCCCGCATCGAGGGTAGCTAATCCCCGCATCGCCCCGACTCAGAGTCCGCATGGCCACATAGACCACATGGCCATATAGACCGCACACTAACCTGGAACTCTCGTAGCTCCGCATAGGTCCCCTGGACCCGCATGAGGTATCTCGAATCATAGTCACACATACCGCCTGAGGTATACCCCGCATCGGAGGGCAGCTTAACCCCCGGTATAACATGTCAAGAGGTGAGTGGTACAATACTATCATAACGGCTTATCGTTAAACAACATAAGCACAACAAGGGAAACCCCCTTACACAAACATCACAAGATACTAACACACGTAGCATCCTAACATGTTTACTTATCAAACCAACAAGAAGGTATTACAAGGCTATCACAAACCAACATAGTCAAGTTATTCACACAAGGTACTTTCTATTTCATGTCCACAAGTTTGGGTTTTTATCCCCAAAGTACTTCATACATTATCTCTTTAAAAAGATCTTGTTTCTTTCGCAAGAGTCACACGATACCCGTAGTATTAAAAATAGAGTGACTATCTTTTTAAGTAAACCAAAACACTTCCCTTTGTAAAATCAAGTAACAACATTCTTTTCCAAACGTTCAAGTTTGCCTAATTTCAATGCTCAAGTTTCTCATTTTCAAAGGTTTCAGAGTTCAGAGTCTTAATCACTTAATAATATAATTCTCTTTTAAAACAATTTGAGAAACATATGCCTTATGTGTGAGTAGGTTATTCTTGTTCATAACAATCTTATTAAAGCAGCCATGATCTAGGAAATGTAATATCATTTTGTCTCATCTTAGCTTCTATGCAGATGGAGGTTTCACCGTTTTAATAATACTTAATTAGTCAATACATTTCCCTTTATTAGCGCCGCAGGGTTCTGCTCGATACTTATTCTTATTTCCAAATCAAGAAACATTATTCCTTTTAAAAACAAGTACTCATTACTCACGAACGAGGTTTCACACTTTTAACAAAATTCATATTAATTCAATTAAGTCAAGTCTCTTATCTTTAAGATCAAGTCTCTTAACTTCTAAAATCAATAAACCATTCTTTTATCTCTTAAGTCGTTATACCTAACTTCCCATAAAGCTAGTATAACTCTTAAGCTTTTAAAACCAAGTATTACTCTTCTTTCAAAAGGTTTCTTAATTCTTTTGAAATACTTCAAGATTCTTATTATTTAGACTCAAGTCAAAAGGCATCGCAAAGAAAAACCACGCTCGCTTAACACACGACGCCTACCGCACTATATATATTCTTTTAAAATATCATGCTCAAGAGGATAGAAGAATCACATACCTCGCGATTATCGACAAATAGCAAAACGCTTCCACCGCTTATAACCCGCTTAGCCTTGTCCACCTTTCAAGCAGAATACGCTACTCGCAGTAACTTTCAACCTATAAAGGCCATATACGCCTATCAACGCCTAGACTACTCTATAGAATATTCTAAGCAGAGGGTTCTCTATTCTACGGAAAATCGGGCAAAGACTTCCCTACCCGTTAAACTACACAAGTTTCATCAGAAATACAAATTCCATGTAAGTACACTCAATCTTCTTCTTTAATATTCTTCTGATGTGATTTCAATTCAATTCTCTTCTCTTATACCATCCTTCTATATATCTTATACTCATTTCTATACTACTATAGTATGTAATTTCCAATTACAATAGAAGAACACGAGTATTTACCTCGATAAGCCCAAACTTATCCAAGTTTAAATGTCGATCCTGAGCAACGTTTAGCTCCTACTCTGGGTGCTCCAACCCGCTCCAAACAACCCTTAGAATGTTATACCCCGTATTTCCAGAGTATGTACGTAAGGGCGTACGTACGAAAGTGTAGCCTTAAAAGTTTAGGCCTAGGACGTTTTTTTGGGCACAACTCACACAAAGAATCGTTTTCCGACGAAACGTTTTACACGACTCGCGTAGGTAAATTCGCTATGTCATTTCTAATTTTTATGATTTTTCCGAGCGACTAACCTTTTGGATCAACGAGAGGTGACACTTGTCACCTCGTGGACGCCAAGTGGCCTTTTGCCTGACGATTGAAAGGTTTTGGGCTTATAACACGGACCTTGTTTGTGGAGTGATTTGAGGAGTAGGTTAGGGCACTGGGCAAATCTCGCCTCCACTTGCCCCCACTTGGCTTGATCTTGGCCCTTGGTTTCCTATAAATACCTCTCTCAAGACTTATTCATCACAAATTTCCAAGTCTAAATCCTCTTTCCCCTCATGAGCCATCGCCCTAAGCCTCACTCCTCTAAAAGAAGCCCTAGCCAAACACTACCCCCTCCCTTGGTAGAAAAGTTGCCTTCTAGTATTGTTATAATGCCCAAATACCCTAGCCCAAATCCCTTTTAGTATTTAAGTTGAAGTTGTTGAAACTTCTAAGGGTCCTCGAGCTTTTGAGCGCATAAATTAGGAGCTAAACCTTGCTCCGGATCGACTTATATCTAGGATATTATTGGGCTTACCGAGGTAAATAATCGTATCCTTCTTTTTGTAATTAGAGAATACATACTGTAGAAGTATAGGAATAAGTATAAATACTTAGAAGGTTGTTAAAGAATAGAATTGAATCGTATCACAGAGAAGGGTTTAAAAGAAGAATAATTGAACTATACTTACTTAGGACTGCTTTCACAAAGAGACTCGAGTAGCTCACCGCAGTGGAAGTGCTGCCCGATTTTCCATGTAATAGAGGACCCTCTCGCCAGAATCAAGCATGCAGTAGTTCAGACGCTGATAGACGGTTCGACTATTATAGGTTGATTCTTCCGCTACATATTCAACTCGGCGTGGTTTTCGAAGGTATGTGATTCTTCCTAAAGCATGATATTTTAAAATATATATATAGTACGGTAGACGCACGTGTTAATCGAATAATACTTACGGCAATGTCTTTTGACTTAAGCCCTAATAATACTTACGACAATGTCTTCGCGACTTAAGCCCTAATAATAAGGATCTTAAAGCATTTCAAAAGAATATTGAATCATTTTTCTTACGTAAGAGAACTAATTGGTTTTTAAACATCAAGCTTAAGAGTTATACTAGCTTTACGGGAAGTTAGGTATAACAACTTAAGAATGATAAAAGGAACAAATTTTTACTTATGTGTTTATAACAGACTTTATATTGATTTATGAAAGAATAATAAAATGGTTTGATAAGTAGATACGATATGACGCTACGTGTGGTAGTGACTTATAACATTTGTATAAGAGTATTCTTGTTGTGCTTATGTTGTTTAACGATAAGTTCGTTATACCGTATTATATCACTCACCTCTTGACATGTTACGGGGTTAAGCCTCCGACGCGGGTAGACTCAGCGGTCCGGGACCATGATTCGAGAATACCTCACGCGGGTCCAGTGGGACCTGCGCGAGCTACGAGTTCCGTGTTAGTGCGCGGGTTATACCTCACGCGGCTACGTGGCCATGCGACTACGAGTCCAGACGACGCCGAGGAGTAGCTACCCTCGACGCGGTTATACCCTACGCGGCCTACGCGAGTGGTCCATGCGACTACGGAGTCCGTGATTAGGCTTGCATGGTGATATTACGCGTGATTGGCCCGCTCGATCATTCGCACTTAGAAAAGACTCGCTACGCTTACCTATCAGGTTTTGTTTATGATGTGGCACTATGTGCCATACATCGGTTGTTTGCATATTTGTAAAATTGGTTTTAAAGTGATATGATTTCATTTAAGTACTTTACGCTTCACATACTTAGTACCTGCTGTAATCGACCTCCTTCGCAATGCGCTCATGCCGCAGTAAGGGCAAGGTGTGCTAGATCCACATCCTTAGGATCTTTGCTTTGGTGTCGTGAGCTCCATCTTCTCCGAGGCTCTACTTTGGTACGATCTCCCGTATTGTAGATAGTTTTGTACATTCAGGTATGGCGGGCCCCGTCCCGCCATAGTTGTTTACTTCCTCAGAGGTTTGTAGCTCTATTGTACAATTGGGATGTAATCGCAAAATTTGGGTTATATGTATATACGCCAAAGCGACTTTTCTCATATAAACTGTGGTCTAAATTTTCATTGATTCATATCTTGTTTTATATTTCCGCCGATTTTCTCGATGATGATCGCTGGTGCCCGGGCAGACTACCACGCCCCGTAACGGGTCGTGACAAAAGTGGTATCGTGAGCGCTTAATCTCTAAAGCGTCTACGCATCGTATCTAGTAGTCTTGATTATCGCGTTGTGCACCACACCAATAATCGTGAGGCTATAGGATATTTAGATTGGTTTCATTCTTCTCACTCGAGATCGCGGCTTAGAGTCGTGTTAAAGTTGACCCTCTAACGATTCCTTTCAGAATAGCTTATGCCTCCACGCAAGGCAACCCGCCCGAGGCAAGGCACCGCGGAGTCGCCATCGACACCTAGAGTCACGATGGCTCGAGATCCAGCCTATACCGAGACGACGAGTTCTACGACGCCACGACCTGCGTGAGGGTTTAGTGGCCGCAGCAGTTGGTCGATGAGACCCCAAGCATTTACACATCCATCCCCACACCGGAGCGTATGAGATGGGTTACGAGAGATGGTCGCCATCGCCGTGATCGCGCGCATACGAGGACAGCCGGATGCGCAGCCCAGCTCCACCCAGAGCACCCGCGGTTCACCCGAGGCGTATAGCTCGAGGCTACGGGATTTCCTGAGTTATAGCCCGCCAGAGTTCTACGGGTCGAGGCCGGAGGATGATCCGCAGGAGTTCATCCGGCAGTTACAGAGGATCATGAGGGTGATCAAAGCTTCAGAGACCGAGTCCGTGACCTTCGGTTCGCATCGCCACGGATACCGCAATGATTGGTTTGATCACGGAGTTATCCCGGAGAGCACGCGCCCCGCCTACTGGGACGAGTTCTCTGAGGCTTTCCTCACTCACTTCTTGCCTCCACGTATTTATGAGGGCACGGCCGATGATTTTTGTTATCAAGGTAATTTTACACACCCAAGATTAGGTGTGTAATCCCCTTGTGTTGGTTTGGTTGTTGGCCTTAATAAGGCGCTTGAATGTTGAAAATCAGCCTTTGAAACGGTGGCAAAGTGAGTAGAAACAAAGGAAATGCTGCCCAATTTTCCTTAGGAATTGATAACTTGAATTTGGAATTTCTACATTGAAATTAGAGGTTAATAAACACACTATGGTTATTATAGGTTGACATATTACTCATGTAGTTGGACTTAGCAAGTGGATTAACCGAAAGAGGTATGTAGAACTTTCCTATCTCTCGAGCATGAGTAGTTGTACCTATGTAGTACTGTAGACGACAAGATTTGATATCTTTCACTTGTTTTAAAAGATATGCTACTTGTTTCATTTCAAAAGTATAAGTCCTCGATTTAGGAAAATGTATTTGACAAAGGAATAACGCTAATATAATGACTTTATGGGAAGTTGGTTATATTAGTTTTTGGAAAGGTTCACAAAGAATGGTTTACTCTAATTAAAACGAGTACTGTAAATGATTTGAAACTATAAGGTGGATTGATTTTTAGGCATCGTTGCCTAAGGTTTTAAAGGAAATGAAGTCACTTGATTTAGAAGCCTATTATATTTCTAAAAGGAAATGTGACTTGTTTTGAAAAGAAATTGTAACTTGATACTATGGTGATTAGTATCTGAACTCAGATAAAAAGAGTTTTTCTTAAAAAGTTAAGATACGATACTTGGGTTGAATTCTGATTTTCTATTAAAAGACACGTTAGTGCCTTAGGTTACTAAAATGAGAGAAAATATTAATAATGTTAATGAAGTTAGGGATTTCTTAACTTGCTTATGTTATGATAGGCCTAGTGCTTATGTTGTGATATGATAGGCCGGTAGTGCTATGTATGGTATGACAGCCAGAGTGCTTATGTCGGTATGATAGCCTGACGAGCTATGTTATATATTTAGATTATTACGGGTAAACCCCGTTATTATCTATGTCATGGATTTGTTACCCATGATGCGAAAGCGCGGCGCTTGCACTCACGCGATCCCACTACGTGATCCACGCGTGAAATAGTCTCACGCGAGTACGACGATGGTACTTCATGCGGGTCCACATGATCCATGCGGGTGAAATAGTCCCACGCGGGTGAAATAGTCCCATGACGAGGCGGATGACCTCACGCGGGTCCACAGGACTCACGCGGTGAAATAGTCTCGAGTAGGATTGCTTAATGATACTACGCGCAGGTACCGCTTTGATCGCGAGCCTCCTATTTTTTTTTTTATGTTATAAGTTTTATACTTGTTACTCTCATTGTTAGTAAGGCACAAACAAGGAAACCGATTTTTATCTATGACTCAAATTACTTTTGACTTATGATATTACTACGTATTTTCCGCTTTTACATACTTGGTACGTCAGGTAATCGACTTCCTGGGGCCGCTCATGCCGCAGGGGAAAGCAGCGGTAGATCCTCATTCCTGTGATCTCTTACTGTGTGTCGAGCTCCATTTCTTCTAAGCTCGACTTTTGGTATGGTTCTCCCTGTTGTGATATTTTGTACATTCAGGGGCATGACGGGCCCCGTCCGCCATAGTGTTACTTATTCTGTGAGGCCTGTAGTCTTGTCATAACTTGGGTTGTTTAAGGATATAGCCGCTTGATTTGATGTACTTTTGGGGTAGCCATTTTGGGCTAGACAATTTATACTATTACGGTTGTTTTACCTTGAGTTTATTTCTCGCCGGTTTTCTCCGATGTCAGGTCACGAGGTGTCCGGTCATACGGCCACGGACCCGGTCGGTCGTGACAATTATATGCCTAGAATGTATTAGTGTGATAAGTCCATGGGTAGTGAGATGGAAGTGGTAGCTTTCATGATGAGAATTAGTAAGATTGTTCCGGATCGAGAAACTAGAGAGTTCGGCACGATAGAGGTCGGGTTGAGGCGACGCGGTCAACCCGTAGCCCCGCTGGTGGGGCTTCGGGTGGTCCCGCCAGGTGGTAGGGTCACGAGGGTGCTAGGCCCAAGTTTAGATGACCATCGATGAGTTCGTGGATATGTTCGACTGCATCGATCGCAAGGTCGGAACGGCCTTAAATGAGATTAGCGTTAGTAAGATGACCAAGTTCGAGGTAGTGACTCAGATTTTGGAAACCGGCGATGATCAAGTATGGTACGATACTAGAGAGTTCAAGTGTTCGGTAAAGGGTACGAGTAAGGAAGGAAGAGAACGTGTGTTATTTCAGGCAAAAGCGCGCTGGCAACTTGTTGTGAGGAACTTTATCGTTATCCGTCTGAAGGAACATTCGACGAATGTTTCGGCGAGGGAGAATGTTATACTCGTATTTCCGTGAGTATGTACACGAGGGCGACGATAAAAGTTTAAGCCTTAAGTTAGGCAAGGACCAAAATTTTGTGCACAACACACTAAAAGAATCGCTTTCCGACGTAAACGCTTCCAAACTTTGGCAAGGGAAAAATACGGCTATGTCATTTATTATTTTTGCGGATTTTTCCGAGAGACGAAATATTTTGGACCAACGAGAGGGTGACAAGTGTCACCCTCAAGTGGACGGCGAAATGGATGCTCTTGGCACGTTTTTTGTGCCTTTGTTTTGGTCAAGGAGTTGTGTTATACCCCGTATTTCCAGAGTATGTACGTGAGGGCGTACGTATTAAAAATTTAAGCCTTAAAGTTAGGCTAGGTTCGAAATTTGGGCACAAGTGCCGAAAAGAGTCGCCGACGTAAACGCTTTACTAAACTTCGAAGGGAAAATTCGCTATGTCATTTCTTATTTTTATGGATTTTTCCGAGAGACGAACATTTTGGATCAACGGAGGGTGACATGTGTCACCTCACATCGACGTGAGATTGGGCGGTTTGGACGAAATGGGTGACTTTAGTTGGTAGGATATTTTGTGCAAGTTGTGGTAGATGGATAAGGTTCACTTGGCTTAAATCTAGCCCTACACTTGCCTTACACTGATGAATTCGCCATTGGTCGTCCTTTCGACCTATAAATACCCCTTGTTGAAGAGTTATTTCATCCTAAATCGAGCAATCTTTCTAAGTCTCAAATACTCCTCCTCTTGTTTGTAGTTCGCCCAAAGAGTCTTCCCCTCGAGCGAGCCTTGGCCGAGAGCCACCCTCCCCTCATGTGTCTAGCCTGGGTACCCCAGCCTAGTTGTCTCGTATAAATACCCCTTTGGGTATAGAAATACTCTCCAAGTATTGTTATAATGCCCAAATACCTTGGCCCAAATACCTTGTAGTATTCCCAAGGTTACACTTACAAAAGCCCGTAAAATACTATTATACCTTCTTTAGCCACTAAACGAAACCCTAAGGAAAATCTTCATCGATAGTCAAGTATTTAAGTAGAAGTTGGTTAGAACTTCTAAGGGTTGTTTGGAGCGGATTGGAGCACTCGTGTCAGGACCCGTTCCGGGGCCCGTGACTGGTGTCTTACCCCGGGCACCCTAGTGATACAACATCAGAGAAAACCAATAAATAAAAACTTAAGCATTTAAATGTATACGGATCAAGATAAAGAAAATAGGCCAACCAAAACGTTGCCTTTCAACATATATATATGATAGACATTTGAACGCTATAATCCTTACAACCCCGCCACAACAAAGCATGCACTTAAGATTTATATAACAACTATGACGGACAGGCCCCGCCATACCCCGAATGTACAAGAACTCATGCAGACATCGTGGTAACATACCCAAAGATAAGCCTCAAGGAACTGAGCTTCCCAAGACGCTGAAAGCGTGATCCTAAAACGGGATCGATAAATGACTCTACTCATGCAGATGAACGCAAATTTCAAGGAGGTCGCATAACAGTACTAAGTATGTGAAATCAGAAATATCAGAATGAAATCATAGCACTTCATATAAAGCAGTGAGACATGTATGATAACCAAACTACAAGACACCACATATAAACAAATATATCAAGTCGTGACTCACGCCCAAATCATCACTGCCCGTGGAATTCTTCCTCACCGCCAGCCTATGATATAACAACACCAAGGAGTATATGTGAACACCAGTCCTACTGTCAATAAACCGACGGGCAAGTATAACTACCAGATCCGACTGCACTCAATAATATTGTACAACCATATCACGGTCGACACGTGGCAAGTGCAATAGCCTCCACTAGCCTCCACCTACGCCACGAATGACGGGGCAAGTGAATCGCCACGCACCGCATCACAACCGTAAGTCACGGCGCTCCATCCAAATACCGACTAAGGTCGACACGCGGCGTGCAATAACCTATACCAGATCCACCGCGCCACGAATGACGGGGCAAGTAAACAAAGCTACGCCCCGATCACAACCGTAAGTCACGATACTTCGCCGCTGGTCGACACATGGCAGTGCAATAACCTATACCAGATCCACCGCCACGAGCCGACGGGGCAAGAACAAAGCACGATCCGATCACAACCGTAAGTCATGATACTTCGCCATAAATAACCATAATGGTCACATGTCCACATCATCGTAGACATGCCCATGTAATAATAATAATGGAAGTTGCACTGCGGAATCTTCCGCCACCGCCAAGACGCCCAAGTAAGTTCTCAACAAGTCAACCGCCTCCATCGAGACGCCAGAGAATAGAAACACAATTCTTGCACAACAAAGACTATCTCAATAAGCATAGGCAAGTTACCCAACAACAAGCATAGGCAAGTTACACAACAACAAGCATAGGCAAGTTACACAACAACAAGTATAGGCAAGTTATACACAACTCAAAGTACTTTCATTTTAAGTCAAAACTGTTAACCCTAAAGTACTACGTACGTTAAATTCCTTTTTAAAGAGATCCATTCCTTTTATAAAAGTCACCCGATACCCGTAGTGTAAAATAGAGTGACTCACATTTTTAGGTAAACCAAAACACTTTCCTTTTTAACCACATTCTTTTCCCTAAGGTTCCAGTTTGCCTAATTTCAATTACTCAAGGCTCTTTATTTTAGAAAAGTTTCATAGTTCAACGTCTTAATCTCTTTAAAACATTCGAGTAACATATGCCTTATATGAGTGTAGGTTATTCTTATTCATAATCAATCTTATTAAGAATTCATGATCTATGAAATGTAATATCATTATGTCACATCTTAGTATCTATGAAGATTGATGTTTCTACTGTTTTTAATAATACTTCATTATTCAATAAATTATCCTTTATTAACGCCGCAGTTGGTTTGTCGATACTCTTTCTGATTTCCGAAATCAGTAAAACATTATTCCTTTTAAAACCAAGTACTCATTATTCACGAATGAGGTTTCACACTTTTAACAAACTTCATATCAATACCATTAAGTCAAGTCTCTTATCTTTTAAGATTAAGTCTCTTAACTTCTAAAATCAAGAAACCATTCTTTTTATCTTCTTAAGACGTTATACCTAACTTCCCATAAAGCTAGTATAACTCTTATGTTTTCAAAACCAAGTATTACTCTTCTTTCAAAACGGTTTCTTAATCTTCCGAAATACTTCAAGATTCTTTATTATTCAGGCTTAAGTCAACAGACATTGCCGTAACACTACATTCAGTTAACACACGTACGTCTACCGTACTATATATATATTCTTTTAAAATACTTCCAGATTCTTATTATTCAGGCTTAAGTCAAAAGACATTGCCGTACAACTATATTCAGTTAGCACACGTACGTCTACCACATTATATATACATATTATTCAGGCTTAAGTCAAAAGACATTGCCACACGACGCCTACCGCACTATATATATTCCTTTAAAATACTTCACGCCAAGAGTATAGAAGAATCACATACCGCGACGATTATCGACTATAAGCAAAACGCCCACGCTATAACCAAAGTTAGCCTTGTCCACCTTCTAAGTAGCACATGCTACTTGCGTAACATTCAACCAATAAAGGTTATCACCATCAGAATACAAATTCTATGTAAATACAGCTTAAATCTTCTACTCTAATATTCTTCCGACGTGATTTCAGCTCAAGTCTATTCAGAATATCCTTCTATTACGCTCAATTCTCTTCTATGAATCTTATATTCATTTATATACTACTACAGTATGTAATTCCCAATTACAATAGAAGGACAGTAGTATTTACCTCGATGAGCCCAAAAATTATCCAAGGTTAAAGTCGATCCTGAGCAACGTTAAGCTCCTACTCCGTGCCCAATTCGCCTCCAAGAAACCCTTAGAAGTTCTACACAACTTCTATTTAGTACTCCAACCAATTATGGAGATTTTCCTTGTGGTTTCGCTTAGTGGCTAAAGGAAGTATAATAGTATTTTCCTGCTCTAATGACAGAGGTAACTTTGAAAGTACTACAAGCGTATTTGGGCTAAAGTATTTGGGCATTATAACAATACTTGAGAAGTATTTCTATACCACAAAGGGGTATTTATACCAAAACAACTAGGCTAGTGGTAGGTTTCGCCAAGGCCTCTCAAAGGGGGAGGGGGTGTGGTGGACGAAACTCAAGAGGGAGGTAGTAGTTTGAGACTTAGAGAAATGCTCAAGTTGGATGAAGAAAGTCTTCAACTGAGAGGGGTATTGATAGGGCACGCAATGGCCAACCAATGGCCAAGATTCAGCCACGTGTTAGGCAAGTGTAGGGCTAGGATTAAGCCATGCACCTTATCCATCTACCACACCAACTTGCACAAAATATCCTACCAACTACAAGCCACCTTTTCATTCATTTGTCGCCCACTTTCTTCCAATGCGAGGGTGACACATGTCACCTCCCGCTGGTCCAAAATGTTTCGCCTTCTAAAAATCTGCAAAAATTACAAACGACATAGCCGCATTTTTCCTTCGCAAGTTTAGTAAAACGCTTCATTTAAAAAACGACTCTTTCTAAGCACTTGTGTACAAATTTCAAACTTGCCAAATCTTAAGGCTTAAATTTTCACGCACGCCCCACGCATATACCGAAATACGGTATAACAACTCTGAGTAGAGCTGCCGCTGCTCGTGAGCGACTTTAAACTCTGATAATTTTGGGCTCATCGAGGTAAATACTATCGCCCTTCTATTGTAATTGGAAATTACATACCGTCGTAGTAGAAATGAATATAAGATTCATAAGAGAATTGAACCGTAATAAGGATATTACGTAAAAGGATTGAATCAAATCACTTCGTAAGAACGCAAGTAGAAGTTAAATCAGATTTACATAGGATCAGACATGCAGATCGATAACCTTTATTGGTTGAATGTTTTGCAAGTAGTCTACTTGAAGGTGGACAAGGCTAGCCGTTATAGCCGTGAGCGTTTTGCTTATAGCCGATAATCGCCGCGAGGTATGTGATTCTTCTTATACTCGAGCATGAAGTATTTTAAAAAATATATATATAGTACAGAGACGACGCGGCAATGTCTTTGACTTAAGCCCAATAATATATATATGTAGTACGCAGAGACGACGCGGTGCTAATCGAATATAATTGTACGGCAATGTCTTTGACTTAAGCTCGAATAATGCTAACCTTGAAATATTTTAAAGGAATATATATATAGTACTAGACGACGTGTGTTAATCGAATGTAGTATTATGGCAATGTCTTTGACTTAAGCCCTAATAATAAAGAATCTTGAAGTATTTCAAATGCACTAAGAAACCTTTTGAAAGAAGAGTAATGCTTGGTTTTGAAAACATAAGAGTTATACTAGCTTTACGGGAAGTTAGGTATAACGCCTTAAGAGAGATAAAGAGAATGGTTTATCATTGTTAGAAGTTAAGAGACTTGATCTTATAAGATAAGAGACTTAACTTAAAATGAATTAATATGAGTTTTGTAGAAACTCATTCATGAGTAATGAGTACTTGGTTTTTTAAAGAGGAATAATGTTTACCGATTTCTCGAAATCAACGAGTATCGACAAACCACCGCAGCTGCTAATAAAGGAAAATGTAATGAATAATGAAATATTATTAAAACCAAGAGAAACCTCCATCCGCATGTGTTGCCAAGACAGACAAAATGATATTACATTTCCTAGATCATGGTCGCTTAATAAAGATGGTTATAAAATAAACTACTCACACATACGGCATATGTTATTCAATTGATTTAAAAGAGATTAAGACATCAACTATGAAACTTTTCTAAAAAGAGACTCGAGTAATTGGAATTAGGCAAACTGAACTTTAGGAAAAAGAAAGGCATTGTTATGTCTTAAATTGGTTTAAAACATAAAGTGTTATAACAAATTTTTATGGAAGTTAGTTATAACGACTTTATGAAAACAAAAGTTAAGGTTTTATCATCGTTTTAATGCGATAACTTGGCTTTAATAAGAGAAGTGTTTCGTTATAAAAACGCGAGTCACTCTATTTTATACTACGTATCAAGTGACTTCATAAAAGGAATGGATCTCTTTAAAAGGAATTTAACGACGTAGTACTTTAGGTTAAAACCTGACTTTGATATAAAACGGAAGTACTGAGTCAGATATAACTTGCCTACGCTTGTTGTCAGGTAACTTGCCTATACTTGTTGTGATAACCTTTGTTGTAGAATTGTGTTTCTATACTCATCGCGCTCTCGCTGAGGCCGCTGACTTGTTGAGAACTTACATGGACACGTCTACACCGATGCACTGGGGTACGGCTACGCAGGTCGACACCCGATATATTGTTATCAGGTTACACGGACATGTCTACACCGATGCAGACTCGGGGCACGTGGCTACGCGCGTGGTTGATCACCCGATATATTGCTATTGTGGTTACATGAACACGCCTACACCGGCGCAGACTCCGGTACGCGGCTACGCGCGTGGTCGATCACCCGATATATTGTTGTTGATGTTATACGGACATGTCTACACCGGCGCAGACTCCGGCATGTACGCGGCATTATTATTATTATTGCATCACGGACATGCTCACACCGGCGCACTCCGGTACGTGGCCGATGCCAATACATGATTGATGCTGGGCGCGAGACCTATAGTTATATTTGAGTGACGACTTTGAGGGCGCGAGTCCTCGACTTACATGATCGCTTGTTTATCGAATCAGATTTTGGTTATCATACATGTCTCCCGCTTTATATAGATCGTATGAAGTTAATCGCAGATTTTCGCCACATACTTGGTACTGTCAGATCGACTTCGGGGCCGCTCACGCCGCAGTAAGTACATCGGTTGTCGATCCTCGCTTAGATCACCTTTCACAGACGGAAGCTTCGTTCTTCTGAGGCTTATCTTTTCGTACGGGTTCCCCGAGTCAAAGGTTCTGTACATTCGTGGTATATGGCCCCGTCCCGGCCATAGTTGTTGTAAATCTTGTGAGGTCCGTAATCTGGCGTGGTTGTAAAAAGGATTAAACTGCTCAAGTTTTAGTTTTATCTATACGCCAAAGGCGATTTTTCTCTCGATAAAATGTGTCTCATTTACTGCGTTCATGTTTTATTTTTATGTTCCGCTAATTACTCGATGTATGACTACTGGTGCCCTGTAAGGCACTAACACGCCCCGAACGGTCGTGATGTATGGTATCGTGAGCGCTTAATCCTGAAAGTGTCTACGCACCGCGTTCAGTAGAGTCTTGATTATCGTGTGTCAGGCACCACATCTATAATCGTGAGGTCGCAGGACATTTAGGATTGGTTTCATTTCTTCTCATTCGAGATCGCGCCTCAGAGTCAGTGATAAGTCGGACCCTCCGACGCATTCCTTCGCTTACCGCTATGCTCGCAAGGCAACCCCGCCCAGAGGGGCAAGGCACGAGGAGCTTCAGTGGGATACAGAGGAGTACGAGGGCGCATGCCCTGGCCAAGACTGAGACAAGAGCTCCGACGGCGAAGCTGCGACGCCGCCAAAGACCGCAGAGTTTAGAGCCGCAGCAGAGGGCCGAGACTACGGTGACTGAGCCTCCACCCCACGGTCCGCGTAAGAGATGGGTTACAAGGAGATGGTCGCCATCGCCGTGGTCGTGCGATATGAGGATAGCCGGACGCATGGGCCCAAAGAAGGTTCGCGGTTCACCCAGATCGATAGTCGAGGCTGCAGGACTTTTCGAGACGAGCTCCGCCGAGTTCTACGTCGAGGCCCGAGGATGATCCGCAGGAGTTCATCCGACGCTACGCGGATCATGAGAGTGATCAAGGCTTCGAGACCGAGTCGGTGGTCTTAGGTTCGCATCGATCGCGTGATACCGCAATGATCGTTTGATTCGCGGAGCCGCCCCGGGAGAGAATGCACTTCCACCGCTTGGGACGAAGCTTTCGGGGCCTTCCCGGCATATTTCTTGCCTCCACGTATGAGGAGGGCTCGGCCGACGATTTTTGACGCTGAGGCGTAACCGCGCATAGCCGAGTACAATGCGAGTTCGACTCATCGCCCTGTGATGTTCCCGCATTAGTAGCTAATATGGAGGATCGAGTGCACCGATATATTACAGGCTTGATGATTACCTAGCAGCAGAGTTGTTCGTGTAGCCCTTCACCGCACGGACATTGCCCGCACGCAGCTTATGCACTGATGAGGAGCGGAGAAATCGACGAACGATCGAGATCGCCAGTAAGGCCGCAACAGCAGGTCCTTTGTGACTTTCGAGGCGACCGCCTCAAAGAGCAGCCTTAGTTTTGTACCTCCGCCAAGGCAGAGTGGTCCTCCACAACCTTCTGTGGCCCAGAGTATTCGTGAGCGTGTCGAGCTCCATGGGTTCAAGTTTCCGCGAGTAGGTGCTGCCAGCGCAGCCACCCTACCTCGTGGTCGACGCAGACCGCATTTTGGGAATGTCGTGGTGCCAAGGAGCTTGTTATTTTTGGCGCCACAGGCCATTTTGCGAGGAACCGTCCACCAAGCGGTAGCACGGATGTTACGACTCACCTTTCGTGATCGCGGTCGTTCATCGCCTTCACTAGCTGCACCGCAGGCGTGACCGTGATTAGAAAAGCTGCAGAGACAGTATATCCTTAACCTCTAGAGACTTGTATGTATTGATGCTATGATAACGTGTTATGTTATGCTCGGATAGCTTGTGCTAAAATGTGATTTAGAAACCCGGTTAGTGTAAACGGTAAGCCCAAAGTAGGAAACGATTTAACCTTAGAATATTACAATTGAGACCTTAGATTTAAGGCCGCCTTGAAAGTGTGATTTTGCAAGTAATCCTTGTCTGAGAGCATTTATACCTAGAATGTATTGTGTGATAAGTCCGGTAGTGTGAAATGGAAGTGGTAGCTTTCATGACTGTAGAGGTAAGATTGTTCCGAGCAGGAACAAGAGCGTGACGATTAAGTAGTCGGGTTGCTATGCCGAGGGCCAACCCGCGTCCGCTTAGAGGTAGGTCACCGGGTGGTCCCGCCAGTGGTAGGGTCACGCGGTGCTAGGCCCAAGTTTAGATAACCATCGATAAGTTCGTGGACGCTCGACCAGAATCGGTTCGCAAGGCCGAATGGCCTTAAAGGAAGCGGTTAGTGAGATGACCAAGTTCGAGGTGGTGACTCCAAAGTTTTGGAACCAAGCGACGATCAAGTGTGGTACATATACTAGAAGAGTTCAAGCGTTCGAGAAGGGCACGACGAGTAAGAAAGGAAGGAACGCCAGTTATTCCGCGGCTGCCGTGGCATCGGCAACTTGCAGAGAACTTCATCATTATCCGCCTGAGAAGGAACATTCGGACGAATGTTTCAAGGAGAGGAGAATGTTATACCTCGTATTTTGCAGTATGTACGCCAGGGCGCATATATATTAAAAATTTAAGCCTTAAAGTTAGGCTAGGTTCAAATTTGGGCACAAGTGCCGAAAGAGTCGTTGACTAAACGCTTTACTAAACTTGGCAAGGGAAAATTCGCTATGTCATTTCTTATTTTTATGGATTTTTCCGAGAGACGAACATTTTGGATCAACGAGGGTGACATGTGTCACCCTCACATCGGACGTGAGATCGGTTTGGACGAAATGGGTGACTTTAGTCAGTGTGGATATTTCGCGCAAGTTGTCGGTAGATGGATAAGGTGCACTTGGCTTAAATTCAGCCCTACACCCGCCTTACACTGATGAATTCGCCATTGTGGTCCTTTCGACCTATAAATACCCCTGTTGAAGAGTTATTTCATCCTAAATTGAGAAATCTTTCTAAGTCTCAAATACTCCCTCCTCTTTGTTTAGTCATTCCAAAGAGTCTTCCCCTCGAGTGAGCTCTCGCCGAGAGCCACCCCCTCCCCTTTGTGGTGTTCAGCCTGGGTACCCCTAGCCTAGTTGTCTCGTATAACACCCCCTTTGTGGTATAGAAATACTCTCCAAGTATTGTTATAATGCCCAAATACCTTGTAAGATTCCCAAGGTTACACTTACAAAAGCCCGTAAAATACTATTATACCTTCTTTAGCCACTAAACGAAACCCTAAGGAAAATCTTCTATTGATAGTCAAGTATTTAAGCAGAAGTTGGTTAGAACTTCTAAGGGTTGTTCGAGCGGATTGAGCACTTGAGTAGGAGCTGCGTCAGTGAGCCACTTTTAAACTCTGATAATTTTGGGCTCATCGAGGTAAATACTATCGCCCTTCTATTGTAATTGGAAATTACATACTGTCGTAGTAGAAATGAATATAAGATTCATAGAAGAGAATTGAATCGTAATAGAAGGATATTACGTAAAAGCGATTGAACCGAAATCACTTCGTAAGAATGCAAGTGAAGTTAAATCAGATTTACATAGATCAGACATGAGACCGATAACCTTTATCGTGAATGTTTTGCAAGTAGTCTGGTGTTACTTAGAAGGTGGACAAGGCTAGCCGTTATAGCCGTGGAGCTGCTTATAGTCGATAATCGTCATGCGTAGGTATGTGATTCTTCTTATACTCAGCACGAAGTATTTTAAAAGAATATATATATAGGCAGACGACGCAGTGGCAAATGTCTTTGACTTAAGCCCAATAATATATACGTAGTACGCAGACGCTAACTGAATATAATTGTACTAAGAATGTCTTTTCGACTTAAGCCTAATAATAAGAACCTTGGAAATATTTTAAAGGAACATATATATAGTACTATAGACGCACGGTGTTAATCGAATGTAGTATTATGGCAATGTCTTTTGACTTAAGCCCAATAATAAAGAATCTTCAAGATTTCAACGTAATTAAGAAACCTTTTTTGAAAGAAGAGTAACGCTGTTTTGAAACACAAGAGTTATACTAGCTTTACGGGAGTTAGGTATAACGCCAAGAGAGATAAAGAGAATGGTTTATCGATTGTTAAGTTAAGAGACTTGATCTTATAAGATAAGAGACTTAACTTAAATGAATTAATATGAGTTTTGCGAAACCTCATTCATGAGTAATGAGTACTTGGTTTTAAAGAGGAATAATGTTTTACCGATTTCCGAAATCGTAATGGAGTATCGACAAACCATCGCAAATGCATAAAGGAAAATGTAATGAATAATGAAATATTATTAAAACCAGAGAAACCTCCATCCGCATAAGCTAAGCATGAGACAAAATGATATTACATTTCCTAGATCATGTCGCTTAATAAAGATGGTTATAAATAAACTACTCACACATATGGCATATGTTATTCAATTGTTTTAAAAGAGATTAAGACATCAACTATGAAACTTTTCTAAAAGAGACTCGAGTAATCGAATTAGGCAACCGAACTTTAGGAAAAAGAAAGGCATTGTTATGTCTTAAATTATTTAAAACATAAAGTGTTATAACAGCTTATGGGAAGTTAGTTATAACGACTTTATGAAAACAAAAGGTGGTTTTATCATCGTTTTAATGTGATAACTTGGCTTTAATAAGAGAAGTTGTTTGGCTGTATTAAAATGCGAGTCACCTATTTTATACCACGTATCTTCAGCGACTTAAAGTACGAAATAATTCGTAATAACCAACTGACGAATTAGTAAATGAACCACTCACGATGCAAAAACCCGCGCCATCTCTGCGTCATGATATTACACCGCTCCACCACTGGTCGGCTGGCAGTAAATTCTCGGCCTCGGCGTACTTTGTTTATGCAAGATGCAAATCTTCGTCAGTCGGTAGCTTGATACGTACCACGCCGCCGGGAGGCCAAAGATCAGAGCGAGAATTACGAATATACGTTAATATCGCATGGCATCTGTAAAGAAGCAGAATGGCGTATAGCAAGGGTCAATATCTGATGATACAAAGAAACAAATGGCATAATATATACGTCATATCACACAGAGAACTATACACGCACGGCGGCGTCATCACCCGCTATATTTGCTTATTGTCACAGAACAAGCACACAAACCACGCATACCTCGGTATACGTCATTTACAAACATCATATTATGATCCGTCATTTGCGATACATACTTGCTCACACCATTTGAAATTATCATACACAATATGAGGATGATATTGTTTGATTAACATGTCCACAGTTCATGCAATCTAATAATAGTATCATGATATAATTATTGACAGACGTCATGTAAGTGAATCTATGAATGATATTTGGAAAGTACTTACCTGGAAAGGAAGGTGAGTCCTGATACCTCACAGCACGATCAGCAATATCGCTGGTCTCCGGCGATTTTGGTCACTGGCGAATGGCCTTCCCGCCGATAGACTTGCCGCTGAGCACCCAGAAAATATCAAATGCACACTGGCACCGGTCAGACACTCTGCGCTGTGCTCACGCCTGAAAGTAGACACATCAGCGGTTATCCGCCACAGCACTACCTGCAATTGACGTAGGCTGCCTTTCCAGAGCGTCATTCTCACGGCCCCCTGGTGCTTGCGTGGCGGTTCTGTGCCATTCAGTGGCGCTGGCATCACCACCAGAAAGGTTGGCAACTACAGAACAGATCACAGCGGTAAGGCATATTAAAATCCAGTCAAGTCACGAGTTGATTGATAGTGCTGGCTTTTTCAGTGATGGCAGCGAACCATCACAGCATCAGAGCCACGTTTGATGCACAAACAACATTATCATAGTGAACGTCAGGCGTTCAGATAGACAGCCTGACGCCCTGGAATCCTCAACGCACAGAAGGATTATAAGAGACCTTCTTTAGTAGTCCAGAAGATCATATCTATTTAATATCTACAACGATCTATAATCAGATAGTCACATTACTGGAGATTAATCATTTCTTTCCTCATTAGGATCTGTCAGAAATGCATGGTGATGGCGCTTTCACCTTCAATATTCTGCTTTACTGAATATGCCTTCACAGCAAATAAAAAAATTCATATAAGTAAAATATGGTTTTCCTGTTTTGATTATTGAGATGATACTGATACTGAGGTTCCACAAGATTTAAGATAGTCTGTTCATGGAGCTTTCATGAGCACAGACCATAGCGTTAGACAGCAGAGTGTCTATGATCAGATGACTTGCAGCTTCTCACCCCAATGCCTCAAAGTGGCAGATAACATGTGGCATATGGGTTCAGCATCAGCATGGTCAGGCCATATGGAAGAATATAGTCTGACTAAATTAGCCTCCGTATAGCTGTCAGCAGTTCATCACCCTGACGTAGTCATGAGGCCACAGACTTAGAAGACCAGCCGCTGGTATGCCCTGTACTGCCCAGTCCCACATTTGATCCCCGGCAGAGTCATCCACAAAGAGTAATGATCTGAAAGACACTGCACCTTTAGACCCAGCCGGTGTCTTAGTTCCCGCACTCACCCCATGCATACCTGCCATTTGGACTGGTTTGACTTCAGCTGAGCTGGCTAATGAACGCATCCCCAACCCTGCACTGAGCTGCAGCTTCCCAAGATATTTCTTTGGCCTCACAGATTTATGAGTATCAAAAAGTCACTAATATTTTATGTTATGAACAATGCAGTCAGGAGTGCATAAGAAATATGGAGTTCAGACCTCACGCCCAGATGCTCTGATTTTCATGAGGCTAATGCTGGGAGCATCACTGGTGCATCAGACACATAGGCTAATAATATTTAAAGTGTATGGAGAGTGACTGTAGCACTGCACAGAATATCACAATACAGAAAAATAGTTACAGCACTTTAGACACATAGTGATAACACATCATAAATCAACTATGATTAAGGAAGATGTCAGTAATGAAGAACCACTAAGACTTTCTGACATCTGCCTAGAAACATACTTTGTGAAATCAAAGGTATACAGAAAAACCTCACCACAACCTCTTCAGTTCTGTGTTTTCTCGAAAATCCCTCCTCCTCTTCCTTCTTTCTAAGATATCAAACAGTGTTTACTCCTTCCCCATAGTGGTTAGCCAAAAACTAATAGCAGCTTAACAAACAATCTCTCCTGTAAAGTGCTGTTTCTCAAATGTTCTCTCTTTCGGCGTAGAAAATACTTTAGTTGTCACACACATTTAAAAACATTAGTCTTGATGATACTGCTAGAAGGCTCAATAGGTCTACACAAACCTAAGTACATTATTATACTTTCAAGTCACACTAAACAAACTAGCAATTAGAATGCTAGTGTTATGGTTACACTTCATGTTTATTTAGACCTGAGTCGTCATATAAACATTGTCATATCATTAAACTTTGCATGTACTTATTTGTACCATAACAACTACTTCTTCAATATAATAAACAGTTATCGTATAGAGTTAGAATGAAATTGAGGATCACAAAGAGAAGATAACTAAACAGAATGGTAAGTGATTTATCTAAATATCTAACTGTGCACTCAACATAGAATAGATATAAAGATTTAAACTATGACTACATGCAGACCCGGCGATTTATTGGAGACCAGAACCTCATCATCTTCATGGCAAAGCAAGTGACATTTGGCATGTATACACGAGTCGCCACACAGCGCTATTTAATAGGCTCAGAACGCCTGAGAAGTGATTCTTTTCATCTTCAGAAATACATTACTGAAACAACAATAAAAATTTGCAGGACTTCTGCTGATGCAAAGGTGAACCCAACCAGAATGCAACGGCCCTTAGTCAGTTTCAAAATTGAATAAAATAGTCAGGTATACTGTAAACACATGGCCTGCTTATTACCTCTATTCCAGTATACTGACAACAAAGCGGCATTAGTGCTTTTTCAGCTGTAAATGATTAGTCTAATTACTTTGCAATCCATTTAATTGTTCTTCTAATTTTAATGCATAAATAATTTATAGTTATAAAAATCATCAACATATTTAGACTCTTTTACAGATTTTTCCAGAGAGACTACACAGATTTCTGGACTGAATCAGAAAGAATGTCGCCCACACAGACACGTATCATGCCTACTATCGTGCTACGGCCTGCTTCTGGTGGCTGTACCCAACTAGTGCTGGCTAGAGTTCAGGCACTGGGGCAAAATACTGCCCTCCTACCTGCCCCAGTCAGCCACTTTCTGGTCCCCATCGCCTCCAATGCATCTTCTTCTAAATCAAGGATTTCATCTCAGCTCACCTCGAAACCCTTCCCTTAGCCCTGGCGGCCTCTCGCCCAAGCTCCCTTCTCTTCCTTCCTTTCTTTCGCAGAGGCTGGCTCCCCGCCTTATGTGCACACCTCTCTCCCAGGGCGGCCCTGTCATGCAAGCATTTATCGCACCTCTTCTTCCCAGAAAGGTAAGTAGTTTCACAATTTCTCTCTTTATTGGTCACACAGTTTGCTGTAAACACATCCCTTCCAGATTGCAAGCGATTGCTACACACACACCAAAACTGAATGCAGATTTCCTATGATATATTAGAATGAGTCAAATAGGAAGTTTGTAATTCTCGCAATGAACCCTTCCAGATAAGACTGTGCCACAAATCCTGCCTTACATATTGATCCCGCTGCTGGCACCCCGGCCATGGTCTATAGATTTACATTTTTCTGAGTTTCACTAGCTAATACAGTATGATACAATAACACACCCACATGCCTTGTAGTGTAAGAACAATGCCCTGCTCTGCCAGCTCATTGGCTTAGTTCAGGTGGCCCAGTTAGAAACATGTCAAAGAGAGTTTAGTGCTTTACTGATCTCAATACACACCAGTTCCTCAATATATGTAGATCTCTCTGTCCATCGCTTGGCCCTTCAGTTTCTCTCCCACAGAACAGATTTTCTGCTCATGATCAGCAAAACAAGCTCTTAACCCATCTTCCTTTCTTCATATCATCTTCATCATAGCCTTCTCCCCTTTTCTATAAGGTTTTCTGCCCCAGATATGTGTACCCCTCTGGAAGTAGCAGCCAGGCCTCCAGGTAACACCCTCTCTGCTGCCCTCATAAACAGCAAATCCCTGGTGCATCAAAGCTATGTGGTCCCAAATACCATGCTGATACTCCAGGTTAGGTGGTGATCAAAACACTTTGGCATTTAGCCTGCAGCACACTTATGCCCAGTTCAACTAAAATCTACAAACTGTTTGGGAAAGTTGGGTAGATAAAGGAAGTAAGTTAGAAACTTCTGAAGTACATGGTATAGATTAGAAAGACATTTGAAATGTATCAACCTGTTACATCACTGTCCACACTACCAAATAGATGATATTTATATTTCGTGGCTTCTGCATGTGAATAGTAACTAATGGAGAATACAAGAAGTCAGGATAACACAATACATCCACAAAGCCAAAGCAACACTCAGAGTTCATCATCAGAAGATAAGACAGGAAAACAGAAATGAACCATAGAATTTGATATTAATCATAATATACGCTATAATGCTGGCGATAAGTGAATTATGCTCACCGTTGATTTGAGGACAACACCCCAAAGCGGCTCCGCCAGGGCGAAATTCTTACCCATGCATGATATATTTTGCGTCGCTGCGTGGTAAGGCGTCTAATTTTTGATAGATTGCCGAACACCGCATGCCGCAGCTGATTGGCATCGCCAGTTCTAAAAATGAAGACAGTTACTATTCACTTAATACACCTATAAGGTACAGCCCGTGTTGGTACGTCATCAGTACGCCGTCATCAGTCACAACCATCGACAAATACAGAAACCCATCCTTCTGAAGCAATTTTTGATGTTTGTATAATTAGCTACAGATACTTATAGACGCACGTGCAAGCTAAAAAAACTTGAAAGCGGTTTTGGATAAAAACACATACATATGTGGTACAGTGTAACAGTTACACCAATCACGAGTGCATCGGCTCATTACTAGCTGATCCGACTAATATTAACGCTGTTTATTTATATTATTTAGCAAAAGGTTATAAACATCTATTAAAAGAATTTATACTGGTTTTAAAAACACATTTAAACTTGAAATTGGCAAACAGCAAAACTCAATGCAATAAACAGCAATATATGTCAGAACGAACCAATTGCAATAAAACCGATTATAACGTTAGAGACAGTAAAGAAGTTAGTAGTAATATCAGCGCACGTGTTTATCACAACAACACAAAGACTTGAGCCGGTAAGATCGCCCACATATGCATTAGATGGAAAGGTCAGATTGCTCGTATTTATATTCTTGAAAGTTTTGACAAGAGACCGCGAATCAACAAACCGTCACTAAACAAAGATGACTTCAATAACGAAAAAAAATTAGAATCAGGAACTAAAAAAAGAATCAAGTAGTGAAAGTGGTTTCAGGCTCACTTCCAAAAGTCAGTCACTATTGAATACGACGGTACCAGCACCAGAAAGAACGATCTCTGAAAGAATGAATAATAGAATACTACAATAACAAAACCTGATTTATAATAACAACTTAAGACACAAATACATAACGTTACAAACATTATTAATACAACATGCTCATAGATGAAACTAGTATAAATGTTAATATCAAAGTACCTTCTATGAGCATGAAAGACAATATAAAAAGTCAGATAATACAGCAATGAGTTCTGGTTTGTCTGAATGGTAATAGTTAGTATAAGAAATATATAATCATAAAAGTGTGTAGAACAGCATCTGAATATTGTTGGGTTGCAACAAAGAAGGTAATCAAAAGGCAATACTAAGATGCAGTAACAAAATAAAATATAGCTCAACAGTAAGGTAAATACAAGAACAAAAGAACAGTAAGAATAAGATCATGTCATTTTTCTGTATGAATCAGTATCAAAGTAGCACTTAGTAGTCCTACACACGCATGTGAATACATGTGTATTAGCTTCAATGAGATTATAATAAGGCATTGCTAAGAATAAACAACATTTTTGTCAAAGTTATAAGTACATGATACTGCACATCCACACCCAGCTAGCCCGCAGAGGCTTTATTCTCAAATAACGTCTCAGTCAGAGGTTCTCGGCATTCTACACATAGTCCATCCATTATATATAGCACCAGAAAGTCCAGATCAATAAAGACAACCTGCTCTGTTTAGAGGTAAAGAGAGCACTAGGTATAAAACTGTCATGGCCTCACAGACATTCTCTATGAGCTCATGCTCATTGCAGTTTTATGATACAGAAAGCTAGAAGGTACAATAAGTTTGTTGGTAAATAACAGACCAGAAAGTGCTAAGCCAATCGCTGTCGAATAGAGTCCAGTCATCAACAACATATATTAATGAAATAGTACATTATATAATAAGGTTTATCTTCAACATCGCTATCAACAGTATTTTCTTCAACGCATCCGCCTCACCAACAGTCTAATAGAGCCCTGGTATACGGTGTCAGTGCTGTAAAGCGCCAGCAGATGGATGATGCTACCATAAGATGAGTCCGCCAGATTGATCGTGTCAGACGCCAGTTTTTGTCGCCCGGGGAGCCTGCTGTGTGTAAGGTGTGTGTAAAAGCGGGGGACGCTTCAGGCTGAGACCACAAGACTGGTTCTCCCACTGTGGCCACATGACACAGGCAAGGAGTTGGCCTGCATCGCCAGGCCGCATGACATTTAGGAGGAATGATGTGCTAGCCTGCAGCTGCTGGTTCACCCTAGACTGGAGGCCTGAGCATGACTTTCGATGAGTTTCACAGCTTGTTACACCTCAGATGGTGTACGACACAGGCGACGATATAACCTTCCTCCACTTTATTGCTGTCACCGTACGCGCTGGTGAACGCCGACGTAAACGCTTTACTAAATCTTCTGCAAGGGAAAATTCGCCATGTCATTTATAATTTTATGATTTTTCCGAGAGACAAAATATTTTGATTCAACGAGGGTGATATGTGTCACCTCACATCGGAAGAGGTTGGGCGCAAAGTGGACGAGAATCGGGCTTGTTTTGTCAAGTAGTTGGTAGGATATTTGGTGGTAGACGGATAAGGTGTACTTGGCTTGATCTTGGCCTACACTTGCCTAACACATGGATTAATCTTGGCCATTGGTTGGCCATTGCTTGACCTATAAATACCTCTATGTTGATGAACTTCTTCATCCAAAATTTTTCTAAGTGTTAAATTCCTCCCTCTCTTAGCCGAGAGCTGGCCCACCACACCCCCTCCCCTTCGAGAGCCCTCGCCGAGAGCCTCCCCTCCCCTTTGTGGTGTCTAGCCGTGGGTACCCCGCCTAGCCTAGTTGTCTCGTATAAATACCCCTTTGTGGCATAGAAATACTCTCCAAGCATTGTTATAATGCCCAAATACCTCGGCCCAAATACCTTGTAGTATTCCCAAGGTTACACTTGTACAAAGTGTCACGCCCCGATCCTGCCCGTGGATCGTGCCTTACCCGGCACCCTAGTGATACAACATCAGAAAATCAATGGAAATAAAACATGAACATAAATCAAAAGACATGATACATAACAAAGCAACCAAATATGTCTTCGTGATATTAATACATAAAAACCCTAGCTTTAACTTTTTACAACCCCGCCACAACAGATTTGCAGACTCTTAAGATTTACAATAACTATGACGGACAGTGGCTCGCCATACCCGAATGTACAAGAACCTACAACTCAGCAAACACATACCAAGAGATAAGCCTCCAAGGAACGAGCTTCAATACGCCAAAGGTGATCCTAAAAGCTGGGATCGACAAATGTACTTCTACCGCGCAGATGAACGCAGCCCCAAGGAGGTCAAGACAACAGTACCAAGTATGTGAAATCAAAATATGCAGCTTAAATCATAAATACCATACAAAGCAGAGACATGTATGATAAATCCAAAATACAAGACGCAACATAGCAAATAAGTCGTGACTCACGCCTCAAAGTCATCACTCAAATATAACTACGGGTCTCATGCCCACAACATCAATCATGTTCGCATCATGGCCATGCCCTGACCTGCAGACGGCAGACATGTCCATGATGCAACAATAACAATGCCGCACGGCCACATGCCCCGACTCGTGACGGCAGACACGCCCATGTAACATCAACAATATATCGTGATCAACCCCGCCGCATGGCCACATGCCCGACTGACGTGTAGACATGTCCATGTAACCAATAACAATATATCGGGTAATCAACCCCGCCGCATAGCCACATGCCCCTGAATTCTCGCTAAGTGCAGACATGTCCATGAAGTTCTCAATAAGTCAACCGACCTCCAACGAGGCGCGAGTATAGAAACACAATTCTACAATCAAAGGCTATCACAACAAACATAGGCGAGTTACACAACAACACGCATAGACAAGTTATACAAAAACAAGCGTAGGTAAATTATACACAACTCAAGGTACTTCCATTTTATATCAAAGTCCGGTTTTAACTAAAGTACTACGTGACGTTAAATTCCTTTTAAAGGGATCCATTCCTTTATAAAAGTCACCCGATACCCGTAGTATAAAATAGAGTGACTCACATTTTTAGCAAACCAAAACACTTCTCCTTTTAAAGCCAAGTTATCACATTAAAACCAATGATAAAACCCTTCTTTTTGTTTTTATAAAGTCGTTATAACTAACTTCCCATAAAGCTGTTATAACACTTTATGTTTTAAACCAATTTAAGACATAATAATGCCTTTCCTTTTTCCTAAAGTTCCGCTTGCCTAATTCCAATTACTCAAATCTCTTTTAGAAAGTTTCATAGTTCAATGTCTTAATCTCTTTTAAAACAATTGAATAACATATGCCATATGTGAGTAGTTTATTTTATAACCATCTTTATTAAAGCAAATGATCTAGAAATGTAATATCATTTTTGTCTCATCTTAGCTTCTATGCAGATGGAGGTTTCTACCGGTTTTAATAATACTTCTTTATTCATTACATTTTCCTTTATTGACGCAGTTGGTATGTCGATACTAATTCGATTTCAAATCAAGAAACATTATTCCCTTTAAAACCAAGTACTCATTACTCACGAATGAGGTTTCACACAAAACTCATATTAATTCCTTTAAGTTAAGGCTCTTATCTTATAAGATCAAGTCGCTTAACTTATAACATCGTGAAACCATTTTCTTTACCTCTCTAAGACGTTATACCTAACTCCCATAAAGCTAGTATAACTCTTTTTAAAACCCTTAAAACCAAGTGTTACTCTTCTTCAAAAATGGTTTCTTAACTCTTTTGACATACTTCAAGTTCTTTATTATTCAGCTTAAGTCAAAGACATTGCATAACTACGCTCAATTAGCACACGACGCCTACCGTATTATATATTATTCGTGCTTAAGTCAAAAGACATCCGCATCATATATATCTTCCTTTAAAATATCATGCCAAGAGTATAGGAAGAATCACATACCTCGTGACGATTATCGACTATAAGCAAAATGCTCCCGCTTATAACCCGCTTAGCCTTGTTCACCTACTAAGTAGCACATGATACTTGCAAAACATTCAACCAATAACGGTTATCGCTTCATCAGAATACAGCCCATGTAAGCATGCTTAACTTCTACTTATATTCTTCTCAAGTGATTTCACTTCAACTTTTCTCAGTAGTATCCTTCTATTACGCTTCAATTCTCTTCTATGAATCTTATATTCATTTCTACTACGCATGTAATTTCCAATTACAATAGAAGGACAAGAGTATTTACCTCGATGAGCCCAAAATTATCCGGAAGTTTAAAGTCGCTCCCGAGCAACGCTTAGCTCCTACTCCGAGTGCTCCAATCCGCCCAAACAACCCTTAGAAGTTCTACGCAACTTCTACTAAACACTCCAACCGACTATGAAGGTTTTCCTTAGGGTTTGCTTTTGTGATCGAGGGAAGTATAATAGTATTTCCGGCTTTGTAAAAGTGTAACTTGGGAATACTACAAGGTATTTGGGCCAAGGTATTCGGGCATTATAACGATATTTGGAGAGTATTTCTATACCACAAAAAGGGGTATTTATAATGAGACAACCAGGTCAGTGGGTACCTCGCCAAGGCTTCACATGGGAGGTGTGGTGGCTCTGCCCAGCACCACCAGGAGGGGGAGAGGGACTAAAAGCTCACACTAAGAGTGGGAAGGATTTTAACACTTAGAACAATTTTGGACGAAGAAGTTCATCAACTTATGGTATTTATAGGTCAAGAAATGGCCAACCAATGGCCAAGATTCATCCAAGTGTTAGGCAAGTGTAAGGCCAAGATCAAGCCAAGTACACCTTATCCATCTACCACACCAACTTGCACAAATATCCTACCTACTACATGCCCCATTTCGCCAAGCTTTACCGCCACACTCATCCAACGCGAGGGTGACACATGTCACCCTCCCGCTGGTCCAACATGTTTCGCCTCTCGGAAAAATCCGCAAAAATTATAAATGTCATAGCCGAATTTTCCTTCAAAGTTTAGTAAAACGCTTCGTTAAAAACGATTCTTTTGGCACTTGTGCCCAAATTTCGAACTTGCCAAATCTTTTAAGGCTCAAATTTTATACGCACGCCTACGCATACTGAAATACGGTATAACATTCTCCTCCTTAGAAACATTCGCCCGAATGTTCCTTCTCAAGACTGATAACGATGAAGTTCTTCTAACAAGTTGCCAACGCCACACCGCCACGAAATAACACACGCTCTTCTTCCTTCCTTACTCGTCGTGCCCTTCTCGAACACTTGAACTCTTCTAGTATACGTACCACACTTCAGTCATTGCTTCAGTTCCCAAAACTTTGGAGTCACCACCTCCAAACTTGGTCATCTTACTAGCCTCAATCTCCCTTAAGACCATTCCCGGCCTTCACGATCTACTTCTGGTCGAACACATCCACGAACTCATACGATGGTTATTTAACTTGTGCCTAGAACCCTCGTGATCTACCACCCGGCGGACCACCCAGCTGACCCTACCTCTAACAGCCGCGGTCGCCCTCACCATGGCCCCAACCCGACTCCACTTAACGCATCACGCTCTTGTTCCCCGATCCGGAACAATCTTACCTCTACAGGTCATGAAAGCTACCACTTCCATTTCACACTACCCAGGGACTTATCACACAATACACCCTAGGTATATAATGTACTTTGACAAGGATCATTTGCAAAATCCTTTACTCAAGATGGCCTTACATCTAAGGTCTTAATCAGAATATTCTAAGGTTCACACTATCTCATCCTGTGCTTACCCTTTCACTAACCAGGTTTCTGAATCACATTTTAGCACAAAGCTATCCGAACATAACACTAAACACATCATCATAACAAGCATACAAAACTCTAGAGGGTTAAGGATATACCTGTCTCTACCGCTTTCCTAATCACACCTCACTCGCAGGCGCATAGCAGCGAAGGCGCATGAACCACCCATCGATCCTGGGCCGAGTCAGAACATCCGCGGCTACCTGGCCGGACAGCCTTGCAAATGGCCCCGCTGGCCGCAAAAATAACAAGCTCCTTGGCACCACGACATTCTCAAACGCGGTCTACCACATCGACCACACCGAGGTAGGGCGATCGCACCGCCAACACCCTACTCCTCGAAACTCGAACCTACGAGCTCGACCGCTTCAATACTCGATGCTCAAGATTGTGGAGACCACCCGCATCGGGCGGAGGTACAAAACTAGCTCGCTGGGGCGGTCCGCCGAAAGTGCACCAAAGGACCTCGTTGTTCGCCCTCTTCACGATCCCGTCATTCCGCCGATTTCTCCGCCTCACCTCTGCGTATATGCTCGCACGCGGAAATGTCCATGCCGGCCAAGAGCTACACCCGAGCAAGCCTCGCCAAGTAGTCATCTAGCCCAGAACGTAGCTGTACTCGCCCCCATATCGCCTACATACTGGGGCATACCGAGCCAATGAGTCGAACTCACATTGTACTTCAATCAGACGCTCGCTTTGCCTCAACATCAAAAATCTGTTTACCGAGCCCTCCTCATCCGCGAGGCAAGAAATGTGCCAGAAGGCCCTCAAAACTCATCCCAAACGGCCGGAAGTGCATCCTCTCCCGACAGCCCCACGACCAAACTACCGATCGCGTATCACGCACCGATGCGAACCTAAGACCACCGACTCGTCTCCAAGCTCGATCACTCACGATCCGTCAGAATCGCTTGATGAACTCGCGATCATCCTCGTGCCTCGACCAGAACTCGCGGCTACATCTCGTAAAGTCCCGTAGCCTCAAACTATCCGATCTAGGTGAACCATCGGCGCGCATCGAACCGCTGTGGTTCAAATTATCCTCATATCCGCCACGACTCGCCGCAGAATCGCCATCTCTTGTAACCCATCTCTTCTCGCCTAGACCGCTGGACCGAGGCTCGTGTATCAGAGTCTCGCAGCTACCATCGCGCTTAAACTCGCTGGTGCCGGGCGCCGCGAAACTCGCCGTCAAGCATCTCGTGTAATCGATCGCTCGCGCTCTCGCATTCTCTCAGATCCTACTAACAGCCTCCTCGATCGCTTTCGCCCATTCGGGCTCAAGGTTTTACGCGAGGCATAATCGATAAAGGAAAGGAATACGCTGAGGGGTCCAACTTATCACATTTCTAAGGCACGATCTCGTAATGAGAAGAATGGAAACAAATCCTAAATGTCCTATAGCCTCCTCGATTATAGACGCGCGCACAACACACCGATAATCAAGACTCTACTAGACACGGTTCAGACACTTTCCGAGGATTAATCGCTCGATACCACTTTTGTCACGCCCGATCCCGCCCGCGGATCGTTCCTTACCCGCACCCTAGTGATACAACATCGAGAAAATCAGCTAAATAAAACATGAACATAAATCAAAAGACATGATACATAAACAAAGCCAACCAAAACAGCTTGTTCTTCAAGATATTAATACATAAAAACCCAATAGCTTTAATCCTTTTACAACCTCGCCACAACAAGATTTCACATGCACTTAAGATTTACAACAACTATGACTCGACAGGGCTCCTCCATACCCTCGAATGTACAAGAACCTACAACTCAGTGGAAACACATACCAAGAGATAAGCCTCCAAGGAACTGAGCTTCCTAACACGCCAGGTGATCCTAAAAGCGGATCGACAACCAACGTACTTTCACCGCTGCAGATGAACGCACTCAAGGTGGTCATAACAGTACTAAGTATGTGAAATCAAAATATCGCAGCTTAAATCATAATACCTATACAAAGCGTGAGACATGTATGATAACCAAAATACAAAGACGCAACATAAAAGTAGCCAAGTCGTGACTCACGCCTCAAAGTCATCACTCAAATATAACTACGGGTCTCATGCCCACAACATCAATCATGTTCGCATCATGGCCACATGCCCCGACTCGTGACGGCAGATATGCCCACGATGCAACAATAATAACAATGCCGCATGGCCACATGCCCCTAATTTACATCGCAGATACGCCCATGTAACATCAACAAATAATATATCGGTGATCAACCCCGCCGCACGGCCACATGCCCCGAATTCGTGACGGTGTAGACATGTCCATGTAACCACAATAACAATATATCGTAATCAACCCCGCCGCACGGCCACATGCCCCTACTCGTGACGGTGTATACATGTCCATGTAAGTTCTCAATAAGTCAACCGCCCTCCAACGAGGCGCCAGAGTATAGAAACACAATTCTACAATCAAAGGCTATCACAACAAGCATAGGCGAGTTACACAACAACAAGCATAGGCAAGTTATACAAAAACAAGCGTAGGTAAATTATACACAACTCAAGGTACTTCCATTTTATATCAAAGTCCGGGTTTAACTCCTAAAGTACTACGTGACGTTAAATTCCTTTTAAAGAGATCCATTCTTTATAAAAGTCACCCGATACCTGTAGTATAAAATAGAGTGACTCACATTTTTAGCAAACCAAAACACTTCTCCTTTTAAAGCCAAGTTATCACATTAAAACCAATGATAAAACCCTTCTTTTTGTTTTCATAAAGTCGTTATAACTAACTTCCCATAAAGCTGTTATAACACTTTATGTTTTAAACCAATTTAAGACATAACAATGCCTTTCCCTTTTTCCTAAAGTTCCAGTTTGCCTAATTCCAATTACTCAAATCTCTTTAGAAAAGTTTCATAGTTCAATGTCTTAATCTCTTTTAAAACAATCAATAACATATGCCATATGCTATGAGTAGTTTATTTTATAACCATCTTTATTAAAGCACCATGATCTAGGAAATGTAATATCATTTTGTCTCATCTTAGCTTCTATGCAGGGAGGTTTCTACCGGTTTTAATAATACTTTATTCATTACATTTTCCTTTATCGACGCCGCAGTTGGTTTGTCGATACTAATTCTCGATTTCAAATCAAGAAACATTATTCCCTTTTAAAACCAAGTACTCATTACTCACGAATGAGGTTTCACACAAAACTCATATTAATTCATTTAAGTTAAGTCTCTTATCTTATAAGATCAAGTCTCTTAACTTCTAACATCAGTAAACCATTTTCTTTACCTCTCTTAAGACGTTATACCTAACTCCCCATAAAGCTAGTGTCACGACCCGAACCCGGGCCCGTGACTGGTGCCTTACCCCGGGCACCCTAGTGATACAACATCAGAGAAAATCAGCGGAAATAAAAACATGAACATGAATTAAGAGACAAGATAAATAAACAAAGCAACCAAAATAAAGCTTTCATCATATATACATAAATACCGAACAATTATCTTTTTTACAAACCCCGCCCACAACAAAGGCTGCACTCTAAGATTTTTACAATAAATATGACGGACAGTGGCCCCGCCATACCGAATGTATAAGAATCTATGCACTCAGTGGTAACATACCAAAAGATAAGCCTCCAAGAAATGGGCTTCCGACACGCCGAATCGTGGATCCATGAGCGAGGATCCACAACCGATGTATTTCCACCGCAGATGAACGCAGCTTCGGGCGAGGTCAAGCATAACAGTACTAAGTATGTGAAATCAGAAAAGATCAGAAATGAAATCATAATAGTCTATATAAAGCAGAGACATGTATGATAACCGATGAAATACGTGTCCCGCCATCCCGACCTTGAATAATCGATGAAATACGTGCCCTCGCCATCTCGCGACCTTGCATAATCGACGGAATACGTGTCCCCGCCCATCTCGTGGGACTCGTGTATAATCGACGATGAAATACGTGTCCTCGCCATCTCGACCTTGCAGAATCGCTCATAATAAATCAACCGCCTCCATCGAGACGCGGGGTACAAATACAACAAAGGCTATCACAACAAGATAGGCAAGTTTCACAACAACAAGCATAGGCAAGTTATACACAACTCAAGTACTTTCATTTTATGCCAAAGTCCGGGTTTTAACCCTAAAGTACTACGTACGTTAAATTCCTTTTAAAGAGATCCATCCCTTTTATAGAAGTCACCCAATACCCGTAGTATAAAATAGAGTGACTCACATTTTTAGCAAACCAAAACACTTCTCTTATTAAAGCCAAGTTATCACATTAAAACCAATGATAAAACCCTTCTTTTGTTTTCATAAAGTCGTTATAACTAACTTCCCATAAAGCTGTTATAACACTTTATGTTTTAAACCAATTTAAGACATAACAATGCCTTTCTTTTTCCTAAAGTTCCAGTTTGCCTAATTCCAATTACTCAAGTCTCTTTTTAGAAAAGTTTCATAGTTCAATGTCTTAATTTCTTTTAAAACAATTGAATAACATATGCCATATGTGTGAGTAGTTTATTTTATAACCATCTTTATTAAAGCAACATGATCTAGAAATGTAATATCATTTTGTCTCATCTTAGCTTCTATGCATTTGGAGGTTTCTACCGTTTTAATAATACTTCATTATTCATTACATTCTCCTTTATTAACGCTCGCAAAGGGTTTGTCGATACTCATTCCGATTTCCAAATCAAGAAACATTATTCCCTTTTAAAACTAAGTACTCATTACTCACGAACGAGGTTTCACAAAACTCATATTAATTCATTTAAGTTAAGTCTCTTATCTTATAAGATCAAGTCTCTTAACTTCTAACATCAAGAAACCATTCTTTTATCACTCTTAAGACGTTATACCTAACTTCCCATAAAGCTAGTACAACTCTTATGTTTTCAAAGCCAAGTATTACTACACATCAAATCCAAGTTATAAGTCAAATCGCTTACCCTTTGAAACCACAAGCATTTTCTTACCTACATAAAGTCGTTATAACTAACTTCCCATAAAGCCGTTATAACACTTTATGTTTCAAACCAATCAAATACATTAAACACACGTACGCCTACCGCATTACATAGTTATACACATATCATGCTAGAACAGATAGGAAGAGGTTCACATACCTCGCGACGACATCGACTAATAGCAAAACGCCCAAGTACCTCAAACCGTCTGGCTACTCCTGCCGCAGATCACGCCACACGAGTACTTCAACCCATGTAGGCCACAAGGCGCCTATTAACATCCTAGATCTCAATGTAGAATATTCTACGTAAAATTCGGCAAAGACCTCCCCGCAACAACAGAAATCTCCTCTCTATCGAGGCCGCTACCAAGCCAACCAGGGGTTTACACGCCTAACCGACGTGTACAACTCTACTACACAAGAATGCTACACAAGTTCATCGTAATACACCCTATGTAATTACGTCAGCTTCTTATTTAAATTCAGCTTAAGTCGCAAGACATTGCCGTAAGTATTATTCAGGCTTAAGTCAAAAGACATTGCCGCACAACTATGTTCAATTCTATATATAGTGTACTTCAACTATATATTCCAACAACATGTAATTTCCAATTACAATAGAAGGTCAAGAGTGTTTACCTCGATAAGCCCAAAATTATCCGAGTTTAAATGCCGATCCCGAGCAAGGTTTAGCTCCTACTCCGCGCCTCCGACCCGCCTCCAACCAACCCTTAGAAGTTCTAACCAACTTCTACTTATAACTTCAACTACGTGAAGATTTACTTAGGTTTCGCTTTTGTGGATCGAGGGAAGTATAATAGTATTTTCTGGCTTTTGTATGTTGTAACTCGGGAATACTACAAGGTATTTGGGCTAAGGTATTGGGCATTATAACAATACTTGGAGAGTATTTCAATACCACAAAAGTGGTATTTATACGAGACAACTAGGCTGGTGGGTACCCCACTGCTAAACACCACAAAGGGAGTGGGGAGGCTCTCGCCAAGGGCTCTCAAAGGGGAGGGTGGTGGACTAAAACTCACAAGTGGAGAGGGAAGGGATTTTAGACTTAGCACACTTTGATGAAGAAGTTCATCAAAGGGAGGGGTATTTATAGTCAAGCCACGGCTAACCAATGGCCAAGATCAAGCCAAGTGTGGTGCAAGTGTAGGCCAAGATCATGCCAAGTGCACCTTATCCATCTACCACAAAATATCCTACCTACTACTTGACAAAAATGTCAAGGAATTCGCCCCCTTTACCGCCCCACACTCCACTCAATGAGAGGGTGCCAAGTGGCGCCTTGCTGGTCCAACACGCTTCGCCTCTGAAAAATCCGCAAAAATTAAAAATGACATAGCCGAATTTACCCTACGCGAGTCAGGTAAAACGCTTCATTTAAAACGACTCTAACCGGTGTCAGGCACAAAAATAATTTCGCCAAGCACTTTAAGGCACAAACTTTTCACGCACGCCCCACGCATATACTCCGAAATACGGTATAACATTCTCCTTCCTTAGAAACATTCGCCCCTAATGTTCCTTCTAAGTCTCAAACTAAACGCGGCGCCAAGATAGTCTTCACTACTATACTTACTCGAATAATCCCGCCACAATCGCCACAACAACACCAAGCGCAAAATACTTACATCCAAGTCCACGAGGAAACACTCTAACATCACAAACGCCCCATCCAAGCGGTCTAAAATATAATTCCTTCGCACTTTCTCCATACAAAAGAAATGGTCACATCTCCGCCGCAATACATGCTCGCTTCTCCCTTTACTCGCCGCGGATACCACTTTTTGTCACTTTGCCGCGAGGTTCTAGTGTCACCCCGCGACCTAACAAATGGTACCGGCCGCACGCGATCCCCGAGGCCGCCGTGACACTAACGCTACTACATTTGACATCGCCAGCTTTCCAAAACTCTGGTTACCATTCTAACGTGGTCATCATTAATCGAACACTTCGACGGATCTCCGATACTTTCCGATCATAATAATACGAAAGATCGGACATATCGCTTCCAAAGTCGGACGGCAAATGCTAACATATAGGCAACCCGCCTATTCTTCACATGAACTCGTGCGGCCCAAAGTAACTCGCTAAGTTCCTCTGCTTTCCAAAACTCGCCACACCCAACCCGGGTGGTACTTTCAAGAAGACCGACCACAACTCAACTCTAAGCGCTGCCGCCGATTATCCGCACGATTTCCGAGCCGCGTAACCTCTTCTGACAAGCTTTAACCTATCCACAAATTACCGGAACAAGCTCAACCAACTATCTCAATCTTGCCAACATCGAACCAATCGACCGCGACTTACACATCCGCCCCACAAGGCTTCATAAGGCGACATCCAACACCGAAATGGTAGCTTAAACACTCCTCCACAGAGACAACAATCCTCACAACTACCCTCAAATTCACACACCGCCCGAGGGCGAACGCGATTCAGACTCACCGAAGTTCTTAACCTCGCTTGGTAAATCTTCCAAACAAAACAGCTGCACTGGCTCCACTGTCACATAAGGTGAAGGTAGGCACCTGCAGCCTTACAACCTTCGATAAATCAACACCGCCGAGTAAACGGCTTTGCTGTAAGACAAGACTACCGACTTCTCGCCCGACCATCGTCGAACGATCCACGAACTCAGACTGTTAACTAAACTCGGGCCTAACACCCTCATAACCCTAACCCAAAGCGACCATCACAAACCGACCCCACCACCATACAGCCGCTGGTTGACCCGCAACGTGGCCTCAACCCGACCCGCAACGCTGCAAAGACATTAGCTCCCGAACCGAAAACTCACTAATCACGCATTTAAAACCTAGCGGCCTCTTAGCTCAACTACCCTCTTCATTCCACACTACCGTGACTTATCCCACAAACATAGCTCACGCACTATGCACTCCTATAAGGGTCAAACATAAACATACGCCTTTTACTCGAGACGGCCTTACCTCTAAGGTCTTCACGATAATGCTCTAAGGCTTACGCTTTCTGAGGGTTAAGGATATATCTATATCTACCGCTTCACTCCCTTAGTCGTTTAATCAAACCCGCCTGCAGGCGATAGCTGGAAGATGACGTAACTACCCACCGATCTCAAGGCTAAGTCCTCCTACAAGCGACACTCTTCGACATCGACTGACGGCCGTAGTACAACAAGTACCAACTAAAAGACGACATTTCCCGACGACGCTCACACACCGCGGAATACCGAGGAACACCGAATCCGGCCGGCCGAACCTACGGTAGCCGCGAACCTAAGCTCGAGCTCGACCAACTCCCAATACCTAACGCCCCGAACCCCGCGAGGACCTCTCGTGACCGCGGATGTGCAAATCTAATCCACGCGAGGTGACTCGCCTAAAGTTACCAAAGCGACCTTGCCGCTCGCCCTCTTCTCGCCCTTCGTTAACCCGCTGATCTCTACGCTTGGCCTGCTGCGCATAAGCCCGCATACGTGCCATGCTCAAGCCTAATCAAGAATTACTCTTGTACAACCTCTCTAGATAGTCATCAAGACTCGCAGACATCGGTATACTCTCCGCGTAGCCAAATCCATAGCTAGTAACAGTGGTCGCTTTCTTGCAATCTAAATTCACTGCTCTGGCCGTGGAATCAAGGTTCAAATATCACGGCGCAGAGGAATCGCCGCCACGTATAAACTTCACGGCCGCGACGAGCATAACTCCCCGAATGAAATACCACCCTGTGTGATGATTGGTGTCACAACCTGCTCGGCTCGTGGATCGTGCCTTACCCGCACCCAAGTAGTCATACATCGAGAAATCGAATATAAAACAACCAAGATATGAAACAAAGATAATTAAGACACATTGGGAAAAAGTTGCCTTTGGCATATATGTATATAAATACCCCAAAATGAATAGCTACATCACACCTTACAACAGTCTACTGCACTCTAAGAGTTTAAAACAACAATGGCGGGACAGGGCCCCGCCATACCCCTGAATGCAAATATCTACAACGACAGGGGATCATACCAAAATGCTAAGCCCCCGGAGAAAAGGAGCTTTTCCAACGCTGAAAACGGTGATCCTAAGAACGGGGATCAACAGTAGGAGTACCTTTACCTGCGCAGATGAACGCAGCCTCAAGGAGGTCGCATAACAGTACCAAGTATGTGAAATCAAAATATCAGAAATGAAATCATAGTAGTCTATGTAAAGCAGTGAGACATGTATGATAACCAAAACTACAGCTCACAATAAATAAGCAATATGCCAAGTCGTGACTCACGCTCAAAGTCATCATAAAACCGCACGGTAAGTAAGGCATAGCCGACTACTAAAACCCACAAGACAAACAAGGTCAGAATCAGATTACGAGATCCGCTTGCACCATCACATGATCAAAGCCGCCACTCGCCCGTAGTATCTAATGTGCGCGCCTAGCCCCGAACTTCCCGCAGCCCGCACGGGCCACCCAATGGCCCGCATGAGGTATTCCCAAAGATCGAGGGTAGCTACTCCCGGCAGCTGCTCGACTCGCCGTCCGCACGGCCACAAAGACCGCATGACCACAAGCGGCCGCATACTAACCTCGAACTCCCGTAGTTCCGCATAGGCCATACTGCACTGCATAAGGTATTTCGAATCATGTGTCACTAGACTACCGAGTCTACCCCAGACGGAGGGCCTTAACCCCGAGTCACGCGTGATATAATATCAACATAACACCTGATAGTTAAACACCCTAAGCACACCAAGGGAAAACCCTTTACACAAACATCACAAGATACTAACTCACGAGCATCCTAACATGTTTACTTATCAAGTCAACAAGAAAGTATTACAAGACTATCACAATTCAATACAACTCAAGTTATTCACACAAGGTACTTTCTACATTATGTTAACAAGTTCGGTTTTTAGCCCCAAAGTACTTCATGTATTACTTTTTAAAAGATCCGCTTTTCACAAAAGTCACACAATACCCGTGAGTATAAAAAAATAGAGTGATTATCTTTCAAGTAAATCGTAACACTTCTCTTTGTAAAATCAAGTAACAACATTCTTTTCCCAACGCTCAAGTTTGCCTAATTTCAATTACTCAAGTTTCTCATTTCAAAGGTTTCAGAGTTCATAGTTTTAATCCTTTAAAACAATTTGAGAAACATATACCTTATGTGTGAGTAGGTTATTATTGTTCATAACAATCTTATTACAGCAGCCATGATCTAGGAAATGTAATATCATTTTGTCTCATCTTAGCTCCTATGCAGATGGAAGTTTCTTGTTATACCCCGTAGTTTCAGGGTATGTATACGAGGACGTACGTACGAGAATACGACATTGAAATTGGAAAGGAAGAAAGAGGTGATTTTTCCACGGAAAAGTTTCCGGTTTTTGTGAAGGAAAAAGGTTCGTTAACGGGAATTGATTCTGATTTGGTATTCGGACTTCTTGGAATATTAGAGAATTGTGGAATTTTATTTTCGGAAATGGTCACGTGGGGCCCACGGGGGAAATTTACGGTTTTTGTGGGGCCCACTTTGTTTTCGAGATTTTGGCCATTGTGGATTTTTCCGGAAGATGAAATATTTTGGACGAGTAGGAGGGCGACACGTGTCACCCCCCCCCTAGTTGGCTTGGACGAATTCCACTTTGTACACAACACCCGCTAGAGTCGCTTCGATTTAAACGCTTTACACAACTCGCGAGGATAAATTCCGCCATGTCATTTCTAATTTTTATGGATTTTTCCGAGAGACGCAACACGTTGATCAACGAGAGGGCGACACTTGTCACCCTCTCATCGTGGATGTCACACGCACAAATGGCCGATCGGGTTGGCTTATTTTGTCTCGGAGTTGGTAGGATATTTCAGGTGCAGTTGGCCAAGGACACTTGCCTAAATCCTCACCCTACACTTGCCTTGCACTTGGCATAATCTGGCCATCGGTTGGCTATCCTTGACCTATAAATACCCCTGTTGAAGAGTTATTTCATCCTAAATCGAGCAATCTTTCTAAGTCTCAAATCCCTCCCTCTCCTCTTGTTGTTTTCTGGCCCAAACACACCCTCCCCTTCGAGAAGCCCTAGCCGAGAGCAACCCCCTCTAAAGCCAGCCTAGCCAAACACTACCCCCTCCCTTGGTAGAAAAGTTGCCTTCTAGTATTGTTATAATGCCCAAATTACCCTAGCCCAAATCCCTTAGTCCTTAGTAGAAGTAAGAACTTCTAAGGTTTTCGAGCTACCTGAGCGCACAACTTAGAGCTAAACCTGCTCAAAGCGACTTTTATCTAGGATATTATTGGGCTTACCGAGGTAAATAACCTTATCCTCCTTTTGTAATTAGAATATATATACCGTAGAAGATGTGAGTAAGTATTAAATACTTGTATGGATATTAAAAATAGAATTGAATCATATCACAGTAGGCGGTTTAAAAGATGAATAATAGAATCAGATTTACATGTGATCGCTTTCACAGAGACTCGAGTAGCTCACCTGCAGGGAAGGCTGCCCAAATGTCCATAGAATAACGAACCCTCCGCTTAGAGCTTTGTACAAGATACCGACGCTGATAGACGATTTGATCGTTATAGTCGATTCTCCGCGCGACATATTCAACTCGCGTGGATTTCGCCGGTAGGTATGTGATTCTTCCTATACTCGAGCATGATATTTTAAATAAATATGTATATAGTACTTAGACGACGTGTTAATCGAATAATAATTACGCAATGTCTTCTGACTTAAGCCTGAATAATAATTACGGCAATGTCTTCTGACTTAAGCCTGAATAAAAGAATCTGAAGTAGTTCAAAAGAATTAAGAAACCTTTTTTAAAGAAGAGTAACACTTGGTTTTAAAATCTTTAGAGTTATACTAGCTTTACGGGAAGTTAGGTATAACGCCAAGAGTGATAAAAAGAACGATTTATTGATTTAAGGAAATAAGAGACTTGACTTATTATACTAATATGAATTTTGTTAAAAAGTGTGAAACCTCATTCGTGAGTAAATAGTATTTTTGGATTTCAAAAGGAATGATGTTTTACCGATCGGAATAAATGTCGAACAAACCACAAAGAAATAGCTTAATAAAGGGAATTATTTTGACTAATAAAGTATTATTAAAACCAGAGAAACTTCCATCCGCATAGAGCTAAGATGAGACAAAATGATATTACATTTACTAGATCACGGTCACTGTAATAAGATTGTTACTAATAATAATAACCTACTCACACTTAGGTATATGTTTCTCAAATTGTTTTAAAGGATTAAAGCTATAAACTACTAAACCTTTCAAAATGAGAAACTTGAGTAATTGAAATTAGGCAAACTTAAGCGCTGGGAAAAGAATGTTGTTACTTGATTTTACAAAGAGAAATGTGTTGATTTACTTCAAAAGATAATCACTCTATTTTTATACTACGTATCGTGTGACTTTTTGTGAAAGAAACTGATCTTTTAAAAGAGTAATACATAAAGTACTTTGGGGCTAAAACCCGAACTTGTTAGCATAATGTAGAAAGTACCTTGTGTGAATAACTTGATTGTATTGATTTGTGATAGTCTTGTAATACTTTCTTGTTGACTTGATAAGTAAACGTGTTAGGACGCTACGTAAGTTAGTATTCGTGATGTTTGTATAGAGGGTTTTCCTTATCAGGCTTAGGTTGTGTAACGATAAACCGCTATGTTGATATTATATCACTCATGATTCCGGTTAAGCCGCTCCACGCGGGTAGACTCAAAGTGGTCTAGTGACCTATGATTCGAGAATACCTTACGCAGTCAGATGGTCATGCGCGAGCTACGGAGTTCCGTGTTAGTATGCGCCCTTGTGGTCACGCGGTTCAGGCTACGCGACGACGAGTCCAGACGCCCGGGAGTAGCTACCGATGCGGAATACTCACGCGGGCCATCGAGTGGCCCACGCGAGCTACTGAAAGTTCCGTGGCTAGACGCGCACATTAGATATCGCGCGAGTGGCCGCCTTTGATCATGTGACGGCCTAGACAGATCTCATGATACGCTTTTTACGACCTTGTTGTACCGGGGTTTTAGTAGTCGGCCATGCCTCATACTTACCCCGCACGCTTTATGATGACTTTGAGGGCGTGAGTCCCCGACTTGACATCGCTTGTTTCGTGAATCGTAGTTTTGGTTATCATACATGTCTCCCGCTTTATATAGACTACTATGATTTCATTTACGTGATTTTCGGGCCACATACTTGGTACCGTTGCCGACTCCTTCGGGGCCGCTCATGCCGCAGTAAAGGTACTCCTACCGTTGATCCTCGCTCTAGGATCACCGCTCAGCATTGGGAAAGCTCCGCTCCTAAGCTTAGCATTTTGGTACGGTCCTCGTCGTTGTAGATATTTGTATTCAGGGTACGGCGGCCCCGCCCCGCCATTGTTGTTTTAAACTCTTAGAGGTCCAGAGACCGCAAGGTTGGGATGAATCGCTCATTTTGGGGTACTTATATACATATATGCCGAAAGGCAACTTTTTCCGTAAACCGTGTCTTATTTATACTGCTTCATATTTTGTTGTTTTATTTTCCACGATTTCTCCGATGTATGACTACCGGGTGCCCGGTAAGGCACCACCACGCCCCGAACGGGTCGTGACAAAAGTGGTATCGAGCGCTTAATCCTGAAAGTGTCTGCATCGCATCTAGTAGAGTCTGATTATCGCGTGTTGTGCACCACACCAATAATTAAGAGGCTATAGGATATTTAGGATTGGTTTCATTCTTCTCACTCGAGATCGCGGCTTTAGAGTCAGGTTATAAGTTGGACCCTCTAACGATTCCTTTCCTTACCGCTATGCCTCCACGCCAGTAACCTGCCCAGAGGCAAGGCACCAAGGAGTCGCGAGCAGAGTACAGAGATTTAGAAGCGGCACAGCCCAATCATCACCGGGTGATGCTTCACGCGGAGTTCGAGACGCCGCCAACAAAGAAGCAGAGTTTGGCACCGGCAGTTAGCTCATCGCGCCATGACATCCGACCTTCGCCCACGACTGGAGCGTAAAATATGGATTGAAGGAGACGACTCACATTAGCAAGGACTCGGCAGCCAAAGAGTATTTTATGCACCGCAGATACCAAGGATATTGATGCTTATCTAAAGAAGGGTTATGAGGAGTAGCTCTTCACCGTGGACGAGCCAAAGCCATGTCAGATTATATGCACGGGCCGAGAGAGGTAGAGATCGGCGATTAAACAAGATCGCGTAAGAGGACCCGCTTAGGTGATCATTTGTAACTCTCGAGGCGAACCGCCTCGCAGCAGACAGACATGCGCCCGCCAGTGCAGAGTGTCCTCCACGTGGTTCGCTTTTTCCTCGTTGTTCACAGCAGGTGCAGCGCCATCCCGGAAGTGCCGCTTTTTATCGGTGCTTGTTTTTATTGCGCGCCAGGCCATATGGCGAGGGAATGTTCTATGAGGAAGGATGCAAGTAGGAAGACTCACCTACCAGATCGGCAGGATGCAGTGGTTCGGAGAGGAGGTGTTAGCTGTGGAGGCCACCCCACCCTGTGGCCGTGGTCGACGCCATCGCGAGTGTCGTGCTTCGCGATACCTTGTTTTGTTTGCGACACAGGCCATTTTAGAAATTGTCCAACCGTAGTTGGCGGGGATGTAGGACTCAAATTTTCTGGTCAAGTGGATAGTTCATCACCTTCCTCAACCATGCACAGCAGTATGGATTGACTAGACGACCTAGGAAAGTGTCAGATACAGTATATCCTTAACCCTTTAGAGATTTATATGTATAGTAAGATGCGAATATCTTAAAGTATTGTTTTCTGCTAATACGGTGTTAGTGTGATTATAATTATTTTTAGTTAACCCGGTAAGATCGGGGATAGAGAGAGTGGAGCCTTAGAATATTATACGTAGAGACCTAGAGGCGAGGCCATCTTCGTGAAAGAATTATTTCGTGTTTGACCCTTATCGAGGTGCATAGTATACGTGAGATATTTTCGTGGGATGAATCCTCGAGTGTCGTGGAAACGAAAGAGGACGGTTGAGCTTAGAAGACCGCTAGGTTTTCGTAACGTGATCGCGAGATTGTTCCGGATCGGGAGCTAGTGTTTGGCGCGCCGGTCGGGTTGAGGTCAGAGCGGGTCCACTCCACGCCTCGCTTGGCGATGGTCAGTTGTGGTCCCGCCAGTGTCGATCACGAGGTGTTAGGCCCAGTTTAGTTAACCATCAGACGAAGTTCGTGGACGTTGCCGATCGAGTCGGGCCGATGAGGTCACCACTTTATCTTTTAGTCAAACCGTACTGTGAGTAAGTTGTAGATGATTATTTCAAGAAGGTTGTAAGGTCGCACGGGTGCCTACCTTCACCTTATGGTCGACAGGAGTCCAAGCTACTACTGCTTTTCTCGAAGAGTTACCGTGCAAGGTTAGAACTCAAGTGAATCTCGCACGATTCACCTCGCAAGTTGGTTGATTTCGAGTAGCCGTAAGGACTCTTCGCTCTTGTTGAGTATATATTATAGCTACCATTTCAGATTCGTGTCACCGCTTGGAGCCTTTTATAAGCGCTAGTGTAAGATTGCCGATCGATTGATTCGATGTAAGAAAGCAGCGCATAGCTTGGTTCAGATTTGTTCAAAGTATGGATAGTGGAGCTTATCCGTAAGAGGTTATTGCGCTCGTGAGTCGGGGAAGCAGACGTAAACATGGTAAGTGATAAGGAAGAGTTCGAGGTACGCAGAGCGGTACGACGAGTAAGGCAAAGTGACAAAAGTGGTAATGGAAGTCGCACGACATGTGCATAGTGTGATCATTTCGCTTGTAAAGAGAAAGGGCATGAGTATCTTTTTAGACCTCTAGTAGGAACTTTCGTGATAGAGGTGATTCCTCGTGACTCGAGACGAGTATGCGCTTGTTGTGTGGCCAAAGCGTGGTAATGGTTGTTTCCATAAGTATAAAGAAGAAGGACTATACTGTCGCCTGTCTGTTTTGAGACTTAGAAGGAACATTCGGGACGAATGTTTCTAAGGCGGGGAGAATGTTATACCCCGTAGTTTCAGGGTATGTATACGAGGACGCACGCATTTGAGAATACGACATTGAAATTGGAAAGGAAGAAAGAGGTGATTTTTCCACTAAAAGTTTCCGCTTTTGAAGGAAAATGTTCGTTAACGGGAATCGATTCTGATTTTGTATTCTGACTTCTGGAATATTAGAGAATTGTGGAATTTTATTTTCTGAAATGGTCACTGGGCTCACTGGGAAATTTACGGTTTTTGGGGCCCACTTTGTTTTCTAGATTTTGGCCATTGTGGATTTTTCCTAAGATGAAATATTTTGACGAGTAGAGGGCTTACACGTGTCACCCCGTAGTTGGCTTCGACGAATTCCACTTTGTACACAACACCCGCTAGAGTCGCTGACTAAACGCTTACACAACTCGCGTAGATAAATTCCGCCATGTCATTTCTAATTTTTGCGGATTTTTCCGAGAGACGCAACACGTCAGATCAACGAGAGGCTACACTTGTCACCCTCTCATCATGGATGTCACACGCAATAGGGCCGATTGGGTGGCTTATTTTGTCTCGAGTTGGTAGGATATTTCAGGCGCAAGTCGCCAAGGACACTTGCCTAAATCCTCACCCTACACTTGCCTTGCACTTGGCATAATCTTGGCCATCGTTGGCCATCCTTGACCTATAAATACCCCTTGTTGAAGAGTTATTTCATCCTAAATTGAGCAATCTTTCTAAGTCTCAAATCCCTCCTCTCCTCTTGTTTTCGCCCAAACACACCCTCCCCTCGGAGAAGCTCCTAGCCGAGAGCAACCCTCTAAAGCTAGCCTAGCCAAACACTACCCCCTCCCTTGGTAGAAAAGTTGCCTCTAGTATTGTTATAATGCCCAAATTACCCTAGCCCAAATCCCTTAGTCCTTAGTAAGTGCAAGAACTTCTAAGGTTTTCGAGCCACTGAGCGCACAACTTAGAGCTAAACCTGCTCAGCGACTTTTATCTAGGATATTATTGGGCTTACTGAGGTAAATAACCTTATCCTCCTTTGTAATTAGAATATATATACCGTAGAAGTATAGGAGTAAGTATTAAATACTTAGAAGGATATTAAAGAATAGAATTGAATCATATCACAAAGTAGGCGGTTTAAAAGATGAATAATAGAATCAGATTACATGTGATCGCTTTCACAGAGACTCGGTAGCTCACCGTAGGGAAGTGCTGCCCAAATGTCCATAGAATAACGAACCTCCGCTAGAGCTTTGTACAAAGATACCGACGCTGATAGACGATTTGATCGTTATAGGTCGATTCTTCAAGGCGACATATTCAACTTGGCGTGGATTTCGCCGGAAGGTATGTGATTCTTCCTATACTTCGAGCATGATATTTTAAATAAATATGTATATAGTACGGTAGACGACGTTGTTAATCGAATAATAATTACGCAATGTCTTCTGACTTAAGCCCGAATAATAATTACGCAATGTCTTCTCGACTTAAGCCCAATAAAAGAATCAAGTAGTTCAAAAGAATTAAGAAACCCTTTTTTAAAGAAGAGTAACACTTGGTTTTAAAGCTAAGAGTTATACTAGCTTTACGGGAAGTTAGGTATAACGGCTAAGAGTGATAAAAAGAACGATTTATTGATTTAAGGAAATAAGAGACTTGACTTATTATACTAATATGAATTTTGTTAAAAAGTGTGAAACCTCATTCGTGAGTAAATAGTATTTTTGGATTTCAAAAGGAATGATGTTTTACCGATCAGAATAAATGTCGAACAAACCACAAAGCGCTTAATAAAGGGAATTATTTTGACTAATAAAGTATTATTAAAACCATTAGAAACTTCCATCCGCATAGGAGCTAAGACGAGACAAAATGATATTACATTTACTAGATCATGGCTGAATAAGATTGTTACGTAATAATAATAACCTACTCACACTTAGGTATATGTTTCTCAAATTGTTTTAAAGGATTAAAGCTATGAACTACTTAAACCTTTCAAAATGAGAAACTTGAGTAATTGAAATTAGGCAAACTTAAGCTTGGGAAAAGAATGTTGTTACTTGATTTTACAAAGAGAAATGTGTTGATTTACTTCAAAAGATAATCACTCTATTTTTATACTACGTATCAGGTGACTTTTGTGAAAGAAACTGATCTTTAAAAGAGTAATACATAAAGTACTTGGGGCTAAAACCCGAACTTGTTAGCATAATGTAGAAAGTACCTTGTGTGAATAACTGATTGTATTGATTTGTGATAGTCTTGTAATACTTTCTTGTTGACTTGATAAGTAAACGTGTTAGGATGCTACGTAGTTAGCATCTTGTGATGTTTGTATAGAGGGTTTTCCCTTATTGTGCTTAGGTTGTGTAACGATAAAAATGTCATGTTGATATTATATCACCATGATTCCGGGTTAAGCTCCCGACGCGGGTAGATCAAAGCGTCTAGTGACCTATGATTCGAGAATACCTTACGCAGTCCTGTATGGCCTATGCGCGAGCTACGGAGTTCCGTGTTAGTACGCGCCCTTGTGGTCACGCGTTCAGGCTACGCGGACGACGAGTCCAGACGCCGCCGGGAGTAGCTACCGACGCGGGAATACCTCACGCGCCATCGAGGGCCACGCGAGCTACGGAAAGTTCTGTGGCTAGACGCGCACATTAGATATCGCGCGAAGTTGTCACGACTCGCCCGGCCCGTGGATCGTGCCTTACCCGGCACCCAAGTAGTCATACATCGAGAACAATCGGAATATAAAACAAGACATGCAACATGATATAACTAGAACATTTTATCTCAAGAAAAGGTTGCCTTTCGCATATATACATAAACCAAGTTTTGCAGCTACATCCCAACTGCATAAATGACTACTGCACTTAAGGAAAATAATAACTATGGCGGACAGTGCCCCGCCATACCTCGATCAGCATAAACTATCTACAACAGGAGATCATACCTAAAAGCAGAGCCTCCGAGAGAGTGGAGCTCCCGACACCAACGTAGAGATCCTAAGGACGTGGATCTAGTACCGCTTCTCTAGAACTCGCAGATGAACGCAGCCCCGGGCGAGGTCAAGATAACAGTACCAAGTATGTGAAACTATAAAGTACTTTAAATGAAATCAAAGTATTCAAAACCTTTTCACAAATACATTCGCCAATTGCACATAGTGCCACATCACAACAATAATAAAGAATAGGAAAATCAGAATGTGTCTAGTCTAGGCCGCGAATGATCGGGCAAGGCCAACCGCCCATAGTATCATTCTCGGTGCCTAGTCCTCGACTTCCAGAGTCCGCATAGGTCACACATGCACTGCATGAGGTATTCCCCGCATCGGGGTAGCTAGCCCTGCATTCTCCTCGACTTCCGCACCGCATAGCCTCAAAAGACCGTGATAGTCCCACGGACCGCATAGGGCATCCCCGTGATCGGCTAAACACCCTAATGATCAACTCGAGCATACCGCAGCTCCGCATAGTCTCATAGACCGCATAGCCGTGATAGACCCGCATCAAGGGTGGCAAGCCCTCAGATAACAAGTCAAGGGGGTAGGTGATACAATAACAAGACAACGGACTTACCGCTAGCAACGTAAGCACAGCAAGAACGACCCTTTCACAACATTACTGCATAATTAACACACGCAGATCACAAGATGTCTACCTATCAACCAATCTTACTACACTTAATGTAAATCAATACAAGGCTTTTATAAACAAACAAGTAAACAGCCTTTTATCATTCTTAAGTTGTTATACCTACTTCCCATAAAGCTAGTATAACTCTTAAGCTTTTGTTTTAAAACCAAATATTACTCTTCCGTTAAAAATGATTCATTATTCCTTCGACATACTTCAAGGTTCTTATTATTCGTGCTTAAGTCAAAAGACATTGCCGACATCATATGTACGCCTACCGCACTATATATACTTAACATATCATGCTCAAGGGTATAGGAAGGATCACATACCTTCTACAAATCCACCGCCAAGTCGAGTATGTCGCGCGCAGAGAATCACCATAATAGTCATGCATAACTATCAAAGTCTAGACTATTCTCAGAGTCATTCTAAACAGAGGGTCCTCAATTCTACGGAAAGTCGGGCAGCACAACCCTACCCTGAGCTATATAAGTTCATCAGAAAACAAATTCATGTAAGTACAGTCAGATATTCTTCTTTATACCCTTCTAAGGTGTTACAGCCAATTCTATTCTTAACAAACCTTCTAAGTATTTATACTTATTTCAATACTTCTACAAAGATGCATTCTTTAATTACAAAAGAGGGTTAGGATTATTTACCTCGATAAGCCCAATAATATCCAAGTAAAAGTCGATCCTGAGCGAGGTTTAGCTCCTAATCCAAAGCTCCAAGGTGCTCCAGTTAATCCTTAGAAGTTTCTCACAACTTCTACTAAGTACTAAGGGATTTGGGCTAGGTTAAATTGGGCATTATAACAATACTAGAAGGCAACTTTTCTACCAAGGAGTGGGTAGGTTTGCCAGCTAGCTGGGGTAGCCTCGCCAAGCTTCTCGGGAGGGGTGTGTTGGACGAATTGCTCACAAGTGGAGAGGGAGGGTTTTTCAAGACTTGAAAGCTTTAGTGGACGAAGAACTCTTCATCTCAAGAGGGTATTTATAGGTCAAGACATGGCCAACCAATGGCCAAGATTTAGCCAAGTGCTAGGCAAGTGTAAGGTCAAGATTAGGCAAGTGTACCTAGCCAACTTGCACACAAAATATCTATCCAACTTTATGACAAGGCTTGGCATCCAATCGCCCTATTGCCGCGATAGTCCACCAATGAGAGGGTGGAAAGTGTCGCCTCTCATTGGTCCAAAGTGTTACGCCTCTAAAAATCCGCAAAAATAAGAAATGACATAGCCGAATTTATCCTATGAAAGCCGTGGAAACGCTTCGCCGAAAACCGCTCGCGTGAGTCAGGCCTAAAAATCGCCCAAGGCCTAACTTTAAGACTAAAACTTTTGTACGTATTCCTTTACGCACATACTGGAAATACTGGTGTAACATTCTCCTCCTTAGAAACATTCGTCCCCGAATGTTCCTTCCCAAGACAGATAACGATAAGGTTCTTCAAAACTTAAATAGCTTTGCAAAAGCCACACACGCCATAAACAACACTTAGGCATAAACGATAATGAAGATTTACAAGTAGGAAAGTGAATTACCCGAGGGCTGGGAACAGCGAGGATACTTCGCCTCATGTCCTCCTCGGCTTCCCACGCCATCTCCTCTCGAGCTCGCTCCGCCACAAGACTTTGACGGAAGCCACGCCCTTCGTCCGCAGACGCTTAACCCGACGATCGATTATCGCCATGGAATCTCTCATACGATAACCCCTCCACCGACATCACCAATCGGTGTACCTTAGATGGATCCTCGATACATCTCCTCAAAGATAGACACGTGAAAACCGGATGTATCGCTTCCGATCGGACGGCAGATTCAACTCATAGGCAACCTTGCCTACCTCGCGACAACTAAACGCCCAATGTACCTAGGGCCGAAGTTTCCTTCTTCCCGAATCTCATCACACCTTCATGGGTGACACCTTTAGGAAAACCCAATCATGAACTCGAACTCAAGATGCCGACGACGATGATTCGTGATACGACTTGCCGACTCGAGTCGCCAATAGCCGCCTGATAAGCTTCACCTTATCCATCGCCACGCCGCACCAAATCGTCCCACTAGCCGCACTCTCGCCCACCTCAACCAACCTATAGGCGACCGCACTTCTTCCATACAAGGCCTCATAAGGCGCCATCCGAATACCGGAGTGGTAGCTATTATTATACGCGAACTCAACCAGAGGCAAATGATCCTCCCAACTACCATCGGTCAATAACACAGCTCGCAGATATCCTCAAGAGTCCGGATAGTGCGCTCGCCGTCGTCGCTCTGCTCAGGATGAAATGCAAGATCGTGCTCACCAAGGCCCCTAAACCCTCTCGAAGGACTCCAGCCGTCAGAACCGCTCTTCGTCTCGATATGATCAAGTAGGACTCATGCACCGACGATCTCTGATGTAAAGTCCGCATAATCTCACCAAAAAGTCGCCCCGACGGAAGAAAGTGGGCTGATTTCACACCGCCGACGATAACCCATATAGAATCATGCTCCTCCGAAAGCGCGAGGTAATCCCGTGATGAAGTCCATGTTGATTACCTCCCACTTCCGTGTCGGATCTCTATCGTCAGAATAAACCACCGTGTCTCTCGTGCTCTACCTTCACCGCCGACAACACGCACCGAGCTACGAACTCGCAACGCCCTCTTCAAGCCATCCCACCAATACACGATCTAAGCGTCGTGGTACATCTTGGTCGACTCGACGGATAGAGTAACGCGCTACCGTGTGCTTCCCAAGAACTCCGCCAAGTCCTCAAACATCCGAACACACAACTCGCCTCAAACCTTAGCACCCCATCGTGCTACCTCGCGACCTTGCCTCACGTAAGAGTCAGATCACGATATCGAATCAAAGCCGATCTCGAATCGCGTTTCTTCACCTCCTCAACGATGGAAGACTCGCAACCTCACTAACTCTAACCCCACCGCTATCGTAATCAATCAAACGGACACCAAGGCTCGCTAATCGATGCAAATCACGAACCATGCCCTCCTCTCAGTCGAATATCCGATGTTACCCATAGACCTACGGCTAAGCACCGCCATAACGCTGGCCTTCCCGTGGTACAGATATCGACGCCATAGTCCTTCAAAGAACTCTAACCACCGCTCGCCAGAGGTTCACCTCTGGTCAAGATATACCGAGGCTCTTGTGGTCTCAGATAAATATCCACGCAACCCCATACAAATAGTGCCTCCGCATCTTCAAAGCGTATCACCGCCACCCAAATCACGCGGGTAGTTCCTCGTGTATCTTAAGCCGCCGATGCGATGCTATAACTCGCCTCGCCGCATCAACACACATCCCAACCCGATGCCCGACGATCACAATACACCACGAACTATCCGACCTCGTGAAGAGTAAGAACGGGGCGGCCGCCGCCTCCTTTAGCAATCGGAAACCCCGCCACACGCATCACCCATCAAACTTAGCCGCTCCGAGTCACCTAGTCAATGGTGCGTAGATAGAAGCAAACTTCTACGAACCGCCGATAATATCCTCGCAAGGCCCGTAAAACTACGAACCTCTCGCTTGAGTAGCAGTTCAGGCCAAGTCCTAATCGCCGATCTCGCCAGATCCACTGAATGCCATCACCCACAATATGCCCAAGAAAAGCTACCGAGGTCAACCAAAACTCACATTTGGAAAACTTCGATACAAATACCGCCGATCCCGAGAACTCACAAGACAGCCTCAAATGCCCGCATGCTCCTCGCCCGAGCGAGAATAAACCAAGATATCATCAATGAACACTATCACAAACGTGTCCAAAATGGTTTGAACACTCGGTTCATCAAATCCATGAATATCACGAGCATCGTCAACCCAAAAGACATGACTCAACTCATAATGCCCGCATCGTCCAAATGCAAATTCTAGGGACATCCACCTCTAACTCGAACTCGATGATAGCCCGATCGAGATCAATCTTGAAAACATCTCGCGCTCGCAATCGATCGAACAAATCATCAATCTCGGAAGAGGGTATCTGTTTAATGGTCACCTTGTTCACCGTCAGAATCAACACACATGCGCAGCCCCGCCCTTCTTCTTTACTTAACAATACCGCGCTTCGTGTGGAGAAACACTAGGTCCGATGAAACCCTTCTCCAACAAATCACTCACCGCTTCCTTCAACTCTCTCAACTCGGCAGTGCCATCCTCGTATGGCGAATGGAAATAGGCCGAGTGTCCGCAAAGACATCTATACAAAACTCGATCTCCTCTCGTGAGGGATACCCGGAGGTCATCCGAAACACGCCCGGGAACTCGACCATCGAATCGACGGAAAATCTGCACCGCAGCCTTTCAGATCAAACACCCGAACTAGATGGTAGATATACCCTTCTCGCACCATCTTCCTAGCCTCGAGGTAGAAATAAACCTACCTTCTGGCGATACTGCGTCTCTTCCCACTCAACAACCGGCCTCAGAAATCGGAACTGCATTCACTTTCTCTCAGCCTACATTGGCATAGCGTTAAGCTAGCCAATCCATCCCCATGATCACGCCGGTCAATCATCTCCAACTCTATCAAGTCGGCAAGGGTCCGACGATCAGAATGGTCACAGACAAGCTCTATACCCGCCGAGCTACCACCGAATCACCCACCGCGTAGCTACTCGAAAGCGGTCCATGGACTCGTGCTCTATCCCTATACTACTAGCAACAAGTTGATATATATAGGAAAGAGTAGAACCCGGATCTATCAAAGAATATACATCAAACCTGTGAACCGATAAGGTACCCGTGACGACATCGTGAGGCCTCCGATCCCGCTTACCGGACAAAGCATAAACGCGCTCGAGGACCGCTAGAATCGGGACTCGCGCCACGACTCTCGCCACGACTGGCCGATCTCGCACTCGCCTCCGGCGAGTAATCGCTTGGGACGAAGAAGCCGCAATGCACTCGTAGGCCGGGCCCTACCTCGCCACGCTCGGCCTGCAAACTCGCGAATGACCGCCGCCACAAGTATGGCAAATTCGTGAGTAGCATAACAGCCTCCAATCGGAATCTACCGCAACGGCACATCGAACAGACTAACGGTTAGCACCTCGCTACTCGAAATCAAGTCCCGGGCCCCGACCGCCCCGATCGCCTGGGTCAGATCAGAATGATGTAGGAGTGCTCGAGCCATTGTGGTGCAACCGACTTCACGACGCCGCCACCCCGAGAACCACCAAAAGAACCGCCGCCCCGCCTTCTTCTCGCCGATATCGGTCTACCCGGCGTCTCTACGCCTCGCATCCTAACGCACGAGCTCGCATACGGTAATGTCCATGCTCGGCCGGCGGACACACCCGCACAAGACTCGCCATATAGTCGTTTCAGCCCGCGGACGTAGCGATGCACCCGGCCCTCCATATTCGCTACAAGCAGCAGAACATATCGAGCCAATGAATCAAACTCGACATTGTACTTCTAATCAAGGCGCCCTCCCGCCAAGAATAAAAATTGCCGATCGTGCCTCTCTCATCTCGCGAGGCAAGCAGTGTGTGAGAAAAGCCTCAAAACTCATCCTACGCTGGAGGCATGCTTCCCCGAAAGCTCCTATGACCGAACCAATCGATCGCGTATCACGCAGCCGATGCGAACCGAATGTCACAGCACTCGCCAAGCTCACCACCCGCATAATCCTTCAGAATCGACGGATGAACTCCTCGCGATCATCCTCCCGCCTCGACCAGAAACTCGCGCTACAACCGCGAAGTCCCGTAGCCTCAAACTATCCGCTCCGTGAACAACGGTGCTACGAGCCGAACTGTATCGAATGGCCGCCAAACCTCTCTCATATCTCGCCACGACTTGGCTAGTAATCGCCATCTCTTGTACTTAACTCTCTCGCCCGGCCGGTGGACCGAGGCGAGGCATCGTGGTCTCATCACCGCCGCCAGGGCTCCTAAATCGCTGGGGCCGGCCAGAGACTCGCTGCCCGAGGTATTGCTCGTAAAGATCGGGCTCGAGCCTCGTGAACCTTCGTGTCATACTAGCAGCCTCTACGCTTTGCCCTTCTCGGGCCCGGTTGCCTTACGCGAGGCATAATCAGCATAGAAAGGAATACGTTAGAGGGGTCCAACCTATAACATGCCTCTAAAGCACGATCTCAGAGTGAGAAGAATGGAAACTAATCCTAAATATCCTATAGCCTCCTCGACATTGGCGTGGTGCACAACACACCGATAATCAAGACTTACTAGATACGGTCGTAGACACTTTCCGAGGATTAATCGCTCGATACTACTTTTGTCACGACTGCCCGGCCCGTGATCGTGCCTTACCCGCACCCAAGTAGTCATACATCGTAGAACAATCGCGGAATATAAAACAAGACATGCAACATGATATAACTAGAACATTTTATCTCAAGAAAAGGTTGCCTTTCTAAGATATATACATAAACCAAGTTTTGCATAGCTACATCCCAACTGCATAAATACGACTACTGCACTTAAGGAAAATAATAACTATGGCGACAGTATTCCGCCATACCTCGATCAGATAAACTATCTACAACAGGAGATCATACCCAAAAGTAGAGCCTCCGAGAGAGCGGAGCTCCCGACACCAACGTAGAGATCCTAAGGACGTGGATCTATTACCGCTCTCTAGAACTCATGCAGATGAACGCACTTCAAGGAGGTCAAGATAACAGTACCAAGTATGTGAAACTATAAAGTACTTTAAATGAAATCAAAGTATTCAAAACCTTTTCACAAATACATTCTTCAATTGCACATAGTGCCACATCACAACAATAATAAGAATAGGAAAATCAGAATGTGTCTAGTCTAGGCCGCGAATGATCGGGCAAGGCCAACCGCCCATAGTATCATTCTCAGGCGTGCCTAGTCCCGACTTCAGAGTCCGCATAGGTCACACATGCACCGCATGAGGTATTCCTCAGACGGGGTAGCTAGCCCTGCATTCTCCTCGACTTCCGCACCGCATAGCCTCAAAAGACCGTGATAGTCCCACGGACCGCATAGGCATCCCCGTGACGGCTAAACACCCGAATGATCAATCTCGAGCATACCGCAGCCCGCATAGTCTCATAGACCGTGATAGGCCGTATAGACCCGCATCAAGGGTGGCAAGCCCTCGGTATAACAAGTCAAGGGGGTAGGTGATACAATAACAGTACAACGGACTTACCGGTTAGCAACGTAAGCACAGCAAGAATGACCCCCTTTCACAACATTACCAGACAATTAACACATGCAGTATCATAGTATGTCTACCTATCAACCAATCTTACTACACTTAACAGAAATCAATACAAGGCTTTTATAAACAAACAAGTAAACAGTTCCTTTTATCATTCTTAAGTTGTTATACCTACTTCCCATAAAGCTAGTATAACTCTTAAGCTTTTGTTTTAAAAACCAATTAGTTCTCTTCTGTTAAAAATTGATTCATTATTCCATTGACATAATTCAAGGTTCTTATTATTCATGCTTATGTCAAAAGACATTGCCGACATCATACGTACGCCTACCGCACTATATATACTTAACATATCATGCTCAAGGGTATAGGAAGGATCACATACCTTCTCGCAAATCCACCGCCAAGTCGAGTATGTCGCACACAGAGAATCACCTATAATAGTCACGCATAACTATCAAAGTCTAGACTATTCTCAGAGGTCATTCTAAACAGAGGGTCCTCAATTCTACTGAAAGTCGGGCAAAGACAACCCTACCCATGAGCTATATAAGTTCATCGTGAAAACAACCCATGTAAGTACAGTCAGATATTCTTCTTTATACCCTTCTAAGGTGTTACGCTCAATTCTATTCTTAACAAACCTTCTAAGTATTTATACTTATTTCAATACTTCTACAAGATGCATTCTTTAATTACAAAAGAGGGTTAGGATTATTTACCTCGATAAGCCCAATAATATCCAAGTAAAAAGTCGATCCCGAGCGAGGTTTAGCTCCTAATCCAAAGCTCCAAGGTGCTCCAAGAATCCTTAGAAGTTTCTCACAACTTCTACTAAGTACTATGGATTTGGGCTAGGTTAAACTGGGCATTATAACAATACTAGAAGGCAACTTTTCTACCAAGGATGGGGTAGGTTTCGCCAGCTTAGGTGGGTAGCCTCGCCAAGCTTCTCGGCGGGAGTGTGTTGGACGAATTGCTCACAAGGAGAGTGAGGGTTTTTCAAGACTTGAAAGCTTTAGTGGACGAAGAACTCTTCATCTCAAGAGGGTATTTATAGGTCAAGACATGGCCAACCAATGGCCAAGATTTAGCCAAGTGCTAGGCAAGTGTAAGGTCAAGATTAGGCAAGTGTACCTAGCCAACTTGCACACAAAATATCTATCCAACTTTATGACAAGGCTTGGCATCCAATCGCCCTATTGCCGTGACAAGTCCACCAATGAGAGGTGGAAAGTGTCGCCTCTCATTGGTCCAAAGTGTTACGCCTCTAAAAATCCGCAAAAATAAGAAATGACATAGCCGAATTTATCCTATGAAAGTTCGTGGAAACGCTTCGCCGAAAAACCGCTCAAGTGAGTCAGGCCTAAAAATCGCCCAAGGCCTAACTTTAAGACCAAAACTTTTGTACGTATTCCTTTACGCATACCGAAATACGGGTGTAACACGAGTGGCCGCTTTGATCATGTGACTGCATGCATCTCATGATACGCTTACGACCTTGTCAGATCGGGGTTTTTAGTAGTCGGCTATGCCTCGCATTTACCCCGCACGTTTTATGATGACTTTGAGGGCGTGAGTCCCCGACTTGACATGACCGTTGTTTCGTGAATCAGAGTTTTGGTTATCATACATGTCTCCCGCTTTATATAGACTACTATGATTTTATTTACGTGATTTTCGGGCCACATACTGTACCACAGATCGACTCCTTCGGGACGCTCATGCCGCAGTAAAGGTACTCCTACCGTTGATCCCCGCCTAGGATCACCGCTTCATTGGGAAAGCCCGCTTCCTAAGCTTAGCATTTTGGTACGGTCCCCGTCGTTGTAGATATTTGTATTCAGGTATGGCGGCCCCGTCCCGCCATTGTTGTTTTAAACTCAGAGGTCTGTAGACTGCTGTAAGGGATGTAACTGCTCATTTTGGGGTACTTATATACATATATGCCGAAAGGCAACTTTTTCCTAAACCGTGTCTTATTTATACCGCTTCATATTTTGGTTGTTTTATTTTCCGATTTCTCCGATGTATGACTACTGGGTGCCCGAGGCACTACCACACGCCCTGAACGGTCGTGACATTTCTACCGTTTTAATAATACTTTATTAGTCAAAACATTTCTTTATTAGCGCCGTGGTTTGTTCGACATTCATTCTGACGCAGAAACATCATTCCTTTGAAAACCAAAAATACTATTTACTCAATGAACGAGGTTTCACACTTTTTCACATTAGTATAATTAAGTCAAGTCTCTTATTTTCTTAAATCATTAAATCATTCTTTTATCACTTAAGCCGTTATACCTAACTTCCCATAAAGCTAGTATAACTCTTAAGCTTTTAAAACCAAGTGTTACTCTTAAAAGGTTTCTTAATTCTTTTGAACTACTTCATTCTTTTTATTCAGCTTAAGTCAAAAGACATTGTCGATTTATTATTCGTGCTTAAGTCCAAGACATTGCCGTAATTATTATTCGCTTAACACACGCACGCCTACCGCATTATATACATATTCTTTAAAATATCATGCTCAAGAGGATAGGAAGAATCACATACCTTCTCGCGAAATCCACCGCCAAGTTGAATATGTCGCGCGCAGAGAATCAAATTTATAATAGTCGACACGCCTATCAACGCTCGCATCATTCTCAGTAAATGCTCTAAGCAGAGGGTTCATATTCTATGGACATTTGGGCAGCACTTCCCTACCCTGAGCTACTCAAGTTCATCGTGAAAACAAATTCTAAGTAAGTACGCTTTGATTATTCTTCTTTAAACCCTTCTATCGTGATAATAGCTCAATTCTATTCAGAATATTCTTCTAAGTATTTAATACTTATTCTTATACTACTACAAAGATGTATTCTCTAATACAAAAGAGGGTTAGGATTATTTACCCTGTAAGCCCAATAATATCCTAGATAAAAGTCGATCCGAGCAAGGCTTAGCTCCTAAGTTGTACGCTCCGATAGCTCCATGAAACCTTAGAAGTTCTTCACAACTTCTACTAAGTACTAAGGGATTTGGGCTAGGTATTTTGGGCATTATAACAATACTAGAAGACAACTTTTCTACCAAGGAGGAGGGGTAGATTTCGCCAGTTAGTGGGGTAGCCTTGGCTAAGCTTCTCCAAAAGGGGAGGTGTTTGGACGAAAAGAGGCTTAAGGAGAGGGAAGGATTTTAGACTTGAAGGCTTTTTGTGGACGAAGAACTCTTCATCACAAGAGGGTATTTATAGTCGGGACGGCCAACCAACGGCCAAGATTACGCCAAGTGCAAGGCAAGTGTAAGGTCAAGATTAGGCAAGTGTCCTGGCCAACTTGCACACAAAATATCCTACCAACTCCAAGACAAAATCGACATCCAATTCGCCTAACGCCGCCACATCCATCAATCGGAGGTGACAAGTGTCGCCTCCCGCTGGTCCAAAATGTTTCGCCTCTGAAAATCCGCAAAAATTAGAAATGACATAGCCGAATTTACCCTACGCGAGTTTAGTAAAACGCTTCGCCAAAAACGACTTAATTCCAAAGGCCAGCGCACAAAGTGAAATTCGCCAAGCCACCTGGGGGTGACACGTGTCGCCTCCTACTGGCCCAAAATATTTCATCTTCCTAAAATATCCACAATGGCCAAAATCTCAAAACAAAGGGCTCTACAAAATCAGAAATTTCTCCCGTGGCCCCACGTGACCATTTCCAAAAATAAAATTCCATAATTTCTAATATTCCAAGAAGTCCGAATACCAAACTGGGAATCCAATTCCCATTAACGAACCTTTTTCCTTCACAAAACCGAAACTTTTCCGTGGAAAATCACCTCTTTCTTCCTTTCCACTTAATGTCGATTCTCGCACGCACGCCCTCGCATACATACCTCGGAACTACGGTATAACATTCTCCTCCTTAGAAACATTCGCCCCAATGTTCCTTCTAGGTCTCAAACAAACAGCGCCAAAGATAGTCCTTATCGCTATACTTACTAAACAACCATGCCACACTGCCACAACACAACAAGCGCATACTTATCTCCAAGTCCACGAGGAATCACCTCAATCACAAAAGCTCCTACCGAGGTCTAAAAAGATACTCCTTCGCACCTACTCTTTACAAACGAAATGATCACACCTATGCCCGTAATACATGCCGCTTCTTCCCTTACTGTCGCACTTTCTCGCACACTCGAACTCTTTCTTATAACTTACCATGTTTCGCATCGCTCCCACCGACTGAAATGCTAATGACCTCTTCCGATAAGCTTCACCCTATTCACGCCCCATCAACAAGTACGTAACCAATTATTCGCACCTTGCTTACATCGAATCAATCGATCGGCAATCTTGCACTAGCGCTATAAAAGGCTCCAAACGGCGACACAATACAAACGGTAGCTATAAAATACATACTCAACAAGAGGCTAAGAGTCCTTACACTACTCCCAAATCCAACCGCTTGCCCGAGCGTGAACGCGACACCGAGATTCACTCGAAGTTCCTAACCTTGCTCGTAACTCTTCCGTAAAAGAAACACCGTAATTTGACTCTGCCACCATAAGGCGAAGGTAGGCACCTGCAGCCTTACAACCTTCTTGAAATAATCATCTCGCAACTTACTACCGAAAGTACACGATTTGACCCCATCGCCCGACATCGGTCGAACACATCCACGAACTCGCATAATGGTTAACTAAACTCGCCTAACACCCTCGTGATCCTAACACAAAGCGACCACCACAACCGAATTCACCACCATACAAAGCCGGTCGACCCGCCACACGGCCTCAACCCGACCCAAGAACGCCGCAAAACACTAGCTCCCGATTCGAACAATCTCACTAATCACGCTACGAAAACCTAGCTGGCCTTCTAAGCTCAACTACCCTCTTTCATTTCACAACACTCGTGATTCATCCCACAAAAATATCTCACGATACTATGCACCTCGATAAGGTCGACACTAAATAATTCTTTACCAAAGACGGCCTCGCTCTAAGGTCTCTACGTATAATATTCTAAGGCTTCCACTCTCTCTATCCCCAATCTTACCCTGCTAACTAAAAATAATTCTAATCACACTAACACCATGCTAACCAAACAATACTTAAGATATTCGTGATCTTACTACACATATAAATCTCTAAAGCGGTTAAGGATATACCAGATTCACGCAGACTTCCCTAGGTCGTTTAATCAAACCCGCCGCCGGGCGATACCGGGAAGGTGATGAACTATCCATCGATCCCGGCGTCGAGTCCCTACATCCCCGCTTAACTCGTTGGACAATTTCCGCAAATACCCCGCTGGCCGCAAACATAACAAGCCGACGCAAGCACGACACTCTACGACGACATCGACCACAACGCCACACCGAGCGGTGGCCTCCCGCTAACACCCTCTCCTCTCAACCATCGCATCCACAATCGACCGTAGGCCGAGTCTTCCTACTTGCATCCTTCCTCAGAACATTCTCGCCATACGGCTCGACGGCCGCAAGTAAACAAGCACCAAGAAAAGACGGCATTTCCGACGACGCCGCCACACCGTGGAACACCGAGGAAAATCAACTCGTGAGGGACACTCAGACCGCGGAGGCGCATGTTCATTCCGCCGAGGCGGTTCGCCGAGAGTTACCAAACGATCCTACCAATCGCCCTCTTCGCCGATCTTGTTTAACTGCCGATTCTACCTCTCTCACCACGCACATAATCTCGAACGCAACTCGCTCGCTCTCGATCAAGAGCTACTTCTCACAACCCTTCTTTAGATAAACATAAATATCCTTGGTATACCGGTACATAAAATACTTCGCCGCCAAGTCTCGCTAGTAACAGGCCGCTCTTCCAATCCATATTTTCTCGCTTCCAAGTCGTGGAACCGAAAGTCCAGATGTCATGGCCGCAGAGAGGAATCGCCGCCGCTGCCAAACTCGCCGCCGGGCGACGCCTCGTGACTCCTCAGACAAGCATCACCTCGTGTGATGATTGGCTCAACTCCACTCGCAGCCTCCTCGGCCGCTTTGCTCTGGGCCCGAAGGTCGCGCAGGCATCATCGTAAAGGAAAGGAATACGTTAGAGGTCCAACTTATAACACGCCTCTAAAGCACGATCTCAGAGTGAGAAGAATGGAAACCAATCCTAAATATCCTATAGCCTCTCGATTATCGTGGTGCACAACACACCGATAATCAAGACTCTACTAGATACGGCTCAGAGACACTTTCCGAGGATTAATCGCTCGATATCATCGTTGTCACGACTGCCCGGTCCGTGGATCGTGCCTTACCCGCACCCAAGTAGTCATACATCGAGAAATCGGAATATAAAACAACCAAGATATGAAATAAGATAATTAAGACACGCTGGGAAAAGTTGCCTTTCAAAGATATATGTATATAAATACCCCAAAATGAACAAGCATATCCCACCTTACAACAGTCTATGCACTTAAGAGTTTAAAATAACAATGGCGGGACAGTGGCCCCGCCATACCCCAATGCAAATATCTACAACGACAGGATCATACTAAAATGCTAAGCCTCCGAGAAACGGAGCTTTTTCCAACGCTGAAAACGGTGATCCTAAGAACGGATCAATAGGAGTACCTTTACCGCAGATGAACGCAGCTTCAAGGAGGTCAAGATAACAGTACCAAGTATGTGAAATCAAAATATCAGAATGAAATCATAGTAGTCTATGTAAAGCAGAGACATGTATGATAACCAAAACTACGCTTCACAATAAATAAGCAATATGTCAAGTCGTGACTCACGCCTCAAAGTCATCATAAAACCGCATTTGTAAGTACGAAGGCATAGCCGACTACTAAAACCTACAAGATAAACAAGGTCAGAATCAGATTACGAGATCCGCCTGCATCGCCACATGATCAAAGCCGCCACTCGCCCGCAGATCTAATGCGCTGCCTTTAGCCCCGAACTTCCCGTAGCCCGCACGGGCCACCCAATGGCCCGCATGAGGTATTCCCCGCATCGAGGTAGCTACTCCCTGCAGCTGCCTCGACTCGCCACCCGCATGGCCACAAAGACCGCATGACCACGCGGCCGATACTAACTCGAACTCCTGCACTCCGCAAGATAGGCCATAGCTGCACTGCATAAGGTATTCTCGAATCATAGTCACTAGACCCGCCGAAGTCTACCCCGCGACGGAGGCGCTTTAACCCCTGAGTCATGCGTGATATAATATCAACATAACAGCTTATCGTTAAACAACCTAAGCACATAAAGGGAAAACCCCTTTACACAAACATCACAAGATACTAACTCACGTGAAGATCCTAACATGTTTACTTATCAAGTCAACAAGAAAGTATTACAAGACTATCACAATTCAATACAATCAAGTTATTCACACAAGGTACTTTCTACATTATGTTAACAAGTTCGGTTTTTAGCCCCAAAGTACTTCATGTATTACTCTTTAAAAGATCCGCTTCTTTCACAAAAGTCACACAATACCGTAGTATAAAAAAATAGAGTGATTATCTTTGAAGTAAATCGTAACACTTCTTTGTAAAATCAAGTAACAACATTCTTTCCCAACGCTCAAGTTTGCCTAATTTCAATTACTCAAGTTTCTCATTTTCAAAGGTTTCAGTAGTTCATAGTTTTAACTTTAAAACAATTTGAGAAACATATACCTTATGTGTGAGTAGGTTATTATTGTTCATAACAATCTTATTACAAAGAACATGATCTAGAAATGTAATATCATTTTGTCTCATCTTAGCTCCTATGCAGATGGAAGTTTCTATCGGTTTTAATAATAATTTATTAGTCAAAACATTTCCTTTATTAGCGTTGCCGTGGTTTGTTCGACATTCATTCTGACGCAGAAACATCATTCCTTTTGAAAACCAAAATACTATTTACTCACGAACGAGGTTTCACACTTTTTCACATTAGTATAATTAAGTCAAGTCTCTTATTTTCTTAAATCAATAAATCATTCTGCTTATCACTTTAAGCCGTTATACCTAACTTCCCATAAAGCTAGTATAACTCTTAAGCTTTTAAAACCAAGTGTTACTCTTAAAAAGGTTTCTTAATTCTTTTGAACTACAGCATTCTTTTATTCGTGCTTAAGTCAAAAGACATTGCCGTAATTATTATTCAAAGCTTAAGTCCAAGACATTGCCGTAATTATTATTCGCTTAACACACGACGCCTACCGCATTATATACATATTCTTTAAAATATCATGCTCAAGAGGATAGGAAGAATCACATACCTTCTCGCTAAATCCACCGCCAAGTCAATATGTCGCGGCAGCAGAATCGACCTATAATACCAAATAAATACGCCTATCAACGCTCAGATCAGATCGCATAAAGCTCTAAGGCAGGGTTCGCTATTCTATGGACATTTGGGCAGCACTTTCCTACCCGGTGAGCTACTCAAGTCTACTGTGAAAACAGTCCTATTATTCTTCTTTTAAACCCTTCTACTGTGATATCAGTTCAATTCTATTCTTTAATATCCTTCTAAGTATTTATACTTCTTCCTATACTTCTACAGTACGTATATTCTAATTACAAAAGGAGGGTAAGGTTATTTACCTCGGTAAGCCCAATAATATCCTAGATAAAAGTCGCTCCTGAGCAAGGTTTAGCTCCTACTCCGCACGCTCCAATGCGCTCCAAGAACCCTTAGAAGTTCTTCACAACTTCAACTAAGTACTATGGTTGGGCTGTAATTGGGCATTATAACAATACTAGAAGGCAACATTTCTACCAAGGAGGGGGTAGTGTTTCGCTAGGGCTTGCTTTAGAGAGGGAGTGGGCCTGCCAACTTTACTCAAGTGGGGTGAGTAGGCTTTGGACGAAAACAAGCTCAGGGAGGGAAGGATTTTTCAAGACTTGAAAGATTTTTGACGAAGAACTCTTCATCTTAAGAGGGTATTTATAGGTCAAGACACGCCAACCAAGGGCCAAGATGATGCCAAGTGCAAGGCAAGTGTAGGGTGAGGATTTAGGCAAGTGTCCATTCTATCTACTACACAAAAATATCCTACCAACTCCATGACAAAATAGCCAACCCATTCGCCCTATAGACGCCTCAAGTCCATCAATCGAGGGTGACAAGTGTCGCCTCCCGTTGGTCCAAAATGTTTCGCCTCTGAAAAATCCGCAAAAATTAGAAATGACATAGCCGAATTTATCCTACGCGAGTCAGTGTAAAACGCTTTAAAAACGACTCTAATTCCAAAGGTCAGGCACAAATAATATTCGCTGCCACCCTGGGGTGACACGTGTCGCCTCCTACTGGCCCAAAATATTTCATCTTCCGAAAATATCCACAATGGCCAAAATCAAAACAAAGCTGGCTTCTACAAAATCAGAATTTCTCCCGTGGGCCCCACGTGACCATTTCCAAAATAAAATTCCATAAATCTCTAATATTCCAAGAAGTCCGACCAAACTGGGAATCCACCCCATTAACGAACCTTTTTCCTTCACAAAAACCGGAAACTTTTCCGTGGAAAAATCACCTCTTTCTTCCTTTCCAATTTCAATGTTGTATTCTCGTACGTACGTCCTCGCATACATACCCTGGAACTACGGGGTATAACATTCTCCCCTCCTTAGAAACATTCGTCACGAATGTTCCTTCTAAGTCACAAAACAAACAGGCGCCAGTATAGTCCTCACTGCTATACTTACGGAAACAACCATGCCACACCTGGCCACAACACAACAAGCGCACATACTTATCTCCAAGTCCACGAGGAATCACCTCTATCACAAAAGCTCCTACTCGAGGTCTAAAAAGATACTCCCTTCGCACCTAATCTTTACAAACGAAATGATCACACCTATGCCTTGTCACGACCCGAACCCGGGCCCGTGACTGGTACCTTACCCCGGGCACCCTAGTGATACAACATCAGAGAAAATCAGCGGAAATAAAAACATGAACATGAATTAAGAGACAAGATAAATAAACAGGCCAACCAAAACAGTTGCCTTCATCATATATACATAAATACCCAAACAGTTATCTTTTACTAACCCCGCCACAACAAAGGCATGCACTTAAGATTTTTACAACAATGCATGACGACAGTGCCCCACCATACCTCAATGTATAAGAATCTGCTGCACTGTGGTAACATACCAAAAGATAAGCCTCCAAGAAATGGGCTTCGACACGAATCGTGATCCTATGAGCGAGATCCACAACCGATGATTTCCACCGCAGATTTAACGCAGCCTCAAGCGAGGTCGCAACAGTACTAAGTATGTGAAATCAGAAAAGATCAGAATGAAATCATAATAGTCTATATAAAGCAGAGACATGTATGATAACCGATGAAATACGTGTCCCGCCCATCCCGGACTCGCTGAATAATCGACGGAATACGATCTCGCCCATCTCGCGACTCGTGTATAATCGATGAAATACGTGTCCTCGCCATCTCGGGACTCGATGTATAATCGATGGAATACGTGTCCCGCCATCTCGCGGGACTCGGCGTATAATCGACGGAATACGTGTCCTCGCCATCTCGACTCTGCATAATCAAATGAATACGTGTCCTCGCCATCTCGTGGACCTGTAGAATCGCTCATAATAAATCAACCGGCCCTCCATCGAGAGACGCGCGGGTACAAAAATACAACAAAGGCTATCACAACAAGCATAGGCAAGTTTCACAACAACAAGCATAGGCAAGCTTCACAACAACAAGCATAGGCAAGTTATACACAACTCAAAGTACTTTCATTTTATGCCAAAGTCCGTGTTTTAACCCTAAAGTACTACGTACGTTAAATTCCTTTAAAGATCCATTTCTTTACAAAGGTCACCCGATACCCGTAGTATAAAAATAGAGTGACTAACATCGCAAGTAAACCAAAATGCTTTCCTTTGTAAAATCAAGTAACAACCTTATTTTCCAAACGCTCAAGTTTGCCTAATTTCAAATGCTCAAGTTTCTCATTGTAGAAAAGGTTTCGTAGTTCATAGTTTTAATCCTTTAAAACATAATTCTCCTTTAAACGCTTTGAGAAACATATGTCTTATATGTGAGTAGGTTATTCTTGTTTATAATCAATCTTATTAAGCACCATGATCTAGAAATGTAATATCATTTTGTCTCATCTAGCTTCTACGCAGACGGAGGTTTCTACCGGTTTTAATACCATACTTCATTATTCAATACATTTTCCTTTATTAACGCCGCAGGGTTTGTCGATACTCATTCTGATTTCCAAAATCAAGAAACATTATTCCTTTTAAAACCAAGTACTCATTACTCACGAACGAGGTTTCACACTTTTAACAAAATTCATATCAATACCATTAAGTCAAGTCTCTTATCTTCAAAAATCAAGAAACCATTCTTTTATCACTCTTAAGACGTTATACCTAACTTCCTAAAGCTAGTACAACTCTTATGTTTTCAAAGCCAAGTATTACTCTTCTTTCAAAAGGTCTTTTGAAATACTTCAAGTTCTTTATTACTACACATCAAATCCGTTATAAGTCAAATCTTACCCTTTGAAACCACAAAGCATTTTCTTACCTACATAAAGTCATATAACCAACTTCCCATAAAGCCGTTATAACACTTTATGTTTCAAACCAATCAAATACATTAAACACACGTACGTCACCGCATTACATAGTTATACACATATCATGCTAGAACAGATAGGAAGAGGTTCACATACCTCGCGACGACATCGACTAATAGCAAAACGCCCAAGTACTTCTCAAACCGCTTGGCTACCCTTAAGCCGCGCATCACGCCACACGTAGTACTTCAACCTATAGAGCCACAAGGCGCCTATTAACATCTAGATCTCATCGTAGAATATTCTACGTAAAATTCGGCAGACCTCCCCGCAACAACAGAAATCTCCTCTCTACCGAGGCCGCTACCAAGCCAACCAGTGGGGGTTTATACGCTTAACCTGGACGTGTACAATTCTACTTCACAAGTCGCTACACAAGTCTCATCAGAATACACCCCTATGTAATTACAGCTCGCTTTCTTTAAATTCAGCTTAAGTCAAAAGACATTGCCGCACAATTATGTTCAGCTTCTATATATAGTATACTTCAACTATATATTCCTAAAACATGTAATTTCCAATTACAATAAGGTCAAGAGTGTTTACCTCGATAAGCCCAAAATTATCCAAGTTTATATGCCGATCCCGAGCAAGGTTTAGCTCCTACTCCGGCGCTCCAACCCGCCTCCAACAACCCTTAGAAGTTCTACGCAACTTCTACTTAACACTTCAACCGACTATGAAGCGTTTTCCTTGTGGTTTCGCTTTGTGGATCGAGGAAAGTATAATAGTATTTTCTGGGCTTTTGTATAAGTGTAACCTTGGGAAAACTACAAGGTATTTGGGCCAAGGTATTTGGGCATAGTAACAATACTTTTGAGAGGATTTCTACCAAGAGGGGGGGTATATATACGAGACAACACCACATGGGGTGATACCCTCGCCTACCCCCACTGTGGGGTACTTTCGCCAAGTGTGGAGGAGCTCTCGCCACAAGGCCTCACAAAGTGGGAGAGGGGTGTTGGACGAAACACCACACAAGTGGGAGGAGGAATTTTAGACTTAGGAAATATAGGAATGGACAAGAAGTCTTCAAACTTGTGGGTATTTATAGACAAGCCAAGGCCAACCAACGGCCAAGATCATGCCAAGTGCATAGCAAGTGTAAGGCCAAGATCGGGACAAGTGTGCGTGGGTCCTACTTTATCAATCAACACACAAAATATCCTACCAACTACACTCTCCAATTCGCCTCATTATCGCCCATAGGTTCCACTCAATGAGAGGTGCCTGGCGCCTCTTGTTGGTCCAACACGCTTCGCCTCTAAAAATCCGCAAAAAATAAAAATGACATAGCCGGAATTTTCCCTTCGCAAGTTATGTAAAACGTTTCGTCGAAAAACGACTCTAACCGGGTGTTGTGCACAAAATAAAATCGGCCAAGCCACTTTAAAAGCCCAAACTTTCTACGTACGTCCCTACATACATACTCTGGAAAATACGGGGTATAACATTCTCCCCTCCTTAGAAACATTCGTCCCGAATGTTCCTTCTAAGTCTCAAAACAAACGTGCGCCAGTATAGTCTTCACTACTATACTTACGAGAACAATCCTGCCACACCTGGCCACAGAAACACCCGCGCACATACTTCTATTCAAGTCCACGAGGAAACACCTCTAACACCACCAAAATGGTACCACTTTTGTCACTTTGTCGCGAGGTTCACTCCGGCGACCCAACAAACGCATCGGCCGCATGCGATCCCCGAGGCCGCCGTGACACTAACTCTTACCACATTTCTATCGCTTCGCTTCCAAAACTCGGTTTTTATCTCTAACACGGTCATCATTAATCGGGAACACTGACGGATCTCCGCTTCTTCTCAACATAACACGAAAGATCGACGCATCGCTTCCTAAGTCGGACGGCAAATGCTAACATACAGCAACCCGCCTATCCTCTCATGAACTCAAAAGGCCCAAAGTAACTCGCTAAGCTTCCTCTCGCTTTTTCCAAAACTCGCCATACCCTATCCGGGTGGTATCTTCAAGACCGATCACAACCCGAACTCTAAGCCGCCGCCGATAATCCGCACGATTTCTCGAGCCGCCAAAAACCTCTTCTAGATAAGCTTCACCCTATCCACACCGTTGGAACAAGCTCAACCAACTATCTCAACCTTGCCAACATCAAGCCAAACGACCGCAACTTACACTTCCGCCCTACAAGGCTTCATAAGGCGACTCAACACCGGAATGGTAGCTAAAAACACTCCTTCAACAGAGACAACAATCCTTGCAACTCCCCGAAATCCAAACACCGCCCGAGGCGAACGTGATTCAGACTCACCCGAAGTTCTTAACCCCGCCGTAAAACTTCCAAAAAGAAACACTGCACTGGCTCCACTGTCATTCATAAGGCGAAGGTAGGCACCTGCAGCCTTACAACCTTTCTCGATATAACGCCTCGCAACTTACTACCGAGTACACTTTGGGCTAAAAGATAAGACGGCCGACCTCATCGCCCGACCATCGGTCGAATACATCCACGAACTCGCACTGTTAACTAAACACGGGCCTAGCACCCTCGTGACCCCATCACAAGGCGGGACCACCACAACCGACCTCCACCATACATGCCGCTGGTTGACCCGCAACGTGGCCTCAACCCACCCACTCGCAGAAACACTTGCTCCCGAACCTAACAATTTCACTAATTATGTTACGAAACCTAGCGGTCTTCTTAGCTCAACTACCCTCTTTCATACCACACTACTCAGTGGACTTATCCCACAACCATAGCTCACGTGCACTATGCACTCCTATAAGTGGTCAAACATAAACATACGCCTTTACTCGAGACGGCCTTACCTCTAAGGTCTCTACGATAAAACTCTAAGGCTCACACCTTCTCTATCCCCAAATCTTACTTGGTTAACTAACCATGATTTCCTAATCACAATTTACACCATGCTATCCGAACATAACACTTAAGGTATACTCACCTTATCACATATACCAAACTCTGCAGGTTAAAGATATGTCGCATCTACCGCTTTCACTCTCCTTAGTCGCTCTAATCAAACCGCCTGTAGGGCGATAGCTAAAGAAGATGACAAACTACCCACCGATCCTCGGCTAAGTCCTCCCGCTAGGACACTCTTCTCGACATCGCACTGACGGCCATAGGTACAACAAGTACCATCTAAAAAGACGACATTCCCGGACGACATCCGCCACACCGTGAACCTAAGCCCCGGAGTTCTCACCAACTCTCGCATACCCCTAACGCCTTGAAATCCGGAAGACCACTCGCACCGGGCGAGGTGCATATCTAATCACGCGAGGCGACTTTGCCTCAAAGTTACCAAAGGACTCGCCGCTCGCCCTCTTCTCGATGTCCCTTCGTTAACCCGCCGATCTCTACGCTTGGCTCGCAAGCATAAGCCCGCATACGTGCCATGCTCAAGCTTCAATCAAGAATTACTTTGTACAACCTCTCTTAGATAGTCATCAAGACTCGCAGACATCGGTATACTCTCGTAGCCAAATCCATAGCTAGTAATAGGTCGCTTTTTGCAATCTATATTCTCTGCTCTGGCCGTGGAACCGGTTCAAACATCATGGCCGCAGAGGAATCGCCGCCGCAGCAAACTCACTGGGCTTAGCGACGCCGCAGAATCCCCCGAACGTAAGCACCACCTGTGTGATGATCGGGCTCGCGCCCACGTAACCCTCTCAACTTACTCGCAGCCTCCTACGCTTGCCCTCCCGGGCCCGGATTGCTACGCGAGGCATAACTGTAAGGGAAAGAAATACGCTTAGAGGGTCCAACTTACAACACCTTCAGTGGCACGATCTCGTAACGAGAAGAATGGAAACTAATCCTAAATGTCCTATAGCCTCCGGGACATGTATGGTGCACAACACACCGATAATCAAGACTCTACTAGACACGACGTTCAGACACTTTCCGAGGACTAATCGCCTGATACCACTTTTGTCACGATTCAACCCGCCCGTGGATCGTACCTTACCCCGCACCCTAGTGATATAACATCGAGAAAATGAGCGAAATAAAACATGAATATGAATTAAGAGACAAGATAAATAAACAAAGTCAACCAAAACAGCTTGCTTCATCATATATACATAAATACCCAACAGCTATCTTTTTACTAACCTCGCCACAACAAAGGCATGCACTTAAGATTTTTACAACAATATGACGGACAGGCCCGCCATACCTCAATGTATAAGAATCTGCTGCACTGTGGTAACATACCAAAAGATAAGCCTCCAAGAAATGGGCTTCCCGACACGAATCGTGATCCTATGAGCGAGGATCCACAACCGATGTATTTCCACCGCTGCATTTAACGCACTTCAAGAAGATCGCATAACAGTACCAAGTATGTGAAATCAGAAAAGATCAGAATGAAATCATAATAGTCTATATAAAGCAGAGACATGTATGATAACCAGATGAAATACGTGTCCGCCCATCCCGCGACTCGTGAATAATCGACGGAATACGTGTCCTCGCCATCTCGTGGACTCCTGCATAATCGATGAAATACGTGTCCTCGCCATCTCGTGGGACTCTGTATAATCGATGGAATACGTGTCCTCGCCCATCTCGTGGACTCGCTTGTTACACCCGTAGTTCAGTCACGCGCATGGGCGCACGAGCGGGAGTAAGACTTAAAATTTTCGTAAGATAGGTTGACGGGTTGTTCCGGACGGGTTTTAGTCAACTTTAAGGCGGGTTATGACCCGCACATTGAGAGTTCATAAGTGTTTCAAAGGCCTGGGGCGTAGTTCGCTGAGTCTAGATTCCAACGCAACCAACCAACCGCTCGGCCGATAGGACGCCTGAGTAGAAAGTTACGAGGGTTACAAGTTCGGCGCAATGACGTAAATGTGAGCCGGCGGCGCGCGTGCGGCCGGATGCGGGCCGCGCGCTAAAGTTCTGAAGGGTCGCTGAAGGCAGCACGCGCACGGACAGCAGTGGCCGCGCCAAAGATCGAGAGCTCGCGAGGTTAGCCGCACATGGCAAGTGGCCGCGCGCCGAGGCGGATTTTTGGGCGAAAAACTTAGAAAGTCCGATTTTTGTTTTAAAAGAGACTATGGGAGGTGACAAGTGTCCCCATCTGATTTTCTCAGATGCAATATATTGACCAAGACTTGGACATTTTCTATCTTTCACCTTCTCTCTCTCTCTCAAATTGCTCCCTTCTCTCTAAAAACCCTTAGAAAAATCTGAATAGTTAAGAACCAAAAATAAGCTTGTAGCTAGCTTGTTGGCATTGTTGTGGTGGTGTTCTTGGCAAGGAAGCTAGCAATACTTGGAATAAGTTTTGGCTAAAACTTTAAGGTAATGATTCCTCCTTTAGATTTAGTTTATAGTGTTGCATGTTAAGAAAGAACTTGTGGTAGTAAATAATGCTCTTAGAGTCATTGCATGCTGTAAATGTGGTTTGCTATGAAGAATGGGTTAAGAAGAGATTATGAGCACGTTGTAGCCTAAAAACTACCCTAGAATTGTTAAGTGAATTATTGTAAACTTATGGGACAGAATTTTGCGTGTGTAATCCCCTTTAAATTGTTGGATTGATCGAGCCTTACAACGTGGTGTTTTGATGGTAAATTCGGCCTTGAGAAAGGTGGCAAAGTGAGTAGAAACAAAGGAAATGCTGCCCAATTTTCCATAGAATTTAGTGGCTTTGAGTTTAGATTATTCTACATTGAAATTAGAGGTTAATAAACGATCATGGTTATTTTAGGTTGACATATTACTCATGTAGTTTGACTTAGCAAGTGGATCGACCAAGAGGTATGTGAAGCTTTCCTATCCTCGAGCATGAGTATTTGTATCTATGTAGTACTGCAGACGACAAGATTTAGTATTTTTACTTGTTTAAGTATAAACAAAGACTTGTTTGTTTTAAGAAGTATAAGTCCTCGTTAAGGGAAAAGTATGATGTTACAAAAGTATAGAGTACTTGGTGTGAAAGTATCGAGTATTGAATTATTCTAAAGATGAGAGGCTTGAAGTATTTTTGAAAATTGTATGAATTTGTTCAAGTATAAGCCTCTTGGATAGTAAAAGAACGAAATGGTTCATATGAGTTATAACGGCTTTACGGGAAGTTAGTTATAACGGCCTTACGAACGGATAAGATGTCGTGAATTTTTAAAGCATAAAGTTAGTATAACTACTTTATGGGAAGTTGGTTATAATAACTTTATGGAAGGTTATGAAAGTTGTCTATTTTGATTAATGAGCATAAGTTGTCTAGATTGTGAAAATTGAAGTTACTTGGTTTCAAGCTTTGAAATGAGTTTTCTAAAGCGTAGTAACTTACGCTGAAAAAATAGACGCCCTCGATACTACGGTGTTAGTATCTTGGATTTTGCATAAAAGGAATCTCTGAAAGGATGTACGACGTAGTACTTTGGCTTGTTAAAAGAGAATTATTCTGCTTCAGGCTCGATAGTGTTTTCGCTTGTTCAATCGAGAATTATTCTACGGGTGCCTTGATAAGTACTTTGGCTTGCTTAAATAAGAAATCTCTTCGTTTATGTGAAAAGAAGGGAAGGTAATTGTCTTGGTTTATGTAAATGCAAGGTATTGAAATACGAATTAAAAGCAGGTAGTTATGAGTTATTCGGGCGCATCGCGACGACGAGGATTCCACGCAGCCGCCACGACGAGGGTTCGCTTCGCCGATGATTTTGTTCCATGGATTAGCTCTCCACGAGGCTCCACGCAGGTGGATCTAGTAGTTAGCCCTCGCACTTGCCCCCTGTAGACGCGACGCAGTGGATCCGTAGTTGGCTTGCCCCGCCGTGTTGGGGCGGCGGCGTGATGCAGGCGGACTCGCGGTTAGCCTACGATTTGCTGGCCCAATGCGGACGCAGGTGGATTCGTAGAGGCTATCGACTTGCCGCCGCCTTCGTGATTTCGTGTATTAGTATTGTTGGTACGTGGATCTCGTAGCCGGATTTCGCATTTGCCTGGCGCTTGAGGACGCAGCGGATTCGTAGCTATGCCTTCGCATTTGCCTCGCATTTGGTTCTTATGATACAGTGGGATCTAGTATTCATATGTACTCTTAGTGTTGTTATATCATAGATCGCCGGCGAGGAAGGAATTCCACGCACGATTGATATTACGGGTACGAGACCTATGGTTATATTTGAGTGACGACTTAGAGGCGCGAGTCCCCGACTCGATACGGTCGCAGATATGTCAGGTAATCGTAGTTTGGCTATCATACATGTCTCCCGCTTTATATATATGCTATTATGAATTCATTACAGATTTTCGCACATACTGCACTGTATCGACCTCCTTCGGGCCGCTCACGCCGCAGTCGAGATACGTAGCTTGTCGTCCGCACTCTAGGATCACCGCTCACTTCGAAAGCTCCATCCTCCGAGGCTTTGTCTTTTGGCATGATTCCCGAGGTTATAGACTTTTGTACATTCAGGGTATGGCGGCCCCGTCCCGCCACGCTTGTTATTCTTAGGTCAGTAGTCACGCTTGTGGTTTGGGTAAGAATAAAGTTGTACTGCTTTCATCTGCTAAGTTATTTTACGAAAGGCGGCCTTATCGGCTTGCAGTGATGTTTACCTTATACGATTTGTTTTACGATGCTACCGCTATTCTCTCGACGATACCGATGTGGTACCTGCAGGTACTAGTCGCGCCTGGGTCGGTCGTGACATCGTGTATAATCGATGGAATACGTGTCCTCGCCATCTCGCGACTCGCATAATCAAATGAATACGTGTCCTCGCCATCTCGCGACCTTGCAGAATCGCTCATAACAAATCAACCGCCTTCTTCATCGAGACGCGGGGTACGTAAATACAACAAAGGCTATCACAACAAGCATAGGCAAGTTTCACAACAACAAGCATAGGCAAGCTTCACAACAACAAGCATAGGCAAGTTATACACAACTCAAAGTACTTTCATTTTATGCCAAAGTCCGGTTTTAACTCCTAAAGTACTACGACGTTAAATTCCTTTTAAAGATCCATTTCTTTTACAAAGGTCACCCGATACGTAGTATAAAAATAGAGTGACTAACATTGTTAAGTAAACCAAAATGCTTTCCTTTGTAAAATCAAGTAACAACCTTATTTTCCAAACGCCAAGTTTGCCTAATTTCAAATGCTCAAGTTTCTCATTTTAGAAAAGGTTTCGTAGTTCATAGTTTTAACTTTAAAACATAATTCTCCTTTAAACGCTTTGAGAAACATATGTCTTATATGTGAGTAGGTTATTCTTGTTTATAATCAATCTTATTAAGTACCATGATCTAGGAAATGTAATATCATTTTGTCTCATCTTAGCTTCTATGCAGATGGAGGTTTCTACCGTTTTAATACCATACTTCATTATTCAATACATTTTCCTTTATTAACGCCGCAAAGGGTTTGTCGATACTCATTCGATTTCCAAAATCAAGAAACATTATTCCTTTTAAAACCAAGTACTCATTACTCACGAACGAGGTTTCACACTTTTACAAAATTCATATCAATACCATTAAGTCAAGTCTCTTATCTTCAAAAAAATCAAGAAACCATTCTTTTTATCACTCTTAAGACGTTATACCTAACTTCCCATAAAGCTAGTACAACTCTTATGTTTTCAAAGCCAAGTATTACTCTTCTTTCAAAAGGTCTTTTGAAATACTTCAAGTTCTTTATTACTACACATCAAATCCGTTATAAGTCAAATCGCTTACCCTTTGAAACCACAAAGCATTTTCTTACCTACATAAAGTCGTATAACCAACTTCCCATAAAGCCGTTATAACACTTTATGTTTCAAACCAATCAAATACATTAAACACATGTACGCCTACCGCATTACATAGTTATACACATATCATGCTAGAACAGATAGGAAGAGGTTCACATACCTCGCGACGACATCGACTAATAGCAAAACGCCCAAGTACTTCAAACCGCTTGGCCACCCTTAAGCCAAGCAGATCACGCCACACGTAGTACTTCAACCCATGAGGCCACAAGGCGCCTATTAACATCTAGATCTCATCGAGAATATTCTACGTAAAATTCGGCAAAGACCTCCCCGCAACAACAGAATCTCCTCCTCTACCGAGGCCGGCTACCAAGCCAACCAGTGGGTTTATACGCTTAACCGACGACGTACAATTCTACTTCACAAGGTTGCTACACAAGTCCATCAGAATACACCCCATGTAATTACAGTCAGCTTCTTCTTTAAATTCAGCTTAAGTCAAAAGACATTGCCGCACAATTATGTTCATTTCTATATATAGTATACTTCAACTATATATTCCTAAAACATGTAATTTCCAATTACAATAAGGTCAAGAGTGTTTACCTCGATAAGCCCAAAATTATCCAAGTTTATATTGCCGATCCCGAGCAAGGTTTAGCTCCTACTCCGCGCGCTCCAACCCGCTCCAACAACCCTTAGAAGTTCTACGCAACTTCTACTTAACACTTCAACCGACTATGAAGGTTTTCCTTGGTTTCGCTTTTGGATCGAGGAAAGTATAATAGTATTTTCTCGGGCTTTTGTATGTTGTAACCTTGGGAAAACTACAAGGTATTTGGGCCAAGGTATTTGGGCATAAACAATACTTTGAGAGGATTTCTACCAAGAGTGGGTATATATACGAGACAACACCACAAGTGGGTGATACCTCTACTACCCCACTAGTGGGTACTCTCGGCCAAGATGTGGAGGAGCTCGCCACAAGGCCTCACAAAGTGGGGAGAGGGGTGTTGGACGAAACACCACACAAGGAGGGAGGAATTTTAGACTTAGGAAATATAGGAACGGATGAAGAAGTCTTCAAACTTAGGGGTATTTATAGATGCCAAGGCCAACCAACGCCAAGATCATGCCAAGTGCATAGCAGTGTAAGGCCAAGATCGGGACAAGTGTGTGTGGGTCCCACTTTATCAATCAACACACAAAATATCCTACCAACTACACTCTCCAATTCGCTCATTACGCCCATAGGTCCACTCAACGAGAGGGTGCTGGCGCCTCTCGCTGGTCCAACACGCTTCGCCTCTAAAAATCCGCAAAAATAAAAATGACATAGCCTAATTTTCCTTCGCAGTTATGTAAAACGCTTCGCCGAAAAACGACTTAACCGTGTCAGGCACAAAATAAAATCGGCCAAGCCACTTTAAAAGCCCAAACTTTCTACGTACATCCCTACGTACATACTCTGGAAAATACGGGGTATAACATGCCTGTAATACATGCTCGCTTCTTCCCTTACTCGTCGTACCCTTCTCGTATCCTCGAACTCTTTATCAAAACTTACCATGTTTCGCATCGCTTCCCACCGACTCAGCCGCTAATAACCTCTTCTCGGATAAGCTCCACCTATCCACGCCCACGAACAAGTACGTAACCAACTATTCGCACCTTGCTTACATCGAATCACCGACGGCAATCTTACACTAGCGCTATAAAAGGCTCCAAACGGCGACACCCGAATCAAACGGTAGCTATATAATACATACTCAACAAGAGGCGAAGAGTCCTACAAATACTCCCGAAATCCAACCACTTGCCCGAGCGAGCGCGACACCGAGATTCACTCGAAGTTCCTAACCTTTCCGGTAACTCTTCCGTAAAAGAAACACCGTGAACTCGACTCCTGTCACCATAAGGTGAAGGTAGGCACCCTGGCATTTCTTACCACCTTCTTGAAATAATCATCTCGCAACTTACTACCGAAAGTACACTGCTTGACTAAAAGATAAGACGTTGACCCCATCGCCCGACTCATCGGTCTAACACATCCACGAACTCGCATAATGGTTAACTAAACTCGGGCGAACACCTCGTGATCCTAACACAAAGCTGGACCACCACAACCGACCCCATCACCAAACAGGCGTGGGTCGACTCCGCAACACGGCCTCAACTCCGCCCCAGAACGCCGCAAAACACTAGCTCCCGATCCGAACAATCTCACTAATCACGCTATTTAAAACCTACTGGCCTTCTAAGCTCAACTACCCTCTTTCATTTCACATCACCGTGATTCATCCCACAAAATATCTCACGATACTATGCACCTCGACAAGGGTCAAACACGAAATAATTCTTTTACCAAAGACGGCCTCGCCTCTAAGGTCTCTACGATAATATTCTAAGGCTCCCACTCTCTATCCCCAATCTACCCAGCTAACTAAAAAAATTCTAATCACACTAACACCATGCTAACCTAAAACAATACTTAAGATATTCGTGATCTTACTACACATATACATCTCTAAAGGGTTAAGGATATACCAGATTCACGCCGCACTTCCCTAGGTCGTTTAATCAAACCCGCCACCGGGCGCATACCGGGAAGCGTGATGAACTATCCATCGATCCCGGCCGAGTCCCTACATCCCCGCCAACTCGCCGGACAATTCGCAAATGGCCTCGCCGCCGCAAACATAACAAGCCGCCGCAGGCACACACACTCCCAAAATGACATCGACCACAACGCCACACCGAAGCGGGTGGCCTCGCTAACACCCTTCCTCTCCGCACCATCGACCGCGAATCGACCGTAGGTCGAGTCTTCCTACTGCATCCTTCCTCATAGAACATTCTCGCCATACGGCCTCGACGGCCGCAAGCAAAACAAGCACCAGAAAGACGATTTCCGACGACGCCACACCGTGAACACCGAGGAAAATCAACCCCGCGAGGGACATCAGACCGCGAGGCGCATGTCTAATTCGCCGCCGAGGCGATTCGCCGAGAGTTACCAAATGATCCTACCAATCGCCCTCTTCGATCTTGTTTAACTGCCGATCTCTACCTCTCTTAGCCCGCCGACATAACTCAACGCAAGCCCGCTCGCTCTCGATCAAGAGCTACTTCCTCACAACCCTTCTTTAGATAAACATCAATATCCTTGGTATACCGGCATAAAATACTGGCCGCCAAGTCCTCGCTAGTAAGGCCGCTCCTTCCAATCCATATTTTCGCTTCCAAGTCGCGAACTGGCGTCCGTATGTCATGGCGGCCGCGTAGGAATCACTGTGCGTACAAACTCGCCGCCGCCGCGACGCCTCGTAACTCCTCAGACAAGCATCACCTCAGTGATGATTGGGCCTGCGCCCTTCTAACTCTCTCAACTCCACTGCAGCCTCCGCCGCTTCGCGCTTCTCGCCCGAAGGTTCGGGCGCGAGGCATCACCGTAAAGGAAAGGAATACGTTAGAGGGGTCCAACTTATAACACAGCCTCTAAAGCACGATCTCGAGTGAGAAGAATGGAAACCAATCCTAAATATCCTATAGCCTCCTCGACATTATTGGTGGTACACAACACACCGATAATCAAGACTTACTAGATACACTGTCAGACACTTTCCGAGGATTAATCGCTCGATACCATCGTTGTCACGACCCATTCCGGGTTCGTGGATCGTGCCTTACCCGCACCCAAGTAGTCATACATCGAGAAATCGCTTAATATAAACAACCAAGATATGAAACAAGATAAATAAGACACGCTGGAAAAAGTTGCTTTCTACATATATGTATATAAATACCCCAAAATGAATAGCTATATCCCAACCTTACAACAGTCTACATACCTCTAAGAGTTTAAAACAACAATGGCGGGACAGGCCCCGCCATACCCCGAATGCAAATATCTACAACGCATGGGGCCATACCAAAATGCTAAGCCTCCGAGAAACGAGTTTTTCCAACGCCAAACGGTGATCCTAAGAACGGATCAACAAGAGGAGTACCTTTACTCGCAAGATGAACGCACCTCAAGGAGGTCAAGACATTGTGTACCAAGTATGTGAATCGAAAATATCAGAAATGAAATCATAGTAGTCTATATAAAGCAGAGACATGTATGATAACCAAAACTAAGCGCACAATAAATAAGCAATATGTCAAGTCGTGACTCACGCCTCAAAGTCATCATAAACCGCACGGGTAAGTACGAAGGCATAGCCGACTACTAAAACCTACAAGCATAAACAAGGTCGAATCAGATTACGAGATCTGCCTGCATCATTACATGATTAAAGCCGCCACTCGCTCGCAGATCTAACGCGCGCTGCCTAGCCCCGAACTTCCCAGCCCGCACGGGCCACCCAATGGCCCGCATGAGGTATTCCCCGCATCGAGGGTAGCTACTCCGGCAGCGCCTCGACTCGCCGTCCGCACGGCCACAAAGACCGCATGACCACAAGCGGTCGATACTAACTCGGAACTCCCGCAGCCTGCGATAGGCCATACTGCACTGCATAAGGTATTCTCGAATCATAGTCACTAGACCCGCCGAAGTCTACCCCAGACGGAGGCGCCTTTAACCCCTAATCACGAGTGATATAATATTAACATAACACCTTATCGTTAAACAACCTAAGCACAACAAGTGGAAAACCCTTTACACAAACATCACAAGATACTAACTCACGTGAAGATCCTAACATGTTTACTTATCAAGTCAACAAGAAAGTATTACAAGACTATCACAAATCAATACAATCAAGTTATTCACACAAGGTACTTTCTACATTATGTTAACAAGTTCGGCTTTTTAGCCCCAAAGTACTTCATGTATTACTCTTTTAAAAGATCCATTTCTTTCACAAAAGTCACACAATACCCGTAGTATAAAAATAGAGTGATTATCTTTCAAGTAAATCAAAACACTTCTCTTGTAAAATCAAGTAACAACATTCTTTTCCCAACGCTCAAGTTTGCCTAATTTCAATTACTCAAGTTTCTCATTTTCAAAGGTTTCGTAGTTCATAGTTTTAATCCTTTAAAACAATTTAAGAAACATATACCTTATGTAGTAGGTTATTATTGTTCATAACAATCTTATTACAAAGAAATCATGATCTAGGAAATGTAATATCATTTTGTCTCATCTTAGCTCCTATGCAGATGGAAGTTTCTACCGGTTTTAATAATACTTTATTAGTCAAAACATTCCTTTATTAGCGCTACGTGGTTTGTTCGACATTCATTCCGACGCAGAAACATCATTCCTTTGAAAACCAAAAATACTATTTACTCACGAACGAGGTTTCACACTTTTTCACATTAGTATAATTAAGTCAATTCTCTTATTTTCTTAAATCAATAATTCATTCGTTTTTATCACTCTTAAGCCGTTATACCTAACTTCCCATAAAGCTAGTATAACTCTTAAGCTTTTAAAACGAAGTGTTACTCTTAAAAGGTTTCTTAATTCTTTTGAACTACTTCATTCTTTTTATTCGTGCTTAAGTCAAAAGACATTGCCGTAATTATTATTCAGCTTAAGTCCAAGACATTGCCGTAATTATTATTCGCTTAACACACGACGCTCACCGCATTATATACATATTCTTTAAAATATCATGCTCAAGAGGATAGGAAGAATCACATACCTTCTCGCAAATCCACCGCCAAGTTGAATATGTCGCGCGCAGAGAATCGCCTATAACAAGAAAATACGCCTATCAACGCCTCAGATCAGATCGCATAAAGCTCTGCGCAGGGTTCGCTATTCTACGGACATTTGGGCAAGACTTCCTACCCTGAGCTACTCAAGTCATCGTGAAAACAAATTCTATTATTCTTCTTTAAACCCTTCATCGTGATATCGCTCAATTCTATTCTTTAATATCCTTCTAAGTATTTATACTTCTTCCTATACTTCTACAAGACGATATTCTAATTACAAAAGGAGGGTAAGGTTATTTACCTGTAAGCCCAATAATATCCTAGATAAAAGTCGCTCCCGAGCAAGGTTTAGCTCCTACTCCGCACGCTCCAACGCGCCCGAGAACCCTTAAGTTCTTCACAACTTCAACTAAGTACTAAGGGGTTTGGGCTAGGTAATTGGGCATTATAACAATACTAAGGCAACATTTCTACCAAGTGGGGTAGTGTTTGGCTAGGGCTTGCTTTAGAGTGGGGGCTTACCAACTTTACTCATGGGGGTGAGTAGGCTTTGGACGAAAACAAGCTCAAGGGGGAGGGAAGGATTTTTCAAGACTTTGAAATATTTTTGTGGATGAATAACTCTTCATCTTAAGAGGGGTATTTATAGGTCAAGACATGGCCAACCAAGGGCCAAGATGATGCCAAGTGCAAGGCAAGTGTAGGGTGAGGATTTAGGCAAGTGTCCATTCAATCTACTACACAAAAATATCCTACCAACTCCATGACAAAATAGCCAACCCATTCGCCCATAGACGCCTCAAGTCCATCAATCGAGGGTGACAAGTGTCGCCTCCCGCTGGTCCAAAATGTTTCGCCTCTCGGAAAAATCCGCAAAAATTAGAAATGACATAGCCTAATTTATCCTACGCGAGTTGTGTAAAACGCTTCGAAAAAAACGACTTAATCCGTGTCAGGCACAAATAATATTCGCCAAGCCACCTAGGGGGTGACACGTGTCGCCTCCTACTGGCCCAAAATATTTCATCTTCCAAAATATCCACAATGGCCAAAATCTCAAAACAAAGCTGGGCCCCACAAAACCGTAGAATTTCTCCCGTGGCCCCACGTGACCATTTCCAAAATAAAATTCCATAAATCTCTAATATTCCAAGAAGTCCGAATACCAAACTGGGAATCCAATTCCCATTAACGAACCTTTTTCCTTCACAAAACCTAAACTTTTCCGTGGAAAATCACCTCTTTCTTCCTTTCCAATTTCAATGTCGATTCTCGCACGCACGCCCTCGCATACATACCTCGGAACTACGGGTATAACATTATCGGTGCTTGTTTTTCCCGCGCCGCCGTGGCCATATGACGAGAAACCGCCCTAATTGGAAGGATGCATGTAATGACTCACCATCGGTCGCAAGCGTGTTCATCGCTTTCATACGATGCATACCGCAGGCGTGCCTATGATTAGAGCGGAGCGTAGATCTGTATATCCTTAACCCTCTAGAGATTTGTATGCATGATATGACGACCTTATTATTGTGTGCATGCATGACGGATAGCGTATGCTGATTATGAGTTAGAAAACCCGGTTAGTGAAAAAGGGTAAGTTCAAAGTAGAAAATGATTAACCTTAGAATATTACAGCTGAGACCTTAGATGTGCGCCGCTTCGAGTACAAGATTTCATGTGATCCTTGTCGAATATATAAGTTTACGGAGTAATCAGGGAAGATTCTCGCAGTGTAAATGGAAGTGGTAGCTTATGATACGATAGGTAAGATTATTCCGGATCGGAAACAAGAGCTTGACGCTGCGTTAAGAAGGTCGGGTCATTATATTGCGCCAACCCGCGCCCGCTTCGGCGGGTCACCGGTGGTCCCGCCAGTGGTAGGGTCACGAGGGTGCTAGGCCCAAGTTTAGATGACCATCGATGAGTTCGTGGAGATGTTCGACCGTAGCGGATCGTGAAGGCCGGAATGGCCTGGGCGAGATCGAGGCTAGTAAGATGACCAAGCTCGAGGTGGTGACTCCAAAGTCTCGGGAATGTCGCTGATCGGGCGTGGTACGGTACTAAGAAGAGTTCGAGTGTTCGGTGGCGGCACCGAGTAAGGAAGGAAGTGAACTTGGCCGAAGACGGAGTAATCATTTTTGAGAAACGAATATGCGGGCGAGTGTCCTCGACCAAGAGCGAGAGTTGGTATTGTTTTGCATCATCGAGGTGGTTCCTCGCTGGCCCGGATTTAAGTATTTGCGCGCATGTGATATTTCGTGGCTGTGTGGCGCTGACAACTCACCGGAGGAACTTTATCGTTATCCGCCTTCAGAAGGAACATTCGGACGAATGTTTCTGGCGAGGGAGAATGTTATACCGTGATTTCCGCAGTATGTACGTGAGGGCGACGATATAAATTTAAGCCTTAAGGTTTGGCTAGGTTCAAAATTTGGCGTAAGGCTAAAAGAATCGTTGACTAAACGCTTTACTAAACATTAAGGGAAAATTCCGCTATGTCATTTATAATTTTTGCGGATTTTTCCGAGAGACGAAATATTTTGGATCAACCGGAGGGTGACATGTGTCACCCTCACATCGAAGAGGTCGCAAAGTGGACGAATCGTGGCTTGTTTTGTCAAGCAGTTGGTAGGATATTTCGGTGGTAGATGGATAAGGTGTACTTGGCTCGATCTTGGCCTTACACTTGCCTAACACACGGATTAATTCGCCATTGGTTGGCCATTGCTTGACCTATAAATACCCTCTATGTTGATGAACTTCTTCATCCAAAAATTTCTAAGTGTTAAATTCCTCCTCCTCTTAATGAGAGCTGGCCCACCACACCCTCCCCTTGAGAGCCCTCGCCGAGAGCCTCCTCCCCTTTGTGGTGTCCAGCCGTGGTACCCCTAACCTAGTTGTCTCGTATAAATACCCCTTTGTGGTATAGAAATACTCTCCAAGTATTGTTATAATGCCCAAATACTCGCCCAAATACCTTGTAGTATTCCCAAGGTTACACTTGTACAAAAGCCCGTAAAATACTATTATACTTTCCTCACTACAAAAACGAAACCCTAAGGAAAACCTTCATAGTCGGTTGAAGTGTTAAGTAGAAGGCGTAGAACTTCTAAGGGTTGTTTGGAGCGGTTCGAGCGCACTGAGTAGAGAGCTAAACCTCGCTCAGATCGACATATAAACTTGGATAATTTTGGGCTTATCGAGGTAAACACTTTGACCTTCTATTGTAATTGGAAATTACATGTTGTAGGATTATATAGTTGAAGTATACTATATATAGAACTCAACATAATTGTGCGGCAATGTCTTTTGACTTAAGCCCAATTTAAAGAAGAGAATCGAATCAGAATTACATAGATCAGACATGAGACTTGTGTAGCTTTCCGTGAAGTAGAATTGTACACGCCCGATTAGACGACAACCCCTCAGTGAGTTGTCGTTAGCGGGCCTCGACAGAGAGGAGATTTACGCGGCCATGTGTGGGGAGGTGTCACAAATTTCTCGTAATATTCTACGCTGAGATCTAGATGTTAATAGGCGCCAGTGGCCTCTATAGGTCAAGTACTACGGGGCGTGATCCGCTGGCTTAAGGGTAGCCGACGGCTTGAGGTACTTGGAGCGCTTTGCTATTAGTCGATAATCGCCGCGAGGTATGTGAACCTCTTCCTATCTTTTCTAGCATGATACGTGTATAACTATGTAGTACGGTAGACGCATACGTGTTAAAAGTATTTGATTGGTTTAAAACATAAAGTGTTATAACGACTTTACGGGAAGTTGGTTATACAGCTTTATGTAAGTAAGAAATGCTTATGTTTTTAAAAGATAATCGACTTGATGTGTGATGATAAGAATCTTGAAGTATTTCAAAAGAATTAAGAAACCTTTTGAAAGAAGAGTAATACTTGATTTTGAAAACATAAGAGTTATACTAGCTTTACGGGAAGTTAGGTATAACGCCTTAAGAGAGATAAAGAGAATGTTTTATCGATTTTTAGAAGTTAAGAGACTTAATCTTAAAAGATAAGAGACTTGACTTGAATGAATTAAATATGAGTTTTGTGTGAAACCTCCTTCATGAGTAATGAGTACTTGGTTTTTAAAAGGAATAATGTTTTACCGATTTTGGAAATCGAATGAGTATCGACAAACCATCGCAGTCATAATAAAAGGAAATGTTTTGACTAATTAAGTATTATTAAAACCAGAAACCTCCATCCGCATGAAGCTAAGATGAGACAAAATGATATTACATTTCCTAGATCATGGCCGCTTAATAAGATTGATTATGAACAAGAAAACCTACTCACATATAAGACATATGTTTCTCAAATTGTTTAAAAGAGGATTATATTCTTAAGTGATTAAGTCTATGGACTATGAAACCTTTCTAAAATAAGAGACTTAAGTATTTGAAATTAGGCAAACTTGAACTTTTGGAAAAGAATATTGTTACTTGATGTTAAAAAGGAAAGTGTTTTGGTTTACCTAAAAATGTGAGTCACTCTATTTTAATACTACTGTATCGGTGACCTTTATAAAAGAAATGGATCTTTTAAAAGAATTTAACGACGTAATACTGGGGTCGTAACTCGACTTCGCCTAAAATAAACTCGAGTCGCGTGTAACTTGCCTATGTTTGTGTTTGATAGCCTTGTTGTGCAAATATCAGATTTATACCACCGCCTCTCGATGGAGGTCACTGATTTGTTATGAACGATTCTTCACCGAGTCCCACGAGACGGGTCGACACGATTCCATCCGATTATTCACCGAGTCCCACGAGACGGGCCGACACGATTTCATCCGATTTCACCGAGTCCCACGGACGGGCCGACACGATTCCACATGATTCTCACCGAGTCCCACGAGACGGGCCGACACGATTCCACATGATTCTTTACCGAGTCCCACGGACGGGCCGACACGATTCCACACGATTTATACCTAGATCGCCAAGAAGCGAGGAAGGAGTTCCACGCACGGCGGATGACTCGAGGCGCGAGTCCCCGACTCGACATGATCGCTTTATGTTGTGAATCGTAGTTTGGTTATCATACATGTCTCCCGCTTTATATAGACTATTATGATTTCATTTACGCGTGTTTTACGCTTTCACATACTTGGTACCAGATCGACCTCCTTCGGGCCGCGTCACGCCGCAGTAAGTACATCGTCATGGATCCTCGCCATGGATCACAGCCATTTGTCGAAGCCCCATTCTTCTGAGGCTTATCTTTGCATGTTACCCCGAGTCCGTAGATGCTTGTACATTCGTGGTACGGCGGCCCCGCCCCGCCATACCGCTGTAAAAATCTTAGAGGTCTGAGCACCGCCATGCGCGTGGTTTGTAAAAAGGATAATCGTCGTGTATTTATGTATATATACCAAGGCAATCGCTTTGGTTGGCCTGCTTATTTATCATGTCTCTTAATTCATGTTCATGTTTTTATTTCACGATTTTCTCTCGATGTTGTATCACTAGGGTGCCCGAGGTAGGCACTACCACGCCCGGTTCGGTCGTGACAAGAGTTCTACGTCGAGGCTCGAGGATGATCCGCAGGAGTTCATCCGACAGCCATAATGATCATGAAAGTGATCAAGGCTTCGAGACCGAGTCGGTGGTCTTAGGTTCAGACGGCCGCGCGATACCGCAATGATCGTTTGATTCGCGAGCCGTCCCGGGAGAGAATGCACTTCCAACCGCTTGGGAGGAGTTCTCGGGCATTTCTTGCACATTTCGCCTCCATGCAGATGAGGAGGGCTCGCCGGCGATTCTTGACGCTGAGGCGTAACCGTGTACATCGGGAGTACAATGTGGAGTTCGACTCATCGTTTCAGATGCCCTCAGAGTAGCCGAGCATGGAGGACAGAGTACACCGCCACGCACGGGTTAGATGATTACTTGGCAGAGGCTTGTTCGGCGTAGCTCTTCACCGGCATGGACATTGCCCGCACGCAGCTTACGACTGGGGTGAAGAGCGGAGAGGTCGACTGAATGACCAAGATCAGCAGGTGCGAGCAACAGTGGTCCTTTGCGACTTTCGAGGCGGACCGCCTCAGCAGACTAGTTTTGTACCTCCGCCAGCAGAGTGGTCCTCCACAACCTTCGTGGCATCCAGAGTATTCGGAGCGTGTCGTGGCTCCAAGGGTTCGTTTCGGAAGTAGGGTGTTGCGACGCAGCCACCCATACCCTGTGGTCGATGTGGTAGACCGCATTTCGGGAGTGTCGTGCCAAGGAGCTTGTTATTTTTATACACAGGCCATTTTGCAGGAACCGTCCACCAAGGGTAGCACGGATGTTACGACTCACCTTCGTGATCGCAATGGTTCATCACCTTCTACGCTTATGCGCCCGCATTTACGCATCTATGATTAGAGTGACGCGTGGGATACAGTATATATCTTTAACCCTCTAGAGTTTTGAATGCCGGTGTGTTTAGTGTTATGTTCGGATAGCTTTGTGCTAAAATGTGATTTAGAAACCCGTTAGTGTAGAAGGGTAAGCCCGGGGGCATGGTAAGCGCGACCTTAGACTATTTCACGACGAGACCTTAGAGGTGCGTCGCCTTGTGTAAAAGATTTATTTTATGTTTGACCTTATCGAGTGCGTAGTATACGCGGAGTTGTCGGGGAATTCTTGGGTCAGTAAAATGGAAGTGGTAGCTTTCATGACTTGATTAGGTAAGATTGTTCCGATCGGCGAGCAAGAGTCAGCGATCGCTGGTCGGCCGAGGGTCGTTTCGTCAACCCGCAGCCCGGTTGCGTGAGGTCGGTTCGAGGTGGTCCCGCTGTGGTAGGGTCACGAGGATGCTAGGCCCGAGTTTAGTTAACCATCGATGAGTTCGGGACGCGCTCGACCAGACCGGTCCGAAGGCCGGAATGGCCTCGCGGAAAGCGAAGCTAGTAAGATGACCAAGCTCGAGGTAGTGACTCACGCTTTGGAACAAGCGATGATCAAGTATGGTACGATAATCGAGAGTTCGCGTTCGGCGGGGCACGACGAGTAAGGAAGCGAAGAGAACGTGTGTCATTTCGTACAAACCGTGGCGCTGCAACTTGTTGTAGGAACTTCATAGATATCCGTTTGAGAAGGAACATTCGACGAATGTTTCGGCGAGGGAGAATGTTATACCGTGATTTCCGCAGTATGTACGTACGGGCGACGAGAAAGTTTGAGCCTTAAAGTTAGGCAAGTTTCAAATTTTTGTGCACAACCCCAGATAGAATCGCTACTAAATGTTTTACGTAACTTGCGAAGGAAAATTCCGCTATGTCGCTTTGTATTTTTATGGATTTTTCCGAGCGATTTAAACATTTTGGGCCAACGAGGGTGACACTTGTCACCCTCAAGTGACGGTTTGGGTAGGCAAAAGGGACGCCTCTCCCTTGCTTTCAGGCCTTATTTTGGCCTTGTTTGTGCCTTGTTTTGTGCCATGTTTTGTGGAGTAGGGTTAGGTGCACTTGGCTTGATCTCGCCTTACATTTGCCTTGCACATGGCTTGATCTTGTCCATTGGTTGGCCCTTGGCTTCCCTATAAATACCCTCCCTTTGTCAAGACTTCATCATCCAAAATGTGTTCTAAGTCTTGCAATCCTTCCCTCTCCTCTTGTTGCTCTCGCCCCAGCCTTCCCTCCCCTTTCGTAAGGCTTTGGCCGAGAGGCACCCTCCCTTAGTAGTGCTGGGCCGAGGTACACCCCCTTGCCTTGTTGTTCTCATAAAGTACCCCTTGGTAGAAAGTATTCTCCTAGATTGTTATAATGCCCAAAATACCCTAGCCGATACCTTGTAGTATTCCAAAAGTTACCTCTATACGTAGAGTCTTAAATACTACCTTTGTCCTTTAGTCTCAAACCGAAACCCTAAGGAAATCTTCATGGTAGGTTGAAGTATTTAAGCAGAAGTTGGTTAGAACTTCTGGGTTGTTTGGAGCGATTGAGCAAGACGCAGTGGAGCAAAACCTTGCTCAGATCGACTTTTATCTCTGATAATTTTGGGCTTATCGAGGTAAATATTCTTGTCCTCTTGTTGTAATTAGAAATTACATGTTGTAGGATTATATAGTTGAAGATACTATATATAGATTCAACATAGCCATGCAATGCCTTCGACTTAAGCCCAATATAAAGAAGAGAAATGAATCAGAATTACATAGATCAGACATAAAGAGACTTGTGTAGTAGAATTGTATACGCCCTTAGACGATAACCCCAAAGTTGGCTTGGTAGCCTACTGATGAGAGATTTACGCGGCCATGTGTGGGAGGCCGAATTTTCTCAGAGAATATGGAACCACGCGTTAGAAGTTAATAGACATTTGTGGCCTTATAGTGGAAGTACTACGAGTAGCGATTCTACTCAAGAGTGGAAAAGGCTAGCCGTTACAAGATCGCGAGCGCTTGCTTATCGTCGATAATCGCCGCGAGGTATGTGAACCTCTTCCTATCCTTTCTAGCACGATGCTTTGTAAACTATGTAGTACTGAGACGCATACGTGTTAAATGAGTTGGTTGGTTTAAAACATAGGTGTTATAATAGCTTTACGGGAAGTTAGTTATAACGACTCTACGTAGGTAAAAGATTGGTTTATTGATTGTAGAAGTTAAGAGACTTGATCTTGAAAGATAAGAGACTTAACTTGTTTTACTTGGTTATTAACATTTTGGTAAAAGTGTTGTGAAACCTCATTCGCGAGTAACGAGTACTTGGTTTTAAAAAGAATAATGTTTTACCGATTTCGAAATGAGAATAAGTGTCGAGCAAACCACGCAGAAGGCTTAATAAAGGAAAGTGTATTGACAAATAACTAATTGTTATTAAAACCAAGAGAAACCTCCATCCGCATAAGCTAAGATAAGACAAAATTGTATTACATTTCCTAGATCATGGTCACAGAATAAGATTGTTGTAAACAAGAATAAACGCTCACGATAAGACATATGCTTCTCGATTGTTTAAAAGAGAATTATATTCTTAAATGATTAAGACTATGAACTACTTAAACCGTTCTAAAATAAAGAGACCTCGAGTAATTGAAATTAGGCAAACCGAACTTTAGTGGAAAGAATGTTGTTAAAAAGGAAAGTGTTTTGGGTTTACCTAAAACGCGAGTCACTCTATTTTTATACTACGTATCGTGACCTTTATAAAAGGAATGGATCTCTTTAAAAGGAATTTAACGACGAGTAATTTTAGGTTAAAACCCGACTTTGATATAAAATGGAAGTACTCGAGTTATGTATAACTTGCCTATGCTTGTTGTTGTATAACTTGCCTATGCTTGTTGTTGTGTAACTCGCCATGCTTGTCGAGACAGCCTTTGTTGTGCAAATGTTGATATCAGGTGACTTCTTAAGAAAGAATGGATCTTTTTATAAAAGTTTAGAAGTATGGTAATTTGCTTGAGCTTGTTTGTGATAGCCTGGTTGTCCGATTTATTGTTATCGTGGTTGCATGGACATGTCTACACCGGCAGACTCGGTACGTGGCTACGCGGCAGGTTGATTACCCGATATATTGTTATTGCGGGTTACATGGACATGTCTACACCGATGCAGACTCGGCACGTGGCTACGCGGCGGTTGATCACCCAAAGATATCGTTGTTGATGCTATACGGACATGTCTACACCGAGGCAGACTCGGGCACGTGGTCACGCGGCATTGTTATTATTGTTGCATCACGGACATGCCTACACCGGCGCAGAATCCGGCACGCGCCACGACGCGAACATGATTGATGCTGTGGGCGCGAGACCCATAGTTATATTGAGTGATGACGCTGAGGGCGCGAGTCCCCGACTTGATCGCTTATGTTGCGATTACATTTGTTATCATACATGTCTCCGCTTATGTAGATCGTTATGATTTAATCGCAGATTTTCGGCCACATACTGGTACTGCCAGATCGACTCTCCGGGGCCGCTCATGCCGCAGTGAGTACATCCAGAGTCGATCCTCGCCTTAGGATCACAGTCATTGGAAGCTCCGCTTCTCCGAGGCTTATCTTTCGCATGTTACCCGAGTCAGAGGTTCTTGTACATCTGTGGTATGGCGGTGTCACGACCCGACTGGCCTGGATCGTGCCTTACCCTGCACCCTAGTGATATAACATCGTGAGAAAATCACGGAAATAAAAACTTAAACAGAAACAAGATACATCATAAGAAAATAGGCCAACCAAAACGGCCGCTTTCATGCGTATATATAAAACCAATGCCATAATCCTTACAACACCGCCTACAACAGCATTATAGACCTCTAAGAATGTAATAACAACTATGACGGACAGTGGCTCGCCATACCCCGAATGTACAAGAACCTACAACTCGTGGAAACATACCAAAAGATAAGCCTCGAGAAACTGAGCTTCCTAATACGCCGAATCGAGATCCTATGAGCGAGGATCCACAACCGATGTACTCTACTCGCAGATGAACGCACTCCGGGCGAGGTCAAGACAAGAGGTACCAAGTATGTGAAATCAAAAATACCAGAATGAAATCACATTTCATCATTTTATAAAACCCTTTGCGATAAGTAAACAAGATGGCAAGGGGACGACATCCCCGTAATAATCACTCACACATAACTACGGGTCTCACGCCCATAATATCACTCACGCCCGTGGAACTCATTCTCATCACGGCAAGATACATGATGTAAAACAACATCCATATGTGAACTCAACACTAGATCCCGCTCAAGGCCATCAAACCGACGCCAAGTAGAATCGCCTATACTGCATCCAAAAGCTAGTCATAAAACTTCACGCAAGGTACTAAGCTAATTACTGTGATCCAAAAGCTAGCCACGCAATCGCCGAGGCAAGTACCAAAGCTAACGCACTTAGCCAACCGCCTCACGAGATATGACCGAGGCAAGTATCTCAAGCTATCTACCAAAGGCTACCGATACACGAAATGACCGTAACAAGTATCTAAAGCGTGCTCAACCACACGCATAAATCAAGCCCGTGATCGCCACATCGCGCAAGCTTCACGGATTAGCCGTCCATGGACTAACAATCAACCTCACAATGACCGCATGCCCCAAGATCTCACCCTAAGTCATGGCCATGAAACCATCCCATCGACGACGCCCGTGGAACATCCATCACGCCAAGACGTCCAAAGGAATAACAAGACGATACTCAAAGCCGACGATACTGCGGAAAATCCAACGCCACAAGATGTCCAACAATCAATCGATAACCGCCTCCCCAGAGTCACGACAAAGACATCAACAAAACACTTGCACATCAAAGACTATCACGACAAGCATAGGCAAGTACAACATACATACATTTTTATCAACAATCCGTTTCAAACCCAAAATACTACATACTTTCATTCTTTCAAAAGACCTCTTTTTCCTAAAAGCCACATGATACTAATACTGTAGTATTAAAACACGCTTTCCTTTTTAAACCAAATTACTACACCTTCGTAAAATCTTAATAAGATTTTTAAAATCAAGTACTCTATACCTTTTAAAACTAAGTGCTTTTCTTTTAAAACAACAACAAGTGTTCTTTTAAAACCCAACTAACTTTACTCTTTCAAAACAAGTAACCTATACTTAAATCAAGTTACTTCTTTTCCAAAAACACAAGTCGTTATAAGTCAAGTCTCTGTCTTTCAAGATCAAGTCTCTTAACTTTCAAAATCAAGTCGCTTATACCAAACCAAATCTTTCTTTTATTTTCATAAGGTCGTTATAACTAACTTCCCATAAAGCCATTATAACACTTTATGTTTTAAACAAACAAAATCCATTTCACACACGCACGCTCACCGTACTATATAGTTTACAACAATCATGCTCAAGAGTAAAGGAAGAATCACATACCTTTAGCTTAAGCCACAAGCCAAGTCAAGTATGTCGCGCAGAAGATCCACCTATAAAGGCCACAATATATCTATCAATCTCTAGTTCTCTTCAGAGAATACTTAAGTAAACAGCCTCGATTCTACGTAAAATTCGCAAAGACCTCCCGCTATCACATAAATCTCCTCCCTATCCAGCCCGCTACTGTGCCAACAATGTTATACCCTCAGATTTGCAGTATGTACGGAGGGCGCACGATATAATTTGAGCCTTAATGATTTGGCAAGTTTCAAATTGTACACAAGTGCCGAAAGGAGTCGTTGACTAAACGCTTTACTAAACTTCAAGGGAAAATACGGCTATGTCATTTATTATTTTTATGGATTTTTCCGAGAGACGAACATTTTGGATCAACGAGGGTGACATGTCACCTCACATCGACGTGAGATTGGGCGGTTTGGACGAAATGGGTGACTTTAGTTGGTAGGATATTTTGTGCAAGTTGTTGTGGTAGATGGACAAGGTGTACTTGGCTTGATCTTGGCCTCACACTTGCCTAACACATGGATTAATCTTGGTCATTGGTTGGCCATTGCTTGACCTATAAATACCCCTCTTTGTTGATGAACTTCTTCATCCAAAATTGTTCTAAGTGTTAAATTCCTCCTCCTCTTAGTGAGAGCTTTCCACCACACCCCCTCCCCTCGAGAAGGCCCCCTGGCCGAAAGTATCCCCTCCTTGTATGCTAGCCGTGGGTACCCCTAGCCTAGTTGTTTTCGTGATAATACCCCCTTTGTGGTATAGAAATACTTCCAAGTATTGTTATAATGCCCAAATACTTTAGCCCTTATACCTTGTAGTATTCCAAGGTTATACCTATACTAAAAGCCCGTAAATACTATTATACTTTCCATTAGCCACTAAACTAAACCCTAAGGAAATCTTCATTGATGGTTGAAGTAATTGAGTAGAAGTTGGTTAGAACTTCTAAGGGTTGTTTGAGCTGGTCGAGCGCACGAGTAGAGCTAAACCTGCTCGTGATCGACATTTAAACTTGATAATTTTGGGCTTATCGAGGTAAACACTTCGACCTTCTATTGTAATTGGAAATTACATGTGTAGGAATATATAGTTGAAGTATACTATATATAGAATCAACATAATTATGCGCAATGTCTTTTGACTTAAGCCCAATTTAAAGAAGAGAATCGAATCAAATCACATATTATCAGACATAAAGAGACTTGTGTAGCTTTACCGTAGTAGAATTGTACACGCCCGATTAGACGTACAACCCTCTCAGGGAGTTGTTGCATGTTAGCGTGCCTCGGCAGAGAGAGATTTACGCGGCCATGTGGAGGGTGTCCGAATTTTATGTAGAATATTCCACGCTGAGATCTAGATGTTAATAGGCACCTTGTGGCCTCTATAGTTTGAAGTACTACGGTGGCGCGATCCGCTTGGCTTAAGGTGTAGCCGACTTTGAGGTACTTGAGCGCTTGCTATTAGTCGATAATCGCCGCGAGGTATGTGAACCTCTTCCTATCTTTTCTAGCATGATATGTATAACTATGTAGTACGATAGACGCATACGTGTTAAAAGTATTTGATTGTTTAAAACATAAAGTGTTATAACGCTTGGGAAGTTGGTTATAACAGCCTTTATGTAAGTAAGAAATGTCTGTGGTTTTTAAAAGATAATCGATTTGATTTATAACCGACTTGACGATGATAAACAAGAATCTTGAAGTATTTCAAAAGACTAAGAAACCGCTTTGAAAGAAGAGCAATACTGGTTTTGAAAACATAAGAGTTATACTAGCTTTACGGGAAGTTAGGTATAACGCCTTAAGAGTGGTAAAGAGAATGATTTATCGATTGTTAGAGGTTAAGAGACTTGATATTAAAAGATAAGAGACTTGACTTGAATGAATTAATATGAGTTTTGGTGTGAAACCTCATTCATGAGTAATGAGTACTTGGTTTTAAAAGGAATAATGTTTTACCGATTTTGGAAATCGAATGAGTATCGACTAACCACCGCAGCTAATAAAAGGAAATGTTTTGACGAATTAAGTATTATTAAAACCAAAGAGAAACCTCCATCCGCATGAAGCTAAGATGAGACAAAATGATATTACATTTCCTAGATCACGGTCGCTTAATAAGATTGATTATGAACAAGAAAACCTACTCACATATAAGACATATGTTTCTCAAATTGTTTAAAAGAGGATTATATTCTTAAGTGATTAAGTCTATGGACTATGAAACCTTTCTAAAATAAGAGACTTAAGTATTTGAAATTAGGCAAACTTGAACTTTGGAAAAGAATGTCATACTGATGATTAAAAGGAAAGTGTTTTGGTTTACCTAAAATGAGTCACTCTATTTTAATACAACGGTATCGTGACCTTTATAAAAGAAATGGATCTTTTAAAAGAATTTAACGCACGAATACTTTTGGGGTCGTAACTCGACTTCGGCCTAAAATAAACTCGAGTCAGCGTGTAACTTGCCTATGTTTGTGTTTGATAGCCTTGTTGTGCAAATATCAGATTTATACCACCGCCTCTCGATGGAGGGTCGCTGATTTGTTATGAACGATTCTTCACCGAGTCCCACGAGACGGGCCGACACGATTTCATCCGATTATTCACCGAGTCCCACGACGGGCCGACACGATTTCATCCGATTATTCACCGAGTCCCACGACGGGCCGACACGATTTCACCGACATCCACCGAGTCCCACGAGATGGGCCGACACGATTTCACCGATTCTCTACCGATTCCCACGGACGGGCCGACACGATTCCACATGATTCTTTACCGAGTCCCACGGACGGGCCGACACGATTCCACACGATTTATACCTAGATCGCCAAGCGAGGAAGGAGTTCCACGCACGGCGGATGACTTGAGGCGCGAGTCCCCGACTGACATGATCGCTTATGTCAGGAATCGTAGTTTGCTTATCATACATGTCTCCCGCTTTATATAGACTATTATGATTTCATTTACGTTGTTTTACGCCACATACTTGGTACCAGATCGACTTCCTTCGGGTTATGCTCATGCCGCAGTAGTAACATCGGCCAGGATCCTCGCCATAGGATCACGTCAATGCGGGAAGCCCCATTCTTCTGAGGCTTATCTTTTGGTATGTTACCCCGAGTCAGATGCTTGTACATATCTGTGGTATGGCGGGCCCCGTCCCGGCCATACCGCAGTAAAATCTTAGAGGTATGTAGCAATCGCTGTGTGGTTTGTAAAAAGGATAACGTCGTATTTATGTATATATACCGGCAACTCGCTTGCTTGGCTCGCTTATTTATCATGTCTCTTAATTCATGTTCATGTTTTTATTTCCGCCGATTTTCTCTCGATGTTGTATCACCAGGTGCCCGGTAGGCACTACCACGCCCGGTTCGGTCGCGACAAAAGTGGTATCGTGAGCGCTTAATCTCTGAAAGTGCTACGCATCGTGTCTAGTAGTAGTCTTGATTATCGGCAGGCACCACATCTATAATCGTGAGGCTATAGGACATTTAGGATTGGTTTCATTCTTCTCATTTCGAGATCGTGCCCTGTGAGCCGCAGTGATAAGTCTGACCCTCTAACGATCCCTTTTTCAGAATGCTATGCCTCCACGTAAGGCAACCCGCCCGTATGGCAAGGCAACCGAGAGAGTCGCCAGTGGGACACCTAGAGTCACGAGGGCTCGCCCGGGCCTATACCAGACGGCGAGTTCTACGACGCCACACCCTGTGAGGTTTAGGCGCAGCAGCCGGGCCGACGAGACCACAAGATTTACACCTCCACCCCACACCGGAGCAGATTTAGACGGGTTACAGAGACGGCCCGCCATCGCCAGATCGTGGGCTGCATACGGTGACACGCCGATGCGGCAGCCTCCCACCCCACTGCATCGCGTGGTTCACCCGAGGCAGAGTTTGAGGCTACGAGACTTCCGAGTCAGAGCCCGCCAGAGTTTTACGGTCGAGGCCGGAGGATGATCCGCAGGTTCATCCGCCGCCACAGAGGATTTTGAGAGTGATCAGCGCCGAGACCGAGTCCGTGATCTTTGGTTCACATAGGCCGCGTGGATACCGCAATGATTGGTTTGATTCGCGGAGTTATCCCGGGAGAGCACGCGCCCTCGCCTACTGGGATGAGTTCTCGCAGGCTTTCTCACTCACTTCTTGCCTCCACAGATGGCGAGGGCGCGGCCGATAGATTTTTACCGCCGAGGCAGAGGACGACCGCCGTGAGTACAATGTCGAGTTTGATTCATCGCTCGATATGTCCCGCCGCTGCAGTAGATATGGAGGATAGGTGCACCGCCACGCCACCGCTAGATGATTATATGGCCGAAGTCATGCGGGTGTTTCTTCACCGTACGGACATTACCCGCACGCAGCTCATGCTCGGATGCGGCGAGCGTAGAGACCGACGTCGACAGCAGCAGAAGAAGACCTGGACGGCAGGGTCTTTTGGTAGCTATCATGCTGGGCGGCCTCAGGAGCAGTCTAGATTTGCACCACAGCCAGCTCAGAGCACTCCTGCACCGTCCTCAAAGACACCAGATATTCGAGGCGCATCAGTGGCCCTGTGACTTCAGACGCCCAGCAAAGCAGAGGATCGCCGACGGACCACCCCTCGGGGTGGCCGACACGCAGATCCCACTTCGAGTCGTGGTGCGCACGGAGCTTGTTTCGGCCAGGCCGCAGGTCACTATGCGAGGAACCGTCCACCAAGGGCGGCTGATGGTAGTGGGTCACCACGTGTTCTTTCGCCGTCTTCTTCATCCTCGACAGCCTATCGCCCGAGGGCAAGGTACTCATGGACCGCCAGGTCGCGCAGGTCGTGGCGCTGGTCCAGCTTCTAGCGGTCCTCGTAACCGCATTTATGCTTTGTCCACCGACAGATCGTGAGGCCTCACCGATGTCGCCACGTGTACCTTATCGCTTCGGGTTTGACGTGTATGCTTTGATAGATCCGGGTTCTACTGGCCCCATATATCTCCCTTGCTGCTAGTAGGATAGTGGATGAGCCCGAGTCCATAGACCCTTTCGAGGTAGCTACGCCAGCTGGGTGATTCGTGGTAGCTCACGTATATAGAGCTTGTCTTGTGACCATTTACACCGCCGACCCAGCCGACTTGATAGAGTCGAGATGATTGACTTTGACGCGATCATAGGGACGGATTGGCTAGCTTCTGCTACGCCAATGTAGACCGCAGAGAGAGTAGTACGGTTCCGCTTCTCGGCGAGCCATTGTCTGAGCGGGAGGAGCACCAGACGCCGGTGGGTAGGTTTATTTCCTACCTCAAGGCTGTAAGATGGTGCGTAGGGTATATCTACCATCTCGCTCGTGTTTGATATCGAGGTCGCAGCGCGATTTTCACCGGCCCAGAGTCGAGAGTTCCCGCACGCAGTTTGCACGACCTCCTGCATCCTCCCGAGAGGAGATTGAGTTTTGTATAGACATATTGCTGCACACTCGCCTATTTCCATTCCGCCATACGTAACGGCACCGCCGAGTTGAGAGAGTCAAGGATCGCTTAGGGATTTGGCCGGAGAAGCGGCTTCATCGTGCCTAGTGTTTCTCCCCGGGAGCGCCGATTGTTCGTGAAGAAGGACGACGCCGCGCATGTGTGTTGATTACAAACCAACAAGGTGACCATTAAGAATGTATACCTCTTCCTGTGATTGATGATTTGTTCGACCCGCAGTGGTGCGAGATGTTTTCCAAGATTGACCGCGATCGCTATCATCAAAGTAGTCGAGAGGCGGATGTCCCAGATCGCATTCCGACCAGACGACGCATTATGAGTTCGTGGTCATGTCTTTTGGTTGACCAATGCTCCGCAGATTCATGGATTTGATGAACCGAGTGTTCAAACCATTTTTGGACACGCCAGATAGTGTTCATTGATGATATCTTCGTTTATTATCGCCAGAGCAGAGCACGCGAGCATTCGGCGACCGTGGCCGACGCTTCTCCAGATCAGCAGCTTGTACGCCAAGTTTTCCAAATGTGAGTTTTGCTGACTTCGTGGCTTTTCGGGCATATTGTCGGGCCGATGGCATTCGAGTGGATACGCCAAGATCGAGGCAGCCAGACTTGCCTAGACCTACTACTCCGGCTGCAGGTTCGCAGCTCGGGCCTCAGATATTATCGGTTCGTGGAGAAGTTTGCTTTATCTTCGCACCATTGACTAGGCCGACTCGTGGCGCAACAAGTTTCAGCCGATCGATGTCAGGAGCGTGGTTTCCAGCCGAAAGAGATCGACGACCGCTTCGCTTCTTACTCTTCCGCAGGGTCCGCACGGTTATGTTCAGGTATCATACGCGCCGTGCATCGGTCGGGATGTGTGTTGACGCAAAGATGGCAAGGTTATAGCGCATGCATCCCGACACCAAGAAACACGAGAGGAACTACCCCACCCACGATTTGGAGTCGGCAACGTGATTCACGCCAAGATCTCGAGGCACTATTTGTACGGGGTTCATGTGATATTTATACGCACCACAAGAGCCTCCAAGATATCTTCAACAGAGGGAGCCGAACTTACGATGCAGACGGTGGTTAGAGTCGCTTAAGAATTACGATGTTGATATCCCGTACTCACCCGGGAAAGCCAACGTCAGGGCGTACGCCTCTTAGTCGTAGGTCACGGGAGCCTATCGATGTGCAACAGAGAGTGAGGACATGGTTCGTGATTTGCATCGCCATCGAGCCTCGTGTCCGCTTGATTGATTCTCGATAGCAGGGGGTTCGAGTTCGCGAGGTTGCCGAGTCTTCCATCGCCGGCGAGCGAAGAGGCAACAGCCGAGGATCCAGCTTGACACGCTATCGCGATACGCCTCTTCGCGAGGGCGCGGTCCTGAGGTAGCACCACGGGGTGCTAAGGTTCGAGGGCGTGTGTGTGTTCCAGATGTTTCGTGACTTCGCAGCAGGTTCTGGGGAAGCACACACAAGCTACTTCATCCATCCGTGGTCGACCAAGATGTACCACGACCTTAGATCTGTATTGGTGGGATGGCTTCGCAGGACGCTGCAGAGTTCGTAGCTCGCCCGTGTTGTCGCAGTAAGGCAGAGCACCAGAGGCCCGGTGGTTTGTTACGCACGACAGAGATCCCGACCGAAGTGAGGTGATCAACACGGACTTCATCACAAGATTACCTCGCACTCAGAGGAGACATGATTCTATATGGGTTATCGTCGACAGGCTGACGAAATCAGCCCACTTTCTTCCCGTCAGGACGACTTTTTCGGCTGAGGATTATGCCAGACTTTACATCCGAGAGATCGCCGATCGCATGGAGTCCCTATTTCGATCATATCGCATGCAGGAGCCTGCCACGCTAACTTCTGGAGGTATTTCCAGAGAGGTTTAGGGACGCAGGTGAGCCTGAGTACTGCATTCCATCCACAGACGGACGGACAGGCAGAGCGCACTATCCAGACTCTTGAGGATATGCTGCGAGCCTGTGTTATCGACTTCATGGTTAGCTGTGAGGTTCATTTGCCTATAGTTGAGTTTGCGTACAATAGCTACCACCCAAAGATTCGGGATGGCGCCTACGAGGCCTTGTATGGGAGGAAGTGCAGATCGCCTATAGGTTGGTTCGACGTGGGCGAGGTGCAATGGGACCAGATTTGGTGCAAAGCAGTGGATAAGGTGAAGCTTATCCAGAGAGGTTGTCGATACTCAGAGTCGATGTAAGTCATATGCAGATCATCGCCCCTGTGATCCGGAGTTCGAGGTTCATGATTGGGTTTTCCAGCGTGCCACCCACGGCGGTGTGATGAGATTCGGAAGAGGGAAACTCACCAAGGTATATCGGGCCGCTTCAGATTGTCCGCACGGTAGGCAAGGTTGCCTACGAGCTGGATCCGCCGTCCGATCCGGAGGCATTGCATCCTGTTTCATGTTTATGCCGGCGAGATGTATCGGATCCATCTAGGGTACACCCGACGACGATGTCCAGTGATCGAGGGGTTATCGATGGCGAGATTCCCATAGCGATAGTCGATCGTCGTGTTAGGCGCCCGCGACCAAGGACGTGGCTTCCACAAAGTCTTGTGGCGAACGAGCTCGTGAGGAGATGACGGGAAGTCGGCGAGGACACGAGGCGTATATCTCACCTATTCCCACACCTCCGTGTAATTCACTTTCCTACTTGTAAATTTTCGCTATCGCTTTTGCCAAGCGTTGTTCTCGCGGGCCGCGTGTGGCATTTACAATCGCTTAAGTTATGAAGAACCTTATCGTTAATCGTTTAAAGGAACATTCGGACGAATGTTTCGGGCGAGGAGAATGTTATACCTCGATTTTCTGAGTATGTACGCGAGGCGCACGCACGTAAAGTTTGGCCTTAAAAGTTTAGGCATGGCACGCTTTTTGGGCACAACTCACTCAAGGAATCGCTTTCCGACTAAACGCTTTACAAGACTCGTAGGATAAATTCCGCTATGCCATTTCTAATTTTGCGGATTTTTCGAGAGACGAAACATTTTGATCAACGAGAGGCGACACTTGTCACCCTCTCATCACGGATGTGAGGCGGAATTGAGGCCGATCGGAGTGTCCAATTTGTCTCGAGTTGGTAGGATATTTTGTGTGCAAGTTGGCCAAGGACACTTGCCCTAATTCGACCTTACACTTGCCTTGCACTTGGCATAATCTTGGCCATTGGTTGGTCATTGTTATACCAGATTTCCGCAGTATGTACGTGAGGGCACGATAAAAATTTAAGCCTTAAAGTTAGGCTAGGTTCAAATTTGGGCACAAGTGCCTAAAAGAGTCGTTGACTAAACGCTTTACTAAACTCATGTAAGGGAAAATTCCGCTATGTCATTTCTTATTTTGCGGATTTTTCCGAGAGACGAAACATTTTGGACCAACGGAGGGTGATATGTGTCACCTCAAATCGACGTGAGATTGGGCGGTTTGGACGAAATGGGTGACTTTAGTTGGTAGGATATTTTGTGCAAGTTGTTGTGGTAGATGGATAAGGTGCACTTGGCTTAAATCTAGCCCTACACTTGCCTTACACTGGATGAATTCGCCATTGGTTGGTCCTTTCGACCTATAAATACCCCTTGTCAAGAGTTATTTCATCCTAAATTGAGCAATCTTTCTAAGTCTCAAATACTCCCTCCTCTTGTTTGTAGTTCATCCAAAGAGTCTTCCCTCGAGCGAGCCTCGCCGAGAGCCACCCCTCCCCTCAGGTGTTCAGCCTGGCACCCCCAGCCTAGTTGTCTCGTATAAATACCCCTTTGTGGTATAGAAATACTTCCAAGTATTGTTATAATGCCCAAATACCTTGGCCCAAATACATTGTAGTTTTCCCAAGGTTACACTTACAAAAGCCCGTAAAATACTATTATACCTTCTTTAGCCACTAAACTAAACCCTAAGGAAAATCTTCATTGATAGTCAAGTATTTAAGCAGAAGTTGGTTAGAACTTCTAAGGGTTGTTTGGAGCGGATCGAGCACTCTGAGTAGAGCTGCTTGCTCGTGAGCCACTTTAAACTCTGATAATTTTGGGCTCATCGAGGTAAATACTATCGCCCTTCTATTGTAATTGGAAATTACATACCGTCAGAGTAGAAATGAATATAAGATTCATGTAAGAGAATTGAACTATAATGAAGGATATTACGTAAAAGGATCGAATCAAATCACTTCGTAAGAACGCAGAAGTTAAATCAGATTTACATAGGATCAGACATAAAGAGATCGATAACCTTTATCGTTGAATGTTTTGCAAGTAGCCTGCTACTTAGAAGCGGACAAGGCTAGCCGTTATAGCCGCGAGCGCTTTGCTTATAGTCGATAATCGCCGAGGTATGTGATTCTTCTTATACTCTCGAGCATGAAGTATTTTAAAAGAATATATATATAGTACGCAGACGACGCGTGGCAAATGTCTTTGACTTAAGCCCAATAATATATATATGTAGTACGAGACGACGTGTGCTAATCGAATATAATTGTACTCAAGAATGTCTTTTGACTTAAGCCCAATAATAAGAACCTTGAAATATTTTAGCGAATATATATATAGTACTTAGACGACGATGGTGTTAATCGAATGTAGTATTATGGCAATGTCTTTGACTTAAGCCCAATAATAAAGAATCTCAAGTATTTCAAATGCACTAAGAAACCTTTTGAAAGAAGAGTAATGCTTGGTTTTGAAAACATAAGAGTTATACTAGCTTTATGGGAAGTTAGGTATAACGCCTTAAGAGAGATAAAGAAAATGGTTTATCGATTGTTAGGTTAAGAGACTTGATCTTATAAGATAAGAGACTTAACTTAAATGAATTAATATGAGTTTTGTGTGAAACCTCATTCGTGAGTAATGAGTACTTGGTTTTAAAGAGGAATAATGTTTTACCGATTTCGAAATCGTAATGAGTATCGACAAACCACCGCAGCTGCTAATAAAGGAAAATGTAATGAATAATGAAATATTGTTAAAACTAAGAGAAACCTCCATCCGCATGAAGCTAAGACGAGACAAAATGATATTACATTTCCTAGATCATGGTCGCTTTAATAAAGATGGTTATAAAATAAACTACTCACACATATGGCATATGTTATTCAATTGTTTTAAAAGAGATTAAGACATCAACTATGAAACTTTTCTAAAAAGAGACTCGAGTAATCGAATTAGGCAAACTAGAACTTTAGGAAAAAGAAAGGCATTGTTATGTCTTAAATTGGTTTAAAACATAAAGTGTTATAACAATTTTTATGGGAAGTTAGTTATAACAACTTTATGAAAACAAAAGAAGGTTTTATCATTGGTTTTAATGTGATAACTTGGCTTTAATAAGAGAAGTGTTTTGGTTGGCTAAAAATGCGAGTCACTCTATTTTATACTACGTATTTGGTGACTTCTATAAAAGGAACGGATCTCTTTAAAAGGAATTTAACGACGTAGTACTTTAGGTTAAAACCCGACTTTGATATAAAATGGAAGTACTCGAGTCAGGTATAACTTGCCTACGCTTGTTGTCAGGTAACTTGCCTATGCTTGTTGTGATAGCCTTTATTGTAGAATTGTGTTTATACTACCGCGCTCTCGCCGAGGCTTGACTTGTTGAGAACTTACACGGACATGTCTACACCGATGCAGACTCGGTACGTGGGCTACGCGCAGGTTGATTACCCGATATATTGTTATTGTGGTTACATGGACATGTCTACACCGATGCAGTAACTCCGGGGTACGTGGCTACGCGCGCAGGTTGATCACCCGATATATTGTTGTTGATGTTATACGGACATGTCTACACCGGCGCAGACTCGGCACGTGGCTACGCGGCATTGTTATTATTATTGTTGCATCATGGACATGTCTACACCGGCGCACTCCGGTACGTGGCCACGATGCGAACATGATTGATGCGTGGGCGCGAGACCCATAGTTATATTTGAGTGGCGACTTTGAGGCGCGAGTCCCTAACTTATACGATCGCTTGTTTATCGTGGAATCGTATTTTGGTTATCATACATGTCTCCCGCTTATATAGATCGCATGAGTTAACCGCAGATTTTCGCCACATACTTGGTACTCCAGATCGACCTTCGGGCCGCGTCACGCCGCAGTGTAAGTACATCGGGCCGATCCCCGCTTAGATCACCTTTCAACAGACGGAAGTTCCGCCTTCGTTATACGTCAGATTTCCGCAGTATGTACGCGAGGGCGCACGATAAAATTTGAGCCTTAAAGATTTGGCAATGAAATTTGGGCACAAGTGCTTAAAAGAGTCGCTTTCCGACGAAACGCTTCCACAGTTTACGTAAGGAAAATTCCGGCTATGTCATTTATAATTTTGCGGATTTTTCCGAGAGACGAACATTTTGGATCAACGGAGGTGACAAGTGTCACCTCACATCGGAAGGAAGTGGACGCAAAGTGGACGCAGAAAGGTGGCATGGTTAGGTAGGATATTTTGTGCAAGTTGCGTGGTAGATGGATAAGGTGCACATGGCTCGATCCTAGCCCTACACTTGCCTAACACTTGGCTTGATCTTCGCCATTGGTTGGCCTTTGCTTGACCTATAAATACCCTCTAAGTGATGAACTTTCTTCATCCAAAAATCATTTGCTAAGTGTTAAAAATCCTCCCCTTTAGTGCTGAGTTCGCCCAACTCCTCCCCTCTGAGAGTCTTGCCGAGGCCTCCTCCTCCCCTCAGAAGTGCTTCTCAGCCGGGTACACCCCCTAGCCTTGTTGCCTCGTATAAATACCCCCTTTTGTGGTATAGAAATACTCTCCAAGTATTGTTATAATGCCCAAATACTGGCCCAAATACCTTGTAGTATTCCCAAGGTTACACTTATACAAAAGCCTAAAATACTATTATACTTCCTCACCACAAAAACGAAACCCTAAGGAAAACCTTCATAGTCGGTTGAAGTGTTAAGTAGGTTGGTTAGAACTTCTAAGGGTTGTTTGGAGCGGGAGCGCACGGAGTAGAGCTAAACCTTGCTCAGATCGACATATAAACCCTGATAATTTTGGGCTTATCAAGGTAAACACTTCGACCTTCTCGTTGTAATTGGAAATTACATGTTGTTGGAATATATAGTTAAGGTATACTATATATAGAATTGAACATAGTTGTGCGCAATGTCTTTGACTTAAGCTCGATTAATACTTACTGCAATGTCTCGCGACTTAAGCCCAATTTAAAGAAGAGAATCGAATCAGAATTACATAGGATCAGATTACAGAGACTTGTGTAGTATTATCGCGAGTAGAATTGTACACGCCCGGTTAGACGTGCAAACCCCGGTTGGCTTGGTAGCCTACCGATAGAGAGGAGATTTACGCTGCCATGTGAGGTGTCGCCAATTTTCAGTAGGATATTCTACATTGAGATCTAGATGTTAATAGGCGCCTTGTGGCCTCTATAGGTCAAGTACTACGATGGCGTGATCTACTGGCTTAAGGAGTAGCCGACGCTTGAGGTACTGGAGCGCTTTTGCTATTAGTCGATAATCGTCGCGAGGTATGTGAACCTCTTCCTATCTGTTCTAGCATGATATGTGTATAACTATGTAGTACGGTAGACGTACATGTGTTTAATGTATTTGATTGGTTTGAAACATAAAGTGTTATAACGGCTTTATGGGAAGTTGGTTATAACAACTTTATGTAGGTAAGAAAATGCTTTGTGGTTTCAAAGGGTAACTGATTTGACTTATAACAGATTTGATGTGTAGTAACAAAGAACTTGAAGTGTTTCAAAAAGACATTTTTGAAAGAAGAGTAATACTTGGCTTTGAAAACATAAGAGTTGTACTAGCTTTATGAGAAGTTAGGTATAACGTCTTAAGTGTGATAAAAAGAATGGTTTACTGATTTTAGAAGATAAGAGACTTGACTTAATGGTATTGATATGAATTTTGTTAAAAGTGTGAAACCTCATTCGTGAGTAATGAGTACTTGGTTTTAAAAGGGATAATGTTTCATCGATTTCGAAATCGAATGAGTATCGACAAACCACCGCAAATAATTAAAGGAAAATGTATTGAATAATGAAGTATGGTATTAAAACCAAGAGAAACCTCCATCCGCATAAGCTAAGACGAGACAAAAAGATATTACTTTTCCTAGATCATGGTCGCTTAATAAGATTGATTATAAACAAGAACAACCTACTCACATATAAGACATATGTTTCTCAAAACGCTTAAAGGAGAATTATGTTTTAAAGGAATAAAACTATGAACTACTAAACCTTTCTAAAATGAGAAACTTGAGCATTTGTAATTAGGCAAACTTGAACGCTTGGAAAATAAGGTTGTCACTTGATTTTACAAAGGAAAGCATTTTGGTTTACTTAACAATGTTAGTCACTCTATTTTTTATACTACGGTATCGATGACCTTGTAAAAGAAATGGATCTTTAAAAGGAATTTAACGACGTAGTACTTTTAGGTTAAAACCCGACTTTGGCATAAAAACGAAAGTACTTTGAGTTGTGTATAACTTGCCTATGCTTGTTGTGAAGCTTGCCTATGCTTGTTGTTGTGAAACTTGCCTATGCTTGTTGTGATAGCCTTTGTTGTATTTCTTACCCCGCCTCTCTCGGGAGGGCCGCTGATTTGTTATGAACGATTCTACACCGAGTCCCACGAGACGGGCAGTGGACACGATTCCATTTGATTATACACCGAGTCCCACGAGATGGGCGTGGACACGATTCCATCCGATTATACACCGAGTCCCACGACGGGCAGGACACGATTTCATCCGACATACACCGAGTCCCACGAGACGGGCAGTGACACGATTCCATCCGATTATACACCGAGTCCCACGACGGGCGTGACACGATTTCATCCGACATACACCGAGTCCCACGACGGGCAGTGACACGATTCCATCCGATTATTCACCGAGTCCCACTGAACGGGCCGACACGATTTCATCCGGGTTATCATACATGTCTCGCTTTATATAGACTATTATGATTTCATTTACGCCTTTACGCCATACTTGGTACCAGATCGACCTTCGGGCCGCGCTCATGCCGCAGTGGAAGTACATCGGCCAGGATCCTCGCCATGTGATCACAGCCAGTGCCTGAAGCCCCATTTCTTCTGAGGCTTATCTTTGCATGTTACTCGAGTCCAGAGATTCTTATACATCTGTGGTATGGCGGCCCCGTCCCGTCATAGTCAAGTGTAAAATCTTAGAGGTCCAGTAATCGCTGTAAGTGTGGTTTGTAAAAAGGATAACTGTCGGTATTTATGTATATATACGATGAAGGCAACTATTTTGGTTGGCCTGCTTATTTATCTTGTCTCTTAATTCATGTTCATGTTTTTATTCCGCCGATTTTCTCTCGATGTCAGATCACCAGGTGCCCGGTAAGGCACCACCGCGCCCGGTTCGGTCGTGACAAAAGTGGTATCGTGAGCGCTTAGTCTCTGAAAGTGTCTATGCACGCGTTCAGTAGAGTAGTCTTGATTATCTGGTGTCAGGCACCACATCTATAATCGTGAGGCTATAGGACATTTAGGATTGGTTTCCATTTTTCTCATTCCGAGATCGTGCCCTGTAGTCGGTGATAAGTCAGCCCTCCGACGATTCCTTTCCTTTACCGCTATGCCCGCCAGAAGGCAACCTGTGCCCAGATGGGCAAGGCACCGAGGAGCCGCCGTGAGATACAGAGGAGTACGAGGGCGCAGCCCTGGCCGCTCGAGACAAGCTTCCGACGGCGAAGTTTCGCGACGCCGCCAAAGACCAAAGAGAGTTTAGAGCCGCAGCAGATGGTCGCCGAGACTACGCACTGAGCCTCCTGGCCCCACACCGGAGTGTATGAGACGGGGTACAAGGAGATGGCCCGCCATCGCCGTGGTCGTGGCCGATACGAGGATAGGCCGACGCAGCAGCTCACTTCCAAGAGCACCCGTAGTTCACCCCGAGCGCATGGGCTGAGGCTACGTGACTTTCTCTCGAGTCAGAGCCCGCCGTTGTTCTATGGATCGAGAGCCGAGGATGACCTCGTGAGTTTATCCGACAACACAATGATCAGCGAGAGTGATCGTAGTCTCGCAGAGGCGTAGTCGCGGTATTGTTCGCATCACCGCGTGGATCGCAGCTGATCGTTTGATTCGCGGGAGTTGTCCCGGAAGAGCATGCACTTCCACCAGATGGACGAAGTTCTCAAGGGCTTTTCAGACATTTCTGCCCCCACAAACGGCGAGGGCTCGCCGACGATTTTTGACGCTGAGGCAGACAGTGACTGCCAGAGAGTACAATGTGGAGTTCGACTCATTAGCTCTCAGATGTCACTGCCAGTAGCCGATGGAGGACAGAGTACACCGCCACGCCACCGGGCCGGATGATTACTTGGCAGAGGCTTGTACGTGTAGTTCTTCACCGGCACGGACATTGCCCGCACGCAAGCTCATGCACCAGATGCGAGGCACGGAGAGGTCGACGGAACGACCGAGATCGCAGAAGAGGCCGTAACAGCAGGTCCTTTGGTAACTTTCGAGGCGACCGCCTCAAGTTAGCCTAGTTATGTACCTCCACCAAGACAGCAGTGGTCCCCACGCCGCCGACGCTCAGGTATTCGAGCCGGTCGAGCTCCGTGGCTTCGTTCACGTGATATACGGGTTCTAGCTACCGAGTTCGTTTTCTCGCAGGCACGATGCGGCAGCGCCATCCCGGAATGTCGTTTTTATCGGTGCTTGTTTTGCTCGCGCCGCCACATGTGACGAGGAACCGCCCTAGTAGGAAGGACGCAGTAACACGACTCACCACGGATCGCGGCGTGTTCATCGCTTTCTACATGATGCGCGCGCAGGCGTGCCTTGATTAGAGCGAGCAGATTCGTATATTCTTAACCCTTTAGAGATTTGTATGCATGATATGACGACCTTATTATTGTGTGCTACGCTCGGATAGCTATGTTGGTTATGAGTTAGAAAGCTTGGCTAGTTGAAAGGATATGATGGGGCATGGAAAGTGTGAACTTTAGAATATTTCATGCTGAGACCTTAGATGTAAGGTCATCTTGAATAAAAGATTTTACTGCTAGTCTTTGTTGAAATACTTGGTTTATGATAAATGTGTTGTCGGGATAAGTCCATGGGTAGCGTGAAATGGAAGTGGTAGCTTTCATGACCAGATAGGTAAGATTGTTCCGGACGGGAACAAGAGCTTGACGCGTTGTGGTCGGGTTGGTCAGCTATGTCGCGCCAACACGCCGCTGCTTTGAGGCTGGGTCACCGGGGTGGTCCCGCCAGGTGGTAGGGTCACGAGGTGCTAGGCCCAAGTTTAGATGACCATCGATGAGTTCGTGGTTACGTTCGACCGAGCGGATCGCGAAGGCCGGGAATGGCCTTAATGAAGATCGAGGCTAGTAAGATGACCAAGTTTGGAGGTAGTGTCTCCAAAGTTTCGGAAACTGAAGTGTGTTACGTATACTATAAGAGTTCAAGTGTTCGAGAAGAGTACGACGAGTAAGGGGCAGAGGCGAGCATGTATTACAGCATAGATATGATCATTTCTCGCGGGGAGAAGCGGCGATGTATATTTTAGACCTCGTGGATCGCATGCAGTCCGGCATCATTTGTCGGGTCGCGAGTGACACTAGAACCTCGCGCAAAGTGACAAAAGTTTGTGATGTTAGAGGTGTTTCTCGACTTGGACGTAAGTATTTGCGCGTGTTTCGTGGCTGCCAGTGGCGCTGGCAACTTATTAGAAGAACTTTATCGTTATCCGCTCGGAAGGAACATTCGGACGAATGTTTCTAAGGAGGAGAATGTTATACCTCGTATTTCCGCAGTATGACGCGAGGGCGCACGATAAAATTTGAGCCTTAAAGATTTGGCAATGAAATTTGGGCACAAGTGTTTAAAAGAATCGCTTTCAAGAAACGCTTCACAGCTTACGTAAGGAAAATTCCGGCTATGTCATTTATAATTTTATGGATTTTTCCGAGAGACGAACATTTTGGATCAACCGAGGGTGACAAGTGTCACCTCACATTGGAAGGAAGTGGACGCAAAGTGGACGAGAAAGGTGGCATGGTTAGGTAGGATATTTTGTGCAAGTTGCGTGGTAGATGGATAAGGTGCACATGGCTTGATCCTAGCCCTACACTTGCCTAACACTTGGCTTGATCTCGCCATTGGTTGGCCTTTGCTTGACCTATAAATACCCTCTAAGTGATGAACTTTCTTCATCCAAAAATCATTTGCTAAGTGTTAAAAATCCTCCCTTTAGTGTTGAGTTCGCCCAACTCCTCCCCTCTGAGAGTCTCGCCGAGGCCTCCTCCCTCTCAGAAGGTTCTCAGCCTGGGTACACCCCCCCTAGCCTTGTTGCCTCGTATAAATACCCCCCCTTTTTGTGGTATAGAAATACTCTCCAAGTATTGTTATAATGCTCAAATACCTTGGCCCAAATACCTTGTAGTATTCCCAAGGTTACACTTATACAAAAGCCCAGAAAATACTATTATACTTCCCTCAGTCACAAAAACGAAACCCTAAGGAAAACCTTCATAGTCGGTTGAAGTGTTAAGTAGAAGTTGGTTAGAACTTCTAAGGGTTGTTTGAGCGGTCGAGCGCACTGAGTAGAGCTAAACCTCGCTCAGATCGACATATAAACTCTGATAATTTTGGGCTTATCAAGGTAAACACTTGACCTTCTGTAATTGGAAATTACATGTTGTTGGAATATATAGTTAAGGTATACTATATATAGAATTGAACATAGTTGTGCGGCAACGTGTTTTGACTTAAGCTCGATTAATACTTACGCAATGTCTCGCGACTTAAGCCCAATTTAAAGAAGAGAATCGAATCAGAATTACATAGGATCAGACATAAAGAGACTTGTGTAGTATTATCGTGAGTAGAATTGTACACGCCCGTTAGACGCAAACCCCTCGGTTGGCTTGGTAGCCTACTGACAGAGAGGAGATTTACGCCGCATGGGGAGGTGCCGAATTTTCTGTAGGATATTCTACATCGAGATCTAGATGTTAATAGGCGCCTTGTGGCCTCTATAGGTCAAAGTACTACGATGGCGTGATCTACTCGGCTTAAGGAGCAGCCGACTGCTTGAGGTACTGAGCGCTTTGCTATTAGTCGATAATCGTCGCGAGGTATGTGAACCTCTTCCTATCCGTCTAGCATGATATGTGTATAACTATGTAGTACGGCAGACGCATACGTGTTTAATGTATTTGATTATTTGAAACATAAAGTGTTATAACCGCTTTACGGGAAGTTGGTTATAACACTTTACGAGGTAAGAAAATGCTTTGTGGTTTCAAAGGGTAAATCGATTTGACTTATAACGGATTTGATGTGTAGTAACAAAGAACTTGAAGTGTTTCAAAAAGACCTTTGAAAGAAGAGTAATACTTGGCTTTGAAAACATAAGAGTTGTACTAGCTTTACGGGAAGTTATGTATAACGCCTTAAGAGTGATAAAAGAATGGTTTATCGATTTGAAGATAAGAGACTTGACTTAATGGTATTGATATGAATTTTGTTAAAAGTGTGAAACCTCATTCGTGAGTAATGAGTACTTGGTTTTAAAAGGGATAATGTTTTACCGATTTCTAAATCGAACGAGTATCGACAAACCACCGCAAAAGTAATAAAGGAAAATGTATTGAATAATGAAGTATGGTATTAAAACCAAGAGAAACCTCCATCCGCATGTAAGCTAAGATGAGACAAAATGATATTACTTTTCCTAGATAATGGTCGCTTAATAAGATTGATTATAAACAAGAACAACCTACTCACATATAAGACATATGTTTCTCAAAACGCTTAAAGGAGAATTATGTTTTAAAGGATTAAAACTATGAACTACGTAAACCTTTCTAAAATGAGAAACTTGAGCATTTGTAATTAGGCAAACTTGAACGCTTGGAAAATAAGGTTGTCACTTGATTTTACAAAGGAAAGCATTTTGGTATACTTAATAATGTTAGTCACTCTATTTTTTTATACTACTGTATCTGATGACCTTTGTAAAAGAAATGAATCTTTAAAAGGAATTTAACGACGTAGTACTTTAGGTTAAAACCCGACTTTGGCATAAAAATGAAAGTACTTCGAGTTGTGTATAACTTGCCTATGCTTGTCATTGCGAAGCTTGTCTATGCTTGTTGTTGTGAAACTTGCCTATGCTTGTTGTGATAGCCTTTGTTGTATTTCTGCACTCGCTCGCCTCAATGGAGGGCCGCTGATTTGTTATGAACGATTCTACACCGAGTCCCACGAGACGGGCAGGACACGATTCCATTTGATTATACACCGAGTCCCACGAGACGGGCAGTGACACGATTCCATCCGATTATACACCGAGTCCCACGACGGGCAGGACACGATTTCATCCGATTATACACCGAGTCCCACGAGACGGGCAGTGACACGATTCCATCCGACATACACCGAGTCCCACGACGGGCAGGTGACACGATTTCATCCGATTATACACCGAGTCCCACGAGACGGGCAGGACACGATTCCATCCGATTATTCACCGAGTCCCACGGGACGGGCCGACACGATTTCATCCGTTATCATACACGCCTCCCCGCTTTATATAAACTATTATGATTTCATTTACGCCTTTTACGCCACATACTTGGTACCGTTGCATCGACTTCCTTCTGGCCGCTCATGCCGCAGTGGAAGTACATCCAGGATCCTCGCCATGTGATCACAGTCAAATGTCGGAAGCCTCATTTCTTCTGAGGCTTATCTTTCGGTATGTTACCTCGAGTCCAGAGATTCTTATACATTCTGGTGGTATGGGCCCTATCCCGCCATAGCCGTTGTAAAAATCTTAGAGGTCTGTGAGTAATCGCTGTAAGTGTGGTTTGTAAAAAGGATAACTGTCGGTATTTATGTATATATACGATGAAGGCAACTATTTTGGTTGACTGCTTATTTATCTTGTCTCTTAATTCATGTTCATGTTTTTATTCCGCTGATTTTCTCTGATGTTGTATCACTAGGGTGCCCGGTAAGGCACTACCACGCCCGGTTCGGGTCGTGACACCTTGAGGCTTATCTTTTGCATGTGTTCCCCGAGTTGTAGGTTCTGTACATTCTGTGGTACGGCGGGCCCTATCCTGGCCATAGTTGTGTAAATCTTAGAGGTCCGTAGTAATCGGTAAGTGTGGTTGTAAAAAGGATTAAACTGCTCAAGTTTTAGTTTTATATATATATGCCGAAGGCGATTTTCTCTCGTATAAAATGTGTCTCATTTTACGCTTGTTTCATGTTTTATTTTTACGTTCACTGACACTGATGTATGACTACTTGGTGCCCTGCAAGGCATCAACCACTGCCCGAACGGTCGTGATGTATGGTATCGTGAGCGCTTAATCTCTGAAAGTGTCTACAGATCGTGTTCAGTAGAGTCTTGATTATCGGTGTGTTGCGCACCACATCTATAATCAAGAGGTCGCAGGACATTTAGGATTGGTTTCATTTCTTCTCATTCCGAGATCGTGCTTTAGAGTCATGTGATAAGTCGGACCTCCGACGATTCCTTTCCTTTACCGCTATGCCCGCTGAAGGCAACCTGTGCCCGTATGGGCAAGGCAATGAGGAGCTATTAGTGGATACAGAGGAGTACGAGGGCGCAGCCCTGGCCAAGACTGAGATAAGCTTCCGACGGCGAAGTTTCGCGACGCCACCAAAGACCAAAGAGAGTTTAGAGCCGCAGCAGGCCGCCGAGACTACGCACCGAGCCTCCAGCCCCACGGTCCGGGGCGATGAGATGGGTTACGCGAGACGGCTCCGCCATCGCCGTGGTCGCGTGACACGAGGATAGCCGGACGCAGCAGCCTGCAGTACCGCGGTTCACCCTAGATCGGATAGTTTGAGGCTACAGGACTTTCTCGAGACGTAGCCCGCCAGAGTTCTACGTCGAGCCCCGGCGATGATCCGCAGGAGTTCATCCGACGCCACACGGATCAGAGTGATCAAGGCTTCGAGACCGAGTCGGTGGTCTTAGGTTCGTGACGGCCGCGTGATACCGCAATGACCGTTTGATTCGCGGAGCCGCCCCGGAGAGAATGCACTTCCACCGCTTGGGATGAGTTTTCGGGCCTTCCGCACATTTCTTGCCTCCACAGACGGAGGGCTCGCCGGCGATTTTTGATGTTGAGGCGCACCGCGCATAGCCGAGTACAATGGAGTTCGACTCATCGTCTTGTGATGTTCCCGCATTAGTAGCTAATATGAGGATCGAGTGCACCGATATATTACAGTGGCTTGATGATTACATAGCAGAGAGTTGTTCGGTGTAGCCCTTCACCGCACGGACATTGCCCGCATGCGCAGCTTATGCACTTGGATGTGAGGAGCGAGAAATCGACGAACGACCGAGATCACAGTAAGAGGCCGTAATAAAGCAGGTCCTTTGGTGACTTTCGAGGCGACCGCCAAGAAGAATTTAGTTTTGTACCTCCGCCGCAGCAGTGGTCCTCCACAACCTTCGTGGCATCCAGAGTATTCGTGAGCACGTCGAGCCCCACGGGTTCAAGTTTCCTGCGAGGAGAGGGGTGTTGGCAGCGCAGCCACCCCTACCTCTGTGGTCGATGTGGTAGGCCGATTTTGGGAATGTCGCGGTGCCAAGGGAGCTTGTTATTTTTGGCGACAGCAGGCCATTTTGGCAGGAATCGTCACCAAGGGTAGCACTGATGTTACGATCACCTTCGTGATCGCTGGTCGTTCATCGCCTTCACTATATGCGCGCCGCAGGCGTGACCGTGATTAGAAAAGCTGTAGAGACAGTATATCCTTAACCTCTAGAGACTTGTATGTATTGATGCTATGATAATGTGTTAAGTGTTATGTTCGGATAGCTTGTGCTAAAATGTGATTTAGAAACTCGTTAGTGTAAACGGTAAGCTCAAGTAGGAAATGATGAACCTTAGAATATTACAATTGAGACCTTAGATGTAGCGCCGCCTCGAAAAGTGTGGATTTTGCAAGTAATCCTTGTCGAGAGCATTTATGCCTAGAATGTATCAGGTGATAAGTCCTCGGTAGTGTGAAATGGAAGTGGTAGCTTTCATGACCAGAGGTAAGATTGTTCCGAGCGGGAACAAGAGCGCGATGACATTAAGTAGGTCGGTCAGCTACGCTGAGGCCAACCCGCGCCCGCTTAGAGGTAGGGTCGGGTGGTCCCGCCAGTGGAAGCGGTCACGAGGGTGCTAGGCCCAAGTTTAGATAACCATCGATAAGTTCGTGGACGCGTCGACCAGAATCGGTTCGTAAGGCCGAATGGCCTTAAAGGAAGCGGTTAGCGAGATGACCAAGTTCGAGGCGGTGACTCCAAAGTTTTGGAAACAAGCGATGATCGTGTGGTACGATACTAGAAGAGTTCAAGTGTTCGAGAAGCGGCACGACGAGTAAGAAGGAAGCGGAACGTGTGTTATTCCGCGCAAGCCGCGGCATTGGCAACTTGCAGAGGAACTTCATCATTATCCGCTCAGAAGGAACATTCGACGAATGTTTCGGCGAGGGGAGAATGTTATACCCGTATTTCCAGTATGTACGTGAGGGCGACGATAAAAAATTTAAGCCTTAAAGTTAGGCTAGGTTCAAATTTGGGCACAAGTGTTTAAAAGAGTCGTTCGACTAAACATTTTACTAAACTTGTAAGGGAAAATTCGCTATGTCATTTCTTATTTTTATGGATTTTTCCGAGAGACGAACATTTTGGATCAACGGAGGGTGACATGTGTCACCTCACATCGACGTGAGATTGGGCGCTGGACGAAATGGGTAACTTTAGTTGGTAGGATATTTTGTGCAAGTTGTTGTGGTAGACGGATAAGGTGCACTCGGCTTAAATCTAGCCCTACACTTGCCTTACACTGATGAATTCGCCATCGGTCGTCCTTTCGACCTATAAATACCCCTTGTTGAAGAGTTATTTTGTCACGACCAACCTGCCCGTGATCGTGTTACCCCGCCACCCTAGTGATACAACATCGCAGTAATCACGAACATAAAACAATAACATGAAACCAATGCAATAAGACAAAGGAAATAAGAAGGCAAAGCTAACCCAAAAACTGCTACCTTCATAATATATAACAATTTGAACAATTACATCCTTTCTACAACTCGCCACAACAAGATTAATGCACTTCTAAGAATGATACGACAACAACGGGCGGACAGTGGTTCGCCAAACCCATGAATGCAAACACTTACTACGACAGGACTATACCATCGATAAGCCTCCGAGAAACGGAGCTTTCAACGCCGAATCGCGACTCGAGAGCTAGGATCAACGATCGCGTATTTCAACCGCAGATGAACGCACTTCGGCGAGGTCAAGATAACAGTACCAAGTATGTGAAATCGAAATATCAGAATGAAATCATAGTAGTCTATATAAAGCAGAGACATGATATGATAACAAACTACGCTCACAATAAATAAGCAGCCATGTCAAGTCGTGGACTCACGCCTCAAGTCATCACCAAATATAACAACGGGTCTCACGCCACAACATCAATCATGCCGCGGGCATACCTTCCGCATCGCCAGCCTATGATATAATCACACCGAAGTACACATGAACACCGTCCCACCTGTGTCATCATAAAACAGACGGTAAGTACGAAGGCATAGCCGACTATTAAAATCCACGCATAAACAAGGTCAGAATCAGATCACGAGATCTGCTTAGATCGCCACATGATCAAAGCCGCCACTCGCTCGCAGATCTAATGCGCGCTCAGCCCCGAACTTCCCGTAGTTCGCACGGGCCATTTCCAACGGCCCGCATGCAGGTATTTCGCATCGAGGGTAGTTACTCCCTGCCGCTCGACTCGCCGTCCGCATGGCCACAAAGATCGCATGACCACAAGGTCGCATACTAACTCGAACTCCCGCAGCTCGCGATAGGCCATACAGACTGCATAAGGTATTCTCGAATCATAGGTCACTAGACCCGCCGAGTCTACCTCGCGACGGAGGCGTTTAACCCCTAAAACAAGTCAAGGTGAATGGTATAATACCAACATAACGGCTGATCGTTAAACAACTTTAAGCGCAATCGAGGGAAACCCCTTTACACAAAACATCACAAGATACTAACACACGTAGTATCCTAGCATGTTTACTTATCAAATCAACAAGAAAGTATTACAAGGCTATCACAAACCAACACAATCAAGTTATACACACAAGGTACATTCTAATATATGATTAACAAGGCCTGCATCTATTCCCAAAGTACTTCATACATTATCTTTTAAAATATACGCTACGCTTACAAAAGTCACACAATACCGTAGTATATGAAAATAGAGTGATTATCTTTTGAAGTAAATCAAAACACTTCTCTTCAGAAATCAAGTAACAACATTCTTTCCAAATGTTTCAAGTTTGCCTAATTTCAATTACTCAAGTTTCTCATTTTCAAAGGTTTCGTAGTTCATAATTTTAATCACTTAATGATATAATTCTCCTTTAAAAGCAATTTGAGAAACATATGTCCGATACGTGAGTAGTTATTCTTGTTTATAACAATCTTATTTAAGCAACATGATCTAGAAATGTAACATCATTTTGTCTCATCTTAGTTTCTATGCAGATGGAAGTTTCTACCGGTTTTACTAATACATTCTTAGTCAAAACATTTCTTTATTAGCGCCGTGGTTTGTTCGATACTTATTCGATTTCCAAATCAAGAAACATTATTGCTTTTAAAATCAAGTACTCATTACTCGCGAATGAGGTTTTACAACATTTTTAACAAAATGTTAATTACCAAGTAAAACAAGTTAAGTCTCTTATCTTTAAGATTAAGTCTCTTAACTTTTAAAAATCAGTAAACCATTCTCTTTACCTCTCTTAAAACGTTATACCTAACTTCCCATAAAGCTAGTATAACTCTTCTTTATTATCACACATCAAGTCGCTACCTTTTAAAACCACAAAGCATTTTACACGTACGCTCACCGCATTACATAGTTATACACATATCATGCTAGAAAAGGTAGGAAGAGGTTCACATACCGCGACGATTATCGACTAATAGCAAAATGCTCCAAGTACCTCAAACCGCTTACTACTTTTTCAGCCAAGTAGATCGCGCCACGCATGGTACTTCAACCTATAAGGCCACAAGGCGCTTATTAACATCTAGGTCTAATTGTAGAACATTCTACAGAAAATTCGGCAGCACCTCTGTTATACCCCGTATTTCCAGAGTATGTACGTAAGGACGTACGTAGAAAAGTTTGTGCCTTAAAGTGCTTGGCCGAAATTATTTTTGTGCACAACACCTTGCTAGAGTCGTTGACTAAACGCTTTACACAACTCGCGTAGGTAAATTCCGGCTATGTCTTTTTTTATTTTTATGGATTTTTCCGAGAGACGAACGTGTTGATCAACAAGAGGGCGCCACTTGGCACCCTCTCATTGGTGGAGCGTAAAGAAGGGACGAATTCTCGACATTTTTGTCAAGTAGCAGTAGGATATTTTGTGGTAGATGGATAAGGTGCACTTGGCATGATCTTGGCCCTACACTTGCACCACACTTGGCTTGATTCGCCATTGGTTAGCCATGGCTTGACCTATAAATACTCTCCCTTTGATGAACTTCTTCATCCAAAAATTGTGCTAAGTCTAAAATCCGCTCACCCTCTCGTGGTGTTCGCCCAACACCCCCTCCCCTTGGTGAGGCCCTTGGCCGAGAGCCCTCCCCTTGGCCGAGAGTACCCTCATAGCTGGGTTGAGGGGTATACACCCCCTCGTGGTGTTGTCTCGTATAAATAAACCCCACCTTGGTAGAAATACTCTCAAAAGTATTGTTACTATACCCAAAATACCTGCCCTTATACCTTGTAGTATTCCAAGGTTATACTTATACGAAAAGCCTGTAAATACTATTATACTTCCTTCACTACAAAACCGAAACCCTAAGGAAAATCTCCATAGTTAGTCGAGTATTAGGTAGAAGTTGGTTAGAACTTCTAAGGGTGGTTTGGAGCGGTTGGAGCGCACTGAGTCGAGCTAAACATTGCCCAGATCGACTTTATACTTGGATAATTATGGGCTTATCGAGGTAATTATCTTGTCCCCTATTGTAATCGAAATTACATGTTGTTAGAATATATAGTTGAAGTATACTATATATAGAATCGAACGTAGTTATCGCAATGTCTTTTGACTTAAGCCCAATAATAAGAAACCTTTCGAAAGAAGAGTAATCGAATCAGAATTACATAGATCAGACATGAGACTTGTAGCCTTTCGTGAGGTAAAATTGTGCACGTCCGATTAGACGATAACCCCCGGTTGGCTTGGTAGCCGCCCGATAGAGGAGAGATTTACGCCATGCAAAGTGGGGAGGTGTCCGAATTTTCTCAGAGAATGTTCTACGAAGAGACCTAAATGTTAATAAGCACTTGTGGCCTTATAGGTGGAAGTACTACGCGTGGCGCGATCTACTGGCTTAAGGAGTAGCCATGTTTGAGGTACTGAGCGCTTTTGCTATTAGTCGATAATCGCCGCGAGGTACGTGAACCTCTTCCTATCTCTTCTAGCATGATATGTGTGTAACTATGTAGTACCAGACGCATACGTGTTAAATGTATTTGATTGTCTAAAACATAAAGTGTTATAACCGCTTTATGGGAAGTTGTTATAACAAATTTTTATGTATGTAAGAAAATACTTATGGTTTTTAAAAGGTAACTCGATTTGAACTATAACCGCTGGTTATGTAATAATAAAGAACTTGAAGTATTTCAAAAGATTTTGAATCATTTTGAAAGAAGAGTAATACTTAGTTTTTGAAAACTTAAGAGTTATACTAGCTTTACGGGAAGTTAGGTATAACGGCTTAAGAATGTTTTATCGAGTTCGAAATCGTAATGTATCGACAAACCACCGCAGCTGCTAATAAAAGGAAATGTTTTGACAGATTAAGTATTATTAAAACCAAGAGAAACTTCCATCCGCATAAGCCAAGATGAGACAAAATGATATTTCCTAGATCATGGTCAGAATAAGATTGTTATAAACAAGAATATCCTACTCACATATAAGGCTTATGTTTCTGATGGTTTAAAAGAGAATTATATTCTTAAATGAATAAGACTATGAACTACTAAACCTTTCTAAAATAAGAAACGTGAACATTTGAAATTAGGCAAACTCGACGCTTGGAAAATAATGTTGTTACTTGATTTTACAAGGGTAAGTGTTTTGATTTACTTCAAAAGATAATCACTCTATTTTCATATACTACGTATTGTGTGGTTTTGTGAAAGTAACGATCTTTTAAAGAGTTAATGTATGAAATACTTTGGGATAAAACCCGAACTTGTTGACATATAGTAGAAAATACCTTGTGTGTATAACTTGATTGTGTTGGTTTGTGATAGCCTTGTAATACTTTCTGTTGATTGATAAGTAAACACGCCAGGATGCTACGTGTTAGTATCTTGTGACGTTAGTGTAAAGGGGTTTTCCTCGATCGCGCTTTTTAAAGTTGTTTGACTATCACCGTTATGCTGGTATTGTACCACTCACCTTGACTTATTTCCGAGGTTGTCGCCTTCACGCGGGTAGACTCAGCGTCCGGGGACCATGATTCGAGAATACCTCACGCGTCCGTGGGATCCATGCGAACTACGGAGTTCCGTTAGTTTGCGCCTCGTGGTCACGCGGTTCAGGCTACGCGATCGCGAGTCCAAGACGATGCCGGAGTAGCTACCCTCGACGCGGGAATACCTCACGCGGGCCTACGCGAGCTACGAGAGTTCCGTGGCTAGACGCGCACATTTGATATTGCGCAGTGACCAGCCTTTGATCACGTGACGGCCAGACAGATATCATGATACGCTTTGACCCCGTTAGTACCGCTGGTGTTAGTAGCCTGCTATGCCTTCAGACTTACCTGCATCGCTTTATTAGGACACAGTGGACTCGTGTTCATGTGTATTGCTTCGTGCTTTTATATCATAAATCACGGCAGCTGGCGTAAGGTATTCCACTGCATGATTGATGTTATGGGCGTGAGACCCATAGTTACATTTGAGTGACGACTTTGAGGGCGCGAGTCCTCGACTTGACTCGATCGCTTATTTATTGTGAATCGTAGTTTGGTTATCATACATGTCTCCGCTTTATAGACTATTATGATTTCATTTACGTGATTTTCGCCACATACTTGGTACTTGTAGATCGACTCTCCTTCGGCCGTGGTTCATGTCGCAGTCGAGGTACACCACCGCTGATCCTAGTTCTCGGGTCACGCCAACAGATGGAAGCTCCGCTTTCCCGAGGCTTATCAGGTATAGTCCCCGTCAGTAGGTATTTACATTCAGGTGTGGCGCCCCGTCCCGCCATTGTTGTCGATCATTCTTGGAGGTCCAGAGTAATCACAGGGCGAGTTGTAATGGGATGTAATCGCTCGGTTTTAAAATTGATTTATATATACGCCGTGAAGGCAAGTTTTCTCCGACATCGCTTTACTTCATAATATTTTCATGTCTTGTTTTATGTTCTACGATTACTGATGTTGTATCACCAGGTGCCCGGTAGGCACTACCACGCTGCCCGGTTCGGTCGTGACAAAAGTGGTATCGAGCGCTTAATCCTCTGAAAGTGTCTACAGACCGCATCCAAGAGTTCGATTATCGGTGTTGTGCACCACACCAATAATCGTGAGGCTATAGGATATTTAGGATTGGTTTCTATTCTTCTCACTCGAGATCGCGCCTTAGAGCCGTGTTGTAAGTCGGACCTCTCACGATTTATTTCCTCACCGCTATGCCTCCGCGTAGGCAAACCCGCCTGTGAGGGCAAGGCAGCAAGGGAGCCGCGAGCAGAGTTCAGAGGTTACGAGGGCACAGCCCAATCATCACCCGGGTGGTACTTCACGGGAGTTATGCTACGCCACCAGCCCCACAGAGTTTAGCACGCGGCCAGCTCCATCGCGCCATGATATATGAACCTTCACCCCACGATCGAACAGAGAATATAGATTGCAAAGAGACAACCTCACATTAGCTATGGATTTGGCTACCGCAGAGTATACCGATGTATCGCGAGTCTTGATGAAAATCTTAGAAAGGGTCATGCGAGTAATTCTTCGCTTAGGCTTGAGCATGGCCTGTACGCGCTTATGCGCAGCAGTCAGAGAAACGAAGAGATCGACGGGTTAAACAAGGACAGCAGGAGAGGCCGTAATGTGCAAGCGTCCTTTAGTAACTTTCGAGGCTAATCACCTCACCAGAAGATTGATTATGCACATCCACCAGTGCAGAGAGGTCCTCCACGGGTTCGTGGATGTTCGGTTATGCAGAGTCGGTCGAGCTCCAGATCTTCCGCTCACAGGCGCACGCCATCCCGGAATGTCGCTTTTAGTCGGTACTTGTTTTACCTACACGATGGCCATGTGGAAAGCGGTGTCCAAGCAGAGGGATGCAAGTAGAGGACTTAGCCTTCGTGATCGACTGCAGTTCGCCACCTTCCTTAGCGCGACATGTGGGCGTGTTTGATTAGAACGACAAGGAGGAAGCAAAGAGATACAGGTATATCCTTAACCCTCTAGAGATCAGTATGTGTGATAAGAGGAGTATATCATAAGTACTATGTTCTGATAGCAGTGTGTTAATTGTGATTAGAAATCATGGTTAGTAACCGGGGAAGATTGGGGGATAGAGAAAGCGTGAGCCTTAGAATGTTATACGCGAGACCTTAGAGGTAAGGCCATCTTGGGTAAAAGATTTATATTTTTATGTTTAACCTCGACGAGTGCATTGTGCACGGAGATATGTTTTTGGGATAAGTCCCCGAGTAGCGTGATATGAAAGAGGGTAGTTAAGCTAGGAAGACCGCTAGGTTTTTGTAACGTGATTTGTGAAATTGTTCCGGATCGGGGAGCTAGTGTTTTACGCGATGCCGGGTAGGGTGAGGCCATGTTGCGGGTCAACCCGCGGCCTGTATGGTGGTGGGGTCAGTTTGTGGTGGTCCCGCCTTGTGATAGGGTCACGAGGGTGTTAGGCCCATGTTTAGTTAACCAAACAGACGAGTTCGTGGACGTTTCAACCAGAGGTCGGGCCGACGGGGCAGCCCGTCGGTTTTTCTGGCCAGACCGTACTCGCAGTTGTTGATATATCGTAAAGGTTGTAAGGTCGCACGGTGCCTACCTTCACCTTATGACATGCATGGGGCCTGTGTTACTACTGCTTTTCTTTTCTTTCAAAGTTTTACCAGCAGGTTAGGAACTCAGTGAGTCTCGACCGCATCACTTCGCCGCTGTTCGATTTCGCGGTAGTCGTAAGGATTGTTGTCTCCGTTGAAGCGGGTGTTTAAGCTACCATTTTAGTGTTCTGATGTCACCTTACGGCCTCAGAGGCGGAAGTGTAAGTCGGCCGATTGGTCTGATGTTGGCAAGGTTCGAGATAGTGGTTCAGCTTGTTCCAACAGATCGTGGATAGGTAAGCTTATCTAGAGGAAGTTTTTGGCACAGAGGAATCGCATGGGTTATCTACGACGACGCTTAGAGTTCGTGACGACGGCCTTCTTCAAGGTACCACCCGATAGGGTGTAAGAGGAAACTTAGCCCGAGTTACTTGGGCCTTTGAGTTCATGCAGGGATAGGCCAGTTGCCTATATGTTAGCATTTTCCGTCCGACTTAGGAGGCAAAAAGGCCCACTTTTCGTGTTATGTTCGAGAAGGAAATCTGAGATCCATCCAGAGTGTTCCCGCTAATGATGACCAAGTCAAGATAATAACCCCGAGATTTGGAACCGGCAAGACGGAGAAGTGTGGTAAGAGTTCGAGTGTACAAGAAGTGTACGACATCCTCGTGGATCGACGCAGCCCGGCACCATTTGTTAGGTCACGAGGACACTAGAACTCGCGCAAAGTGACAAAAGTGGTATCACGACGAGTAAAGGGAGAAGCGAGCATGTATTACGAGCAGAGATGTGACCATTTCTTTGTATGGAGAAAGTGCGAAGGAATTATATTTGACCCTGACGGGAGCGCTTGTGATGTTAGAGGTGTTTCCTCGTGACTCGGATGTAAGTATTTTGCGCAGTGTTGTTGTGGCCAACAGGGCAGGATTGTTCGTAAGTATAGTAGTGAAGACTATATCGCGCACGCTTGGTTTGAGATTTAAGGAACATTCAGACGAATGTTTCGCGAGGAGAATGTTATACCTGATTTCCAGAGTATGTACGTAAGGACGTACGTAGAAAAGTTTGTGCCTTAAAGTGTTTGGCCGAAATTATTTTTGTGCACAACACCCAGTTAGAGTCGCTTTCGACTAAACGCTTTACACAACTCGCGTAGGTAAATTCCGCTATGTCTTTTTTATTTTTGCGGATTTTTCCGAGAGACTAACGTGTTGATCAACAAGAGGGCGCCACTTGGCACCCTCTCATTGGGAGTGGGGCGGTAAAGGGGACGAATTCCTCGACATTTTTGTCAAGTAAGTAGGTAGGATATTTTGTGGTAGATGGATAAGGTGCACTTGGCATGATCTTCGCCCTACACTTGCACCACACTCGCTTGATTCGCCATCAAGTTAGCCGTGGCTTGACCTATAAATACCCTCCCTTTGATGAACTTCTTCATCCAAAAATTGTGCTAAGTCTAAAATCCCTTCCCCTCTCTTGTGGTGTTCGCCCAACACCCCCTCCCCTTGGCCGAGAGTACCCTCCTCCATGGGGCTGGCCGAGGGTATACACCCCCTCGTGGTGTTGTCTCGTATAAATACACCCCCACCTCGGTAGAAATACTCTCAAAAGTATTGTTACTATACCCAAAATACCTTGGCCCTTATACCTTGTAGTATTCCAAGGTTATACTTATACAAAAAGCCCAGAAATACTATTATACTTCCTTCACTACAAAACCGAAACCCTAAGGAAAATCTCCATAGTTAGTTTGAGTATTAGGTAGAAGTTGGTTAGAACTTCTGGGTGGTTTGGAGCGTTGGAGCGCACGAGTCGAGCCAAACATTGCCCAGATCGACTTTATACTTGGATAATTATGGGCTTATCGAGGTAATTATATTTTCCCCCTATTGTAATTGGAACTTACATGATGATAGAATATATAGTTGAATTATACTATATATAGAATCGAACGTAGTTATCGCAATGTCTTTTGACTTAAGCTCAATAATAAGAAACCTTTTCGAAATAAGAGTTGTGATGTGTTCTTAGATAGGACTGTATTACAGTAGAATTGTGTAGCCTTTCTGTGATGTAAAATTGTGCACGTCCGGATTAGACGTATAACCCCCCCTGGTTGGCTCGTAGTCACCCCGATAGAGAGAGATTTACGCTGGCAAAGGGGAGCGCCGAATTTTCTCAGAATGTTCTACGAAGAGACCTAAATGTTAATAAGCGCCAGTGGCCTTATAGGTGGAAGTACTACGCGTGGCGCGATCTACTTGGCTTAAGGAGTAGCCGCGGTTTGAGGTACTTGAGCGCTTTGCTATTAGTCGATAATCGTCGCGAGGTATGTGAATCTCTTCCTATCTCTTCTAGCATGATACGTGTAACTATGTAGTACGAGAGACGATACGTGTTAAATGTATTTGATTGGTCTAAAACATAAAGTGTTATAACGCTTTATGGGAAGTCGTTATAACAGCTTTATGTATGTAAGAAAATACTTATGGTTTTTAAAAGGTAATCGATTTGAACTATAATCGTCAAGTTATGTAATAATAAAGAACTTGAAGTATTTCAAAAGATTTTGAATCATTTTGAAAGAAGAGTAATACTTAGTTTTTGAAAACTTAAGAGTTATACTAGCTTTACGGGAAGTTAGGTATAACGGCTTAAGAATGTTTTATCGAGTTCTAAATCGAATGTGTATCGACAAACCACCGCAGCTGCTAATAAAAGGAAATGTTTTGACAGATTAAGTATTATTAAAACCAAGAGAAACTTCCATCCGCATAAGCTAAGATGAGACAAAATGATATTTCCTAGATCATGGTCAGTAATAAGATTGTTATAAACAAGAATATCCTACTCACATATAAGGCTTATGTTTCAGATGGTTTAAAAGAGAATTATATTCTTAAATGAATAAGACTATGAACTACTAAACCTTTCTAAAATAAGAAACGTGAACATTTGAAATTAGGCAAACTCGACGCTTGGAAAATAATGTTGTTACTTGATTTTACAAGGTAAGTGTTTTGATTTACTTCAAAAGATAATCACTCTATTTTCATATACTACGTATTGTGTGGTTTTGTGAAAGTAACGTATCTTTTAAAGAGTTAATGTATGAAATACTTTGGGGATAAAACCCGAACTTGTCGACATATAGTAGAAAGTACCTCGTGTGTATAACTTGATTGTGTTGGTTTGTGATAGCCTTGTAATACTTTCTGTTGATTGATAAGTAAACACGCCAGGATGCTACGGTGTTAGTATCTTGTGACGTTAGTGTAAAGCGGTTTTCCTCGATCGCGCTTTTTAAAGTTGTTTGACTATCACCGTTGGCTGGTATTGTACCACTCACCTTGACTTATTTCCGAGGTTGTCGCCTCCGACGCGGGTAGACTCAGCGGTCTGGGACCATGATTCGAGAATACCTCACGCGGTCCAGGGATCCATGCGAACCACGGAGTTCCAAAGTTAGTCGCGCCCTCGTGGTCACGCGCGGTTCAGGGCTACGCGGATCGCGAGTCCGTGACGACGCCGGGAGTAGCTACCTCGACGCGAGGAATACCTCACGCGCCTACGAGGTTGGCCTACGCGAGCTACGAGAGTTCCAGGCTAGACGCGCACATTTGATATCGCGCGAGTGACCGCCTTTGATCACGTGACGGTTCAGACAGATATCATGATACGCTTTTTGAACTCGCAGTAGCTGGGTGTTAGTAGCCTGCTATGCCTCGTGCATTTCACTGCATCGTTTTATTAGGACACAGTGGGACTCGTGTTCATGTATTGCTGGTGCTTTTATATCATAAACCGCCAGGCGGTGAGGAAGGTATTCCACGCATGATTGATGCATGGGCGCGAGACCCATAGTTACATTCGAGTGATGACTTTGAGGCGCGAGTCCCCGACTTGACTCGATCGCCATTTATCAGGAATCAGTTTGGTTATCATACATGTCTCCCGCTTATAGACTATTATGATTTCATTTACGATTTCGCCACATACTTGGTACTGTAATCGCTTCCTTCGGGGCCGCGTCACGCCGCAGTCGAGGTACACCCGCCGTTGATCCTAGTTCTCGGGTCACAGCCAACAGATGGAAGCTCCGCTTTCTCCGAGGCTTATCAGCGTATAGTCCGCCGTTGTAGGTATTTACATTCAGGTGTGGCGGGCCCCGCCCCGCCATTGTCGTATCATTCTGTGAGGTCCGTAGTAATGTGGGCGTAGTTGTAATGGGACGAATCGCTCGGTTTTAAAATTGATTTATATATACGCCGTAAGGCAAGTTTTCTCCGACATCGCTTACTTCATAATATTTTCATGTCTTGTTTTATGTTCCACTGACACTGGATGTTGTATCACCAGGTGCCTGTGGTAAGGCACCGCCACGGCCCGGTTCGGTCGTGACAACCTCCCCGCAACCGCAGAATCTCCTCTCAATCGAGGCCGCCATCAAGCCAACCGTGGGGTTTATACATCTAACCTGACGTGTACAATTCTACTTCAAGAATGCTACAAGTTCATCTGTAATACCCTATGTAATTACAGCTTTCTTTCTTTATATTCGTGCTTAAGTCAAAAGACGACGCTCTCGATGACGTCATTACACCGCGAATCAAGCCCCGGAGTTCTCGACCAACTCCTGATACCCCGAACGCCCCGAACCCCGTAGAGACCTCTCTCGACCGGTGGATGTGCAAATCTAATCCGCGGTGAGGTGACTCGCCAAAGTTACCAAAGGACTCTGCCGCTCGCCTCTTCTCGATGTCCTTCGTTAACCCGCTGATCTCTACGCTTTTGGCTCACGCCGCATAAGCCCGCATACGTGCCGCTCAAGCCTAATCAAGAATTACTCTTGTACAACCTCTCTTAGATAGTCATCAAGACTCGCAGACATCCAGATACTCTCGTAGCCAACCATAGCAGTACAGGTCGCCTTCAAATCTATATTCTCTGCTTTCCTGGCCGCGAACCAAGGTTCAAATGTCATGGCCGCAGAGAATCGCCGCGGCTAAACTCACGGGCCGCGACGAGCATAACTCCCCGAACGAAGCACCTAACTCGTGTGATGGTTGGACTCGTGCCCTCAGAATCTCTCAGATTTACTCGCAGCCTCCGGCCGCTTGCCCTCCGGGCCCGGTTTGCCTCTACGCGAGGCATAACGGTAAGGGAAAGAAATACGTGAGAGGTCCAACTTACAACATGCCTCAAGGCACGATCCTGCAGTGAGAAGAATAGAAACCAATCCTAAATATCCTATAGCCTCTCGATTATCGGTGTGCGCACAACACACCGATAATCAAGACTTCTGGATACGGCTGTAGACACTTTCCGAGGATTAATCGCTCGATACCACTTTTGTCACGACCAACCCGGCCCGTGATCGTGCCTTACCCCGCACCCTAGTGATACAACATCGAGTAATCACGAACATAAAACAATAACGTGAAACCAATGCACAAGACAAGAAATAAGAAGACAAAGCAACCTAAAAACTTACCTTCATAATATATAACAATTTGAACATTTACATCCCTTTCTACAACTCGCCACAACAAGCATTACATGCACTCTCTAAGAATGATACGACAACAACGGGCGAGACAGGCCCGCCAAACCCATGAATGCAAACACTTACTACGACAGGGACTATACCACCGATAAGCCTCCGAGAAACGGAGCTTCCCAAACGCCGAATCGTGACTCGAGAGCTAGGATCAACGATCGGTGTACTTCAACTCGCAGATTTAACGCACTTCAAGGAGGTCGCATAACAGTACCGTATGAAATCAAAATATCAGAAATGAAATCATAGTAGTCTATATAAAGCAGTGAGACATGTATGATAACCAAACTACAATTCAATAAATAAGCAACATGTCAAGTCGTGGACTCACGCCTCAAGTCATCACTCAAATATAACAACGGGTCTCACGCCCACAACATCAATCACGCCCGTGGCATACCTTCGCATCACGCTTCATGATATAATCACACCAAGAAGTACACACGAACACCGTGTCCCACCGTGTCATCATAAAACCGTGACGGTAAGTACGAAGGCATACCGACTACTAAAACCTACAAGATAAACAAGGTCGTCAGAATCAGATCATGAGATCCGCTCTGCATCATTACATGATCAAAGCCGCCACTCGCCCGCAGATCTAATGTGCGCTTCTAGCCTCGAACTTCCCGTAGCCCGCACGGGCCACCCAATGGCCCGCATGAGGTATTCCCGCATCGAGGGTAGCTTCTCCCGGCAGCCTCGACTCGCTGCTCGCATGGCCACAAAGACCGCATGACCACAAGGGCCGTGATACTAACTGGAACTCCCGCAGCCCGCATAGGCCATACTGCACTGCATAAGGTATTCTCGAATCATAGTCACTAGACCCGCCGAGTCTACCCCAGACGGGAGGCGCCTTAACCCCTAAACAAGTCAAGGCGAGTGGTATAATACCAACATAACGCTGATCGTTAAACAACTTTAAGCGCAATCGAGGAAAACCCCTTTACACAAAACATCACAAGATACTAACACACGTAGTATCCTAGCATGTTTACTTATCAAATCAACAAGAAAGTATTACAAGGCTATCACAAACCAACACAATCAAGTTATACACACAAGGTACATTCTAATATATGATTAACAAGTGCCTGCATCTATTCCCAAAGTACTTCATACATTATCTTTTAAAAGATACGTTACGCTTACAAAAGTCACACAATACCCGTAGTATATGAAAATAGAGTGATTATCTTTTCAAGTAAATCAAAACACTTCTCTTCAGAAAATCAAGTAACAACATTCTTTTCCAAATGTTTCAAGTTTGCCTAATTTCAATTACTCAAGTTTCTCATTTTCAAAGGTTTCAGAGTTCATAATTTTAATCACTTAATGATATAATTCTCCTTTAAAAGCAATTGAGAAACATATGTCCGATACGCGAGTAGTTATTCTTGTTTATAACAATCTTATTTAAGCAAACATGATCTAGAAATGTAACATCATTTTGTCTCATCTTAGTTTCTATGCAGATGGAAGTTTCTACCGGTTTTACTAATACATTATTAGTCAAAACATTTCTTTATTAGCGCCGTGGTTTGTTCGATACTTATTCGATTTCAAATCAAGAAACATTATTGCTTTTAAAATCAAGTACTCATTACTCGCGAATGAGGGTTTTACAACATTTTTAACAAAATGTTAATTACCAAGTAAAACAAGTTAAGTCTCTTATCTTTAAGATTAAGTCTCTTAACTTTTAAAAATCAGTAAACCATTCTCTTTACCTCTCTTAAAACGTTATACCTAACTTCCCATAAAGCTAGTATAACTCTTCTTTATTATCACACATCAAGTCAGTTACCTTTTAAAACCACAAAGCATTTTACACGTACGCCTACCGCATTACATAGTTATACACATATCATGCTAGAAAAGGTAGGAAGAGGTTCACATACCTCGCGACGACATCGACTAATAGCAAAACGCCCAAGTACCTCAAACCGTCGGCTACTTCTAAGCCAAGTAGATCGCGCCACGCATGGTACTTCAACCTATAAGGCCACAAGGCACTTATTAACATCTAGGTCTAATCGTGAGAACATTCTACGTAAAATTCGCAAAGACTCTCCCCGCAACCGCGTAAATCTCCTCCTCAATCGAGGCCGCTATCAAGCCAACCGTGGGGTTTATACATCTAACCTGACGTGTACAATTCTACTTCACAAGAATGCTACACAAGTTCATCAGAATACACCCCATGTAATTACAGCTCGCTTCTCTTCTTTATATTCAGCTTAAGTCAAAAGACATCACGCAAAGCTAGGTTCAGTTCTATATATTACTACTTCAACTATATATCTTACAACATGTAATTTCCAATTACAATAAGGACAAGATATTACCGATAAGCCCAAAATTATCCTAGTTTAACGTCGCTCGAGCAACGCTTAGCTCCAACTCCGCGGCGCTCCAACCCGCCTCCAAACCACCCTTAGAAGTTCTAACCAACTTCTACATAATACTCCAACTATCTATGGAGATTTTCCTTAGTGGTTTCGCTTTTGTGATCGACGGAAGTATAATAGTATTTCCGGGCTTTTCAGATGTTGTAACCTTGGAATACTACAAGGTATAAGGCTAAGGTAATTTGGGTATAGTAACAATACTTTTGAGAGTATTTCTACCAAGAGTGGGTATTTATACGAGACAACACCACAAGTGGTGATACCCTCTACCACTCCCCACTAGGGGTATTCTCGCCATGGGGGAAGGGAACTCTCGCCAAGGGCCTCTCAAAGGGGAGGGGAGGCTAGACGAGACCTCAAACACAAAGGGAGGAAGCTCTCAAGACTTAGAGATTTTTGGACGAAGAAGTTCATCAAAGGGAGGGTATTTATAGGTCAAGCCATGGCTAACCAATGGCCAAGATCAAGCCAAGTGTGGTGCAAGTGTAGGGCCAAGATATGCCCAAGTGTACCTTATCCATCTACCCACAAAATATCCTACCAACTACTTGACAAAAGCCAACCCATTTCGTCCACCCTTTACCGCCCAATCGTCCATCAATGAGAGGTGCTGTGGCACCTCTTGCTGGTCCAACACGCTTCGCCTCTAAAAATCCGCAAAAATTAAAAATGACATAGCCGGAATTTTCCCATCGCAGTTATAAAACGCTTCATTAAAAACGACTCTAATCGGGTGTTGTGCACAAAGTGAAATCGGCCAAGCCACTTTAAAAGCCCAAACTTTTCTACGTACGTCCTTACGTACATACTCTGGAAATACGGGGTATAACATATTTCATCCTAAATTGAGCAATCTTTCTAAGTCTCAAATACTCCCTCCCTCTTGTTTGTAGTTCGTCCAAAGAGTCTTCCCCTCGAGCGAGCCTTCGCCGAGAGCCACCCTCCCCTCAGGTGTCCCAGCTGGGCACCCCTAGCCTAGTTGTCTCGTATAAATACCCCTTTGTGGTATAGAAATACTCTCCAAGCATTGTTATAATGCCCAAATACCTCGCCCAAATACCTTGTAGTTTTCCCAAGGTTACACTTACAAAAGCCCGTAAAATACTATTATACCTTCTTAGCCACTAAACTAAACCCTAAGGAAAATCTTCATTGATAGTTGAAGTATTTAAGTAGAAGTTGGTTAGAACTTCTAAGGGTTGTTTGGAGCGGATCGAGCACTCTGAGTAGAGCTAAGCGTTGCTCGTGAGCGACTTTAAACTCGGATAATTTTGGGCTCATCGAGGTAAATACTATCGCCCTTCTATTGTAATTGGAAATTACATACTGTAGTAGAAATGAATATAAGATTCATGTAAGAGAATTGAACTATAATAGAAGGATATTACGTAAAAGGATTGAATCAAATCACTTCGTAAGAATGCAAGTAGAAGTTAAACTGCATTTACATAGATCAGACATAGAGATCGATAACCTTTATCGTCAATGTTTTGCAAGCAGTCTGCTACTTAGGGCGGACAAGGCTAGCCTGTTATAGCCGTGAGCGCTTTTGCTTATAGTCGATAATCGCCGCGAGGTATGTGATTCTTCTTATACTTTGAGTACGAAGTATTTTAAAAGAATATATATATAGCAGACGACGTATGGCAAATGTCTTTGACTTAAGCCCAATAATATATATATATGTAGTACTAGAGACGACGTGTGCTAACCGAATATAATTGTACGGCAATGTCTTTTGACTTAAGCTAATAATAAGAACCTTGAAATATTTTAAAGGAATATATATATAGTACGTAGACGACGCAGTGTTAATCGAATGTAGTATTATGGCAATGTCTTTGACTTAAGCCCGAATAATAAAGAATCTTGAAGTATTTCAAATGTAATTAAGAAACCTTTTTGAAAGAAGAGTAATGCTTGGTTTTGAAAACATAAGAGTTATACTAGCTTTATGGGAAGTTAGGTATAACGCCTTAAGAGAGATAAAGAAAATGGTTTATCGGTTGTTAGAAGTTAAGAGACTTGATCTTATAAGATAAGAGACTTAACTTAAATGAATTAATATGAGTTTTGTGTGAAACCTCATTCGTGAGTAATGAGTACTTGGTTTTAAAGAGGAATAATGTTTTATCGATTTCTAAATCGTAACGAGTATCACAAACCACCGCATAAGCTAATAAAGGAAAATGTAATGAATAATGAAATATTATTAAAACCAGAGAAACCTCCATCCGCATAGAAGCTAAGATGAGACAAAATGATATTACATTTCCTAGATCATGGCGCTTAATAAAGATGGTTATAAAATAAACTACTCACACATATGGCATATGTTATTCAATTGTTTTAAAAGAGATTAAGACATCAACTATGAAACTTTTCTAAAAAGAGACTCGAGTAATCGAATTAGGCAAACCGAACTTTAGGAAAAGAAAGGCATTGTTATGTCTTAAATTGGTTTAAAACATAAAGTTGTTATAACACTTTTATGGGAAGTTAGTTATAACGACTTTATGAAAACAAAAGAAGGTTTTATCATTGGTTTTAATGTGATAACTTGGCTTTAATAAGAGAAGTGTTTTGGTTGGCTAAAAATGCGAGTCACTCTATTTTATACTACGTATTGGGTGACTTCTATAAAAGGAATGGATCTCTTTAAAAGGAATTTAACGACGTAGTACTTTAGGTTAAAACCCGACTTTGATATAAAATAAGACTCGAGTCAGGTATAACTTGCCTACGCTTGTTGTCAGGTAACTTGCCTATGCTTGTTGTGATAGCCTTTATTGTAGAATTGTGTTTATACTACCGCGCCTCTCGCCGGAGGGCCGCTGACTTGTTGAGAACTTATATGGACATGTCTACACCGATGCAGCACTTCGGCATGGTCACGCGCAGGTTGATTACCCGATATATTGTTATTGCGGTTACCGACATGCCTACACCGACGCAGACTCCGGGGCACGTGGGCTACGCGCAGGTTGATCACCCGATATATTGTTGCTGATGTTATACGGACACGTCTACACCGGCGCAGACTCCGGTACGTGGCCACGCGCATTGATATTATTGTTGCATCACGGACACGCCTACACCGGCGCAGATTCCGGCATGGGCCACGATGCGAACATGATTGATGCTGGGCGCGAGACCCATAGTTATATTTGAGCGACGACTTTGAGGCGCGAGTCCTCGACTTATACGATCGCTTGTTTATCGTGAATCGTATTTTGGTTATCATACATGCTCCCCGCTTTATATAGATCGTTATGAGTTAATCGCAGATTTTCGCCACATACTGGTACCCGTTATCGACTTCCTGGGCCGCTCACGCCGCAGTAAGTACATCGTCGCCGATCCCCGCTTAGGATCACCTTTCAACAGACGGAAGTTCCGTTCCTTCGAGGCTTATCTTTTGCATGGTTCCCGAGTTGTAGGTTCTCAGACATCTGTGGTACAAGTGGCCCTATCCCGTCATAGTTGTTGTAAATCTTAGAGGTCCAGTAATCGCAAGTGTGGTTGTAAAAAGGATTAAACTGTTCAAGTTTTAGTTTTATATATATATGCCGAAAGGCGATTTTCTCTCAGATAAAATGTGTCTCATTTTACAGTTGTTTCATGTTTTATTTTTTATGTTCCGCTGATTACTCTGATGTATGACTACTTGGGTGCCCGGGTAAGGCACTCAACACTGCCCCTGAACGGGTCGTGACACCATCCTCGACCTATAAATACCCTCTGTGATGTAAGAGTTCTTCATCCACAAAAGCCTTCCAAGTCTAAAATCCTTCCCTCTCTCGAGCCTCTTTTCGCCCAAACACCTCCCTTTTGGAGAAGCTTAGCCGAGGCTACCCCTAGCCTAGCCAAATCTACCCCCTCCCTTGGTAGAAAAGTTGCCTTCTAGTATTGTTATAATGCCCAAAATACCCTAGCCCAAATCCCTTTAGTACTTAGTAGGTTGCAAGAACTTCTAAGGTTTCTCGAGCTATCTGAGCGCATACAACTTAGTGAGCTAAGCCTCGCTCCTGATCGACTTTTATCTAGATATTATTGGGCTTACCGAGGTAAATAATCCTAACCTCTTTTGTATTAGAGAATACATACGTAGTAGTATAAGAATAAGTATTAAATACTTGTAAGAATATTACGTATCGTAATTGAACTGCTATCACAGTAGAAGGGTTTAAAAGAGGAATAATCAAACAGCATTTACTTAGGATGCTTTCACAAAGAGACTCGAGTAGCTCACCTGCAGGGAAGTCTGCCCAATTTTCCGTAGGATATAAAACCCTCTCGCTTAGAATCAAGCATGTAATAGTCCAACGCTGATAGACGTGTCGACTATTATAGCCGATTCTTCGCGACATATTCAACTCGCGTGGATTTCGCCGGTATGCATGTGATTCTTCCTAAAGCATGATATTTTAAAATATATAGTACTGAGACGCATACGTGTTAATCGAATAATAACTACGCAATGTCTTTCGACTTAAGCTCGAATAATACTTACGCAATGTCTCGCGACTTAAGCCCTAATAATAAGGATCTCAAAGCATTTCAAAAGATTATCAATCATTTTTAATGTAAGAGAACTAATTGGTTTTTAAAATGAAGCTTAAGAGTTATACTAGCTTTACGGGAAGTTAGGTATAACCACTTAAGAATGATAAAAGAAACAATTTGCCTATGTGTTTATAATGACTTATATTGATTTTTGAAAAGAATAAATAAGATGGTTTGATAAGTAGACACGATATGATGCTATGTGTTAGTGTCTTGTAACGCTTGTGTAAGAGAGTATTCTTGTTGCGCTTATGTTGTTTAACGATAAGTCGTAGGTTAGTGTAATATCACTCACCTCGACATATTACGGGGTTAAGCCATCCGACGCTGGTAGACTCAAAGTGTCCGGGACCATGATTCGAGAATACCTCACGCGGGTCCAGGGACCTACGCGAGCTACGGAGTTCCGTGTTAGTGTGCGGGTTATACCTCACGCGGCCTACGTGGCCACGCGACCACGAGTCCAGACGACGCCGAGGAGTAGCTACCGACGCGGGTTATATACCCTATGCGCCTACGCGAGTGGCCTACGCGGACTACGGAGTCCGTGATTAGGCTTGCATGGTGATACTACTGCAATCCGCCCCGCTTCGATCATTCGCAGCCTAGAAAAGACCATGGCTTACCTATCATTGCTCTTGTTTATGATGTGGCACTATGTGCGGTTACTTGGTTGTTTCATACATATATGTAAACCGATTTAAAAAAATGATATGTTTTCATTTAAGTACTTTACGCCGCATACTTAGTACCGTTGTATCGACTCTCCTTCGGGCCGCGCTCACGCCGCAGTGGCGGCAAGTACGTGCTAGATCCACATCCTGGATCTCTTTGCATTGGCGCCGTGAGCTCCATCTTCTCCGAGGCTCTACCGCTGGGTATGCTCTCCCCGTTGTAATTAGTTTTGTATGCAGTGGTATGGCGGGCCCCGTCCCGCCATAGTTGTTTACATTCCTAGAGGTCAGAGTCCTATTGTACATTTGGGATGAATCGCAAAACTTGGGTTATTTATATATTATGCCGAAAGGCAAGCTTTTCATCGATAAACCGTGGTCTCATTTTACAATCAAGTTTCATGTCTTGTTTTATATTCCACTGACACTCGATGTATGACTACTGGGTGCGGGTATCACTACCACGAATTTAACGGTCGTGATATGGACGCACGCCCGTGGAACATCCATCACGCCAAGATGTCCAAAGGAATAACAAGATGATACTCAAAGTGACGATACTCGTGGAAAATCCAACGCACAAGATGTCCAACAATCAATCGATAACCTACTCCTGCAGAGTCACGACAAAGACATCAACAAAACACTTGCACATCAAAGACTATCACGACAAGCATAGGCAAGTACAACATACATACATTTTTATCAACAATCCGGTTTCAAACCCAAAATACTACATACTTTCATTCTTTCAAAAGACCTCTTTTTCGTAAAAGCCACATGATACTAATACTGTGAGTATTAAAACACGCTTTCCTTTTAAACCAAATTACTACACCTTCGTAAAATCTTTATAAGATTTTTAAAATCAAGTACTCTATACCTTTTAAAACTAAGTGCTTTTCTTTTAAAACAACAACAAGTGTTCTTTAAAACCCAAATAACTTTACTCTTTTCAAAACAAGTAACCTATACTTAAATCAAGTTACTTCTTTTCCAAAAACAAGTCGTTATAAGTCAAGTCTCTTGTCTTTCAAGATCAAGTCTCTTAACTTTCAAAATCAAGTCGCTTTACTACCAAAACCAAATCTTTCTTTATTTTCATAAGGTCGTTATAACTAACTTCCCATAAAGCCATTATAACACTTTATGTTTTAAACAAACAAAATCCATTTCACAGACGCACGCTCACCGCACTATATAGTTTACAACAATCATGCTCAAGAGTATAGGAAGAATCACATACCTTTTAGCTTAAGCCACAAGCCAAGTCAAGTATGTCGCGCGTAGAAGATCCACCTATAAAGGCCACAATATATCTATCAATCTCTAGTTCTCTTCATAGAATACTTAAGTAAACAGTTCCTGATTCTACAGAAAATTCGGCAGCACCTCCCCCCCTGCTATCACATAAATCTCCTCCCCTATCCAGGCCCGCTACCAGGCCAACAATGTTATACCCCGTATTTCCAGAGTATGTACGTGAGGGCGTACGTATATAATTTGAGCCTTAAAGATTTGGCAAGTTTCGAAATTGTACACAAGTGCCGAAAGGAGTCGTTTTTCGACGAAACGTTTTACTAAATTTGCGAAGGGAAAAATACGGCTATGTCATTTATTATTTTTGCGGATATTTCCGAGAGACAAAACATTTTGGACCAACGGGAGGGTGACATGTGTCACCCTCACATTGGACATGAGATTGGGCGGTTTGGACGAAATGGGTGACTTTAGTTGGTAGGATATTTTGTGCAAGTTGTTGTGGTAGATGGACAAGGTGTACTTGGCTTGATCTTGGCCTTACACTTGCCTAACACATGGATTAATCTTGGCCATTGGTTGGCCATTGCTTGACCTATAAATACCCCTCTTTGTTGATGAACTTCTTCATCCAAAATTGTTCTAAGTGTTAAATTCCTCCCTCCCCTCTTAGTGAGAGCTTTCGTCCACCACACCCTCCCCTCGGAAGGCCCTGGCCGAAAGTATCCTCCTTGTGGTGCTAGCCGTGGGGTACCCCCCCTAGCCTAGTTGTTTTCGTATAATACCCCCCTTTGTGGTATAGAAATACTCTCCAAGTATTGTTATAATGCCCAAATACTTTAGCCCTTATACCTTGTAGTATTTCAAGGTTATACCTATACTAAAAGCCCATAAATACTATTATACTTTCCATTAGCCACTAAACGAAACCCTAAGGAAATCTTCATTGATGGTTGAAGTAATTGAGTAAAAGTTGGTTAGAACTTCTAAGGGTTGTTTGGAGCGGGTTGGAGCGCACAGAGTAGGAGCTAAACCTTGCTCAGGCCCGCTACCAGGCCAACAACTCCCAGGGGATTATACGTCTAACCGGACGTGTTCAATTCTACTCCACAATAATACAACAGTCTACTGTAAATACAACCATATGTAAATACAGTTCAATACTCATTCTATATATAGTATGCTCAACTATATATTACTACAATATGTAATATCCAATTACAATAGGGGGACATAGATCATTACCTCGATAAGCCCAAAATTATCCAAGATTATATGTCGATCCTGAGCAACGCTTAGCTCCAATTCCTTACGCTCCAACCCGCTCCAAGCAACCCTGAGCAGTGTCTACACAACTTCTCGAACCCCTGCAACCCAGCTAATGAAGATTTTCTAGCGTTTCATTTTGCGACTAATGGACTAAAGTAGCATTTCCGGCTCCAAGTATTAAAACAACCTCGAATACTACTAGGGATACTAGGCTAGTGTATTTGAATTATACCACAATACACAAGGTATTCTACACAAGAGGGGAGGGGTGGGATGAAACCACAAAAAAGGGAGGGGAGTATTTTGCCTTGAAAGGCTTTCAAGTGTTGGCGAAATACTCTTCAAGCTAAGGGGTATATATGTAAGAGTCATGACCAAGATCAATGCAAGTGGTGGTCAAGATTGGGCCACGTGTGTGTGGGTCCCACCACAACACATGGCCAACGAAATAGGCTACCAAGTGTCAAGGCCAAAATCGCCAGTGAGAGGCGACAAGTGGCTAGCCACTGTTACACCATTTCTACCACATGGCCACACAGGGGTGACACGTGTCGCCCCGATTCGCCCAAAATATTTTGTCTTTCAAAATATCCAAAATGCCTAAACCTCAAAACAAAGCGGCCCCACAAAACCGTAAATTCTCCCGTGGCCCCACGTGACCATTTCCAAAAATAAAATCTCAAAATTCTAATATAATCCAAGAAGTCCGAATACCAAACTGGGAATCCACCCACTAACGAACCTTTTTCTTCACAAAACCGAACTTTTCCGTCGAAAAATTCACATCTTTCTTTCTTTCCAAAATTTCGTCAGATTCTCGCACGCACATCCCCACATACATACCCCGGAACTACGGGTATAACAATGGGCCCCGTCCGCCATGTTGTATAAAAACTCTTAGAGGTCCAGTAATCACAAGGTGGTTTGTAAAAAGGATTAAACTGCTCGCTTTGAAAGAGTTGTTTATATATACGTTATCGAAGCGTAACCGCTTGGTTGGCCTGCTTTATGATCATATATCTTGTTTCTTGTTTATGTTTTATTTTCCGCCGGTTTTCTCGATGTTGTATCACCAGGTGCCCGGTAAGGCACCACACGTCCGGTTCGGTCGTGACACAAAATACCTTAGTCAGATACCTTGTAGTATTCCAAAGTTACTCTATACGTAGAGCCTTAAATACTACCTTTGCCCTTTTTGTCTCAAACCAAACCCCTAAGGAAAATCTTCATACGGTTGAAGTATTAAGTAAGTTGCGAGAACTTCTAAGGGTTGTTTGAGCGGCCGAGCGCCAAAGTAGAGTTAAACCGTGACCCAACCTGCCCCGTGATCGTGCCTTACCGGCACCCTAGTGATACAACATCGAGTAATCACTAATATAAAACAATAACACGAAATGACTTGTAGTATGAAACAATAACTGAGAAAGTTGCCATGCAGCATATATAAATATCAACTAGAAGGGCAACATCCCTTTTTACGCTTCGCCACAACAAGATTACTGCACTTCTAAGAGTGACATGATAACAATGGCGATGGCCCCGCCATAACCCCCGAATGTAAGCACCTACTACGACAGTGGACTATACCATCGATAAGCTCCGAGAAACGGAGCTTCCCAACGCCGAATCGCGACTCGAGAACTAGGATCAACGATCGCGTATCTCAACTCGCGGCATTTAACGCACTTCCAAGGAGGTCAAGATAACAGTACCAAGCATGTGAATCAAAATGCCAGAAATGAAATCATAGTAGTCTATATAAGGCAAGAGACATGTATGATAACCAAACTACGCTTCACAATAAATAAGCAAATATGTCAAGTCGTGACTCACGCCTCAAAGTCATCACTCAAATATAACAACGGGTCTCACGCCCACAACATCAATCACGCCCGTGGAATACCTTCCTCACCGCCAGCCTATGATATAAAAGCACCAAGGAATACACACGAACACCGTGTCCCACTGTGTCATCATAAAACCGCACGGGTAAGTACGAAGGCATAGCCGACTACTAAAACCTACAAGACAAACAAGGTCATAAATCAGACATGAGATCCGTCTGCAGACCGTCACATGATCAAAGCCGCCACTCGCCCGCAGATCTAATGCGCGCTTCAGCCCCGAACTTCCTAGCCCGCATAGCCACTCCAACGGCCCGCATGAGGTATTCTCGATCGAGGGTAGCTACTCCCAAGATCGCCCCGACTCGCAGTCCGCATGGCCACATAGACCGCATGACCATAAAGGCCGCACACTAACTCGAACTCTCGTAGCTCCAAGATAGCCCCTCAGACCCGCATGAGGTATTCTCGAATCACGGTCCTGCATCACCGAGTCTACCCCAGACGGAGGGCAATTTTAACCTCTAATTATGTCAAGAGGTGAGTGATGTAATACTAGCATAACGGCCACTGCTAGACAACATAAGCACAACAAGTGAAACCCTTTACACAAACATCACAAGACACTAACACACGAAGATCCGTCACGACCCGAACCTGCCCGTGGATCGTGCCTTACCCCGGCACCCTAGTGATACAACATCGAGAAAACCAATGGAAATAAAAACTTAAACATATAAAACAGTTGAAATAAGAAAGCAAAGCAACCTAACTTACCTTTTGAACATAAATTAAAACTTGAACAGCATCCCTTACAAACCCGCCCACAACAAAGCACATGCACTTAAGAATTTTGAAACCATAATGACGACAGGCCCCGCCATGCCCCGAATATACAAAAGTCTACTACAGTGGAACCATACCACATGACAAGCTTCCGGAGATACGGAGCTTTCCGAGAACCGAACAAATGATCCTAAGAGAGCGGATCGCCAGTTATGTACCCCAACCTCGCGCAGTTAACGCACTTCGGCGAGGTCAAGATAACAGTACCAAGTATGTGAAATCAGAAAATCAGAAATGAAATCATAATAGTCTATATAAAGCAGAGACATGTATGATAACCAAACTACAAGACACAACATATAAGCACCATGTCAAGTCAGACTCATGCCCGTGAAATCATCACTCAAATACAACCCGAGAATTTAACCCGCACAACGGCCGCATGCCCCAAGATCTCACCTCAGATAAGCACGGCCATGGAACCATCCTAGCGGCCCATACCCGCGGACCATCCAACGGTCAAGATGCCCAAAGGAAATAACAAGATGATACTCATCGTGGAAGCATACCCGCTGGCTACCCAACGTGTCAAGATGTCCAAACAACTAACCAGATAACACTTAACGGAAGCATACCCGTGGGCTACCCAACGTGGTCAAGATGTCCAAGAGGATCGACATACTGGAAGCATACCCGGCTACCCAACGTGTCAAGATGTCCATCAAGCAACCGTGATAGCCGCTTCTCCATCGAGAGACTCAGAGCACACAACCAAACACTTGCACAACAAAGGCTACCACAACAAGCATAGGCTAGTACACACAACTCAAGGTACTATAAATACTTCTTAACACAACGTCAAGTATACCATTTAAAACCCAAGTACTTAACCCCTTTAGGATCAAGGTACTCCTACCTTTTATAAACAAGTCACTTATGTTTTTCCATCACAAGGAGTTCAATATTTGAAAGCGAGTTACTTCCCTTTTTCCTAAATCAAGTTACCATTCTAAATCCAATAATGAGTCCATTTCTTTATTTTCCATAAAGTCGTTATAACTAACTTCCCATAAAGCTATTACAACACTTTATGATTAATAAAACACGTCAAGACAAAATCATGCCTTTCTTTTAAACCAAAATACTTCAAATTCTTAAGTCTCTTTTCTTTTAGAAAACGAGTTCCTTACTTTGAAACTTTTAGGAAAATCAGAACTTGATTTCAATAATTCTCATTAGAGCAGCCATGATCTAGGAAATGTAATGTCATTTTGTCTTATCTTAGCTTCTATGCATTTGGAGGTTTCTACCGGTTTTAATATGATTAATCGTCATTACTTCTTGCCTTTATCGACGCTGCATTGGCTTGTTCGATCCTTATTTCCATTTCCGGAATTTGTAACGTTATTCTTTTAAAAACCAAGTATTCATTTCTCACGAATTAGGTTTTATACTTTTCAACACCATTTAGGTCAATTACAAGTCACGTCTCTATCTTTTGAAATCAACAAACCATTCTTTTAGCTACATAAAGTGGTTATAACAAACTTCCCATAAAGCCTGTTATACCCCGTAGTTCCAGGGTATGTATGCGAGGACGTACGTACGAGAGCACGACAGAAAAATTGGAAAGGAAGAAAGAGATGATTTTTCCACGGAAAGAGTTTCCGGTTTTTGTAAAGAAAAATGTTCGTTGATGGGAATTGGATTCCCAGATTTGGAATATGGGCTTCTTAAATTATATTAGAATTTTGAGATTTTATTTTCGGAAATGGTCACGTGGGGCCCACGGGAGAAATTTACGGTTTTGTGGGGCCCGCTTTGATTTTGAGATTTTGGCCATTATGGATTTTTTTCGGAAGATGAATTATTTTGGACAAATAGGAGGGCGACACTTGTGCACAACACCCGGTTAGAGTCGTTTTTTGACGAAACGTTTTACATAACTTGCGAGGGGAAAATTCCGGCTATGTCTTTTCTTATTTTTGCGGATTTTTCCGAGAGACGAAACATTTTGGACCAACGAGGCGCTTACACTTGTCACCCTCTCATTGATGGACGGTGGACGCTTAGGCCGATTGGAATGGCTTTACTGGTAGGATATTTTGTGAGGATTTGCGAGAGGGACTGGGGCACTCGGGCACATCTTGTTATACCCGATTTGCAGTATGTATGCGTGGGAATACGCAAAAAGTTTAGCCTTAAAAGTTAGGCTTGACGAAAATACTGGGCACAACTCATTAAAAGAATCGCCGACTAAACGCTTTACACAACTCGCGAGGATAAATTTCGCTATGTCATTTCTAATTTTATGGATTTTTCCGAGAGACGAAACACTTTGGTTAACGGGAGGCTTACACTTGTCACCCTCCAATTGATGGACTTGAGGCGCCATCGAGGCCGATTGGAGTGCCAATTTTGTCAAGTAGTTGGTAGGATATTTCGCGCGCAAGTCACAGTACACTTGCCCTAATCTCGACCTTACACTTGCCTTGCACTTCGCATAATCTTCGCCATTGGTTGGCCATCCCTTGATCTATAAATACTCTCTTGTGATGAAGAGTTCTTCATCCACAAATTCCTTTCCAAGTCTTGAAAATCCTTTCCTCTCCCTTGCCTTTTCGCCCAACACACACCCCTTCGAGAAGCTTAGCCGAGGCTATCCCCTAGCCTAGCCGAAATCTACCTCCCTTGGTAGAAAAGTTGCCTTCTAGTATTGTTATAATGCCCAAAATACCCTAGCCCAAATCCCTTAGTCCTTAGTAGAAGTTGTGAAGAACTTCTAAGGTTTTCGAGCCAATGAGCGCATAACCTTAGAGCTAAACCTTGCTCAGCGCGACTTTTATCTAGGATATTATTGGGCTTACCGAGGTAAATAAACTTGTCCTTCTTTGTAATTGTGAGAATACATACTGTAGAAGTATAGAAATAAGTATAAATACTTTGTATGATATTAAAGAATAAAATTGAATCAAGTATCACTAGAAGGGTTTAAAAGAAGAATAATCAAATCAGATTTACTTAGATCGCTTTCACGAGACTCGAGTAGCTCACCGTAGGGAAGTACGCCAATTTTCCGTAGGATAGAGAACCCTCTCGCTAGAATCAAGTTCAGAGTAGTTCAACGCTGATAGACGTGTCGACTATTATAGTTGATTCTCCGCACATATTCAACTCGCGTGGTTTTCACCGGTAGGTATGTGATTCTTCCTAAAGCATGATATTTTAAAATATATATGTAGTACAGATGTACGTGTTAACCGAATAATAACTACGGCAATGTCTTTGACTTAAGCCCGATTAATACTTACAGAATGTCTCGCGACTTAAGCCCCAATAATAAGGATCTTAAAGCATTTCAAAAGAATATTGAATCATTTTCTACGTAAGAGAACTAATTGGTTTTAAACATCAAGCCAAGAGTTATACTAGCTTTACGGGAAGTTAGGTATAACAACTTAAGAATGATAAAAGGAATTTACTTACGTGTTTATAATGCATTTATATTGATTTATGAAAGAATAATAAAATGGTTTGATAAGAGATACGATATGACGCTGTGTGGTAGTGACTTATAACATTTGTATAAGAGGTATTCTTGTTGCGCTTACGTGGTTTAACGATGTCGTTATGCTGGTATTATATCACTCACCTCGACACGTTACCGGGTTGTCGCCCGACGCGGTAGACTCAAAGCGTCCGGGACCATGATTCGAGAATACCTACGCGGTCCAGGGACCTATGCGAGCTACGAGAGTTCCAGTTAGCGCGGGGTTATACCTCACGCGTTTACGCGCTACGCGACCACGAGTCCAGACGCCGCCGAGGAGTAGCACCGACGCGGGTTATACCCTACGCGCCTAAATGAGTGGCCTACGCGACTACGGAGTCCAGGATTAGGCTTGCTTAATGATACTACGGGCAATCGCCCGCTCGATCATTCGCACTAGAAAAGACTCGCATAGCCTTACCTATCATGCTCTTGCTTGGATGCGGCACTATGCGCTTTCTGGTTGTTTCATACATATTTGTAAACCGTTTTAAAATGATATGATTTCATTTAAGTACTTTACGCTTCACATACTTAGTACTTGTAATCGACTCTCCTTCGGGCCGCTCATGCCGCAGGGTGGCAAGGCGCTAGATCCACATCCTTAGGATCTCTTTGCATTGGTGTCGTGAGCTCCATCTTCTCCGAGGCTCTACTTTTTGGTATGATCTCCTCAGACAGATAGTTTGTACATTCAGGTATGGCGCCCCGCCCCGCCATAGTTGTTTACTTCCTGTAGAGGTCCTGTAGTTCTATTGTACCGCTGGGATGTAATCGCAAAACTATGTTATGTATATATGCCTAAAGGCTTACATTTTCTCACATAAATCGTGGTTCTTTTTACAATCGTTTCATGTCTTGTTTTATATTCCGCCGATTACTGATGTATGACTACTGGGTGCTCGGTAAGGCACCACCACTGCCCTGAACGGTCGTGACAAAAGTGGTATCAGAGCGCTAATCTCTGAAAGTGTCTACTGACCAGATCTAGTAGAGTTCGATTATCTGCAAGGTGCACCACACCAATAATCGTGAGGCTATAGGATATTTAGGATTGGTTTCCATTCTTCTCATTCCGAGATCGCGGCTCTTCAGAGTGTTATAAGCTCCGACCTTCTAACGATCCCTTTTTCTCAGAATAGCTATGCCTCCACGCAAGGCAACCCGCCCAGATGGCAAGGCACCGAGGAGCCGCTAGTGGGACACCTAGAGGACGAGGGCTCTGACCCCGATACCCGAGACGACGAAGTTCTACGACGCCACGACCCTGTGAGGTTTAGTGGTCGCAACAATACCGATGAGACCACGCACCTACACCTCCACCCACAACCCGGAGCAGATTTAGACGGGTTACAGAGAGACGGCCCGCCATCGCCAGATCGTGGGCGACATGCAGGACAGCCGATACTAGGCAGCTTCCACCCAAAGAGCACCCGTGGTTCACCCGAGGCGTATAGCTGAGGCTACGAGATTTCGAGTCAGAGCTCGCAGTTCTACTGTCGAGGCCGAGGATGATCCGCAGGAGTTCATCCGCCACAGAGGATTATGAGAGTGATCAGGCGCCTGAGACCGAGTCCGTGATCTTCGGTTCACATAGGTCGCGTGATACCGCAATGATTGGTTTGATTCATGGAGTTATCCCGGAGAGCACGCCCCGCCTACTTGGGACGAGTTCTCGCAGGCTTTCTCACTCACTTCTTGCCTCCACAGACGGCGAGGGCGCGGCCGATGATTTTTGTTATCGAGGCAGAGGACGACCGTTAGGGAGTACAATGTCGAGTTTGATTCATCGCTCGATATGTCCCAAGATTGCAGCAGATACGAGGATAGGTGCACCGCCACGCCACCGCTAGATGATTATATGGCCGAATCTTGTGCGGTGTTTTCACCGGTATGGACATTACCCGCACGCAGCTCATGCTCGGATGCGGCGAGCGAGAGACCGACGGGTCGACAGCAGCAGCAGAATAAGACCGTGACAACAGGTCTTATGGTGGCTATCGTGGTGGCGGCCTCAAGAGTCGAGATTTGCACCACGCCACCAGAGCACTCCGCACCGCCCTCGTGACACCGGATATTCGAGGGCGCATCAGGCCCTGTGGCTTCGTGACGCCCAGAGCGAGAGATCGCCGATCGTGACCACCCCTCAAATGGCCGACGGCAGATCCCACTTCGAGTTGTGGCGCCACGGAGCTTGTTTCGCCAGGCCGCAGGTCACTATGCGAGGAATCGTCCACCGGGCGCGGCACGATGGTAGGTCACCATGTGTTCTTTCACGGTCTTCTTCATCCCCGACAGCCTACTCGCCCGAGGGCAAGGTACTCATGGACCAAAGGTCGCGCAGCAGGTCGTGGCGCTGGTCCCGCCTAGCAAATTCTCGAACCAGATTTATGCTTTGTCCACCGACAGATCGTGAGGCCTCACCCGATGTCGCCACTGTACCTTATCGCTTTCTAGGTTTGACGTGGTATGTCTCTGATAGATCCGGTTCTACTGGCCCCATATATCTCCCTTATCGCTAGTAGGATAGTGATGAGCTCCGAGTCCATAGACCCTTTCGAGGTAGCTACGCCACAAAGGTGATTCGGTGAGTAGCTCTACGGTATATGTGGCTTGTCCAAAGACTATTTACACCGCCGTGCCCCAGCCGACTTGACAGAGTCGATATGATCGACTTCGGCACGATCACGGGTACGGATTGGCTAGCTTCGCTACGCCAATGTAGACCGCAGGAGAGAGCGCGGTTCCAGCTCTCGGCGAGCCGGTTGTTGAGTGGGAGGAGCATCAGATCGCCGGCGGGTAGGTTTATTTCCTACCTCAAGGCTAGGAAGACGGTATTGCGGGTACATCTACCATCTCGCTCGGTGTTTGATATCGAGGTCGCAGCGCGATTTTCACCGGCCCAAAGAGTCGAGAGTTCCCGTGACGTGTTTCCGCACGACTTCCCGCATCCTCCCGAGAGGAGATCGAGTTTGTATAGACGCAGCGCTGCACACCTACTTATTTCCATTCCGCCATACGTGACGGCACCCGCCGAGCCGAGAGAGTCAAGGATCACCAGAGACTTGCCGGAGAAGCGGCTTCATCGACCTAGTGTTTCTCCCCGGGAGCGCAGATTGTTCGTGAAGAAGAAGGACTCGGACGGTTATACCCAGATTTGCAGTATGTACGTGAGGCGACGATACAATTTGAGCCTTAGCAGGCATAGGTTCGAATTTGCGCACAAGTGCCGAAAGAGTCGCTTTCACTAAACGCTTCCACATTTTACGAGGAAAATTCCGGCTATGTCCTTTATAATTTTTATGGATTTTTCCAGAGACGAAACATTTTGGATCAACGAGGGCACACTTGTCACCTCTAATCGGGGCACGCTTGTGAATTGGGACGAAACGCGGGCTTGTTTTGTCAAGAGTTGGTAAGATATTTTTGGTGGTAGATGGATAAGGTGTACTTGGCTTGATCTTCGCCTTACACTTGCCTAACACACGGATTAATCTTCGCCCTTGGTTGGCTATGGCTTGACCTATAAATACCACCCTTTGTTGATGAAATTCTTCATCCAAATATTTTCTAAGTGTTAAAATCCCTCCCTCTCCTCGTGAAGTTTTCGCCCACCACACCCCTCGAGCGAAGCTTCGCCGAGAGCCACCCTCCCTTTGTAGTGCTCTAGCCTTGGGGTACACCCCTAGCCTTGTTATCTCGTATAAATACCCCTTTGTGGTATAGAAATACTCCAAGTATTGTTATAATGCCCAAATACTGGCCCAAATACCTTGTAGTATTCCCAAGGTTACACTTATACAAAAGCCTAAAATACTATTATACTTCCTCACTACAAAAACGAAACTCAAGGAAAACCTTCATAGTCTGTTGAAGTGTTAAGCAGGTTGGTTAGAACTTCTAAGGGTTGTTTAGGAAATGGTCGAGCGCACTGAGCAGAGCTAAACCTCGCTCAGATCGACATTTAAACTCTGATAATTTTGGGCTTATCGAGGTAAACACTCTTGACCTTCTATTGTAATTGGAAATTACATGTTGTTGGAATATATAGTCAAGTATACTATATATAGAATTGAACATAGTTGTGCGCAATGTCTTTTCGACTTAAGCCCGATTAATACTTACAGAATGTCTCGCGACTTAAGCCCGAATTTAAATAAGAGAATCGAATCAGAATTACATAGGACATTACAAAGAGACTTGTGTAGTATTATCGTGAGTAGAATTGTACACGCCCGTTAGACGGCAAACCCCGGTTGGCTTGGCAGCCTACAGAGAGAGAGATTTACGCCATGTGGGGAGGTGCCGAATTTTCTCGTAGAATATTCTACATCGAGATCTAGGATGTTAATAGGCGCCTTGTGGCCTCTATAGGTCAAGTACTACGATGGCGTGATCTACTGGCTTAAGGAGAGCCGACTGGCTGAGGTACTTTGAGCATTTTGCTATTACCGATAGTCGCCGCGAGGTATGCGAACCTCTTCCTATCTGCTCTAGCATGATATGTGATAACTATGTAGTACTAGACGCATACGTGTTTAATGTATTTGATTGGTTTGAAACATAAAGTGTTATAACCGCTTTACGGGAAGTCGTTATAACAACTTTACGTAGGTAAGAAAATGCTTGTGGTTTCAAAGTGGTAAATCGATTTGACTTATAACGGATTTGATGTGTAGTAATAAAGAACTTGAAGTGTTTCAAAAAGACCTTTTGAAAGAAGAGTAATACTTGGCTTTGAAAACATAAGAGTTGTACTAGCTTTATATGAAGTTAGGTATAACGCCTTAAGAGTGATAAAAAGAATGGTTTAATCGATTTTTCAAGATAAGAGACTTGACTTAATGGTATTGATATGAATTTTGTTAAAATGTGAAACCTCATTCGTGAGTAATGAGTACTTGGTTTTAAAAGGAATAATGTTTTACCGATTTCGAAATCGTAACGAGTATCGACAAACCACCGCAGCTGCTAATAAAGGAAAATGTATTGAATAATGAAGTATGGTATTAAAACCAAGAAACCTCCATCCGCATAAGCTAAGACGAGACAAAATGATATTACATTTCCTAGATCATGGTCGCTTAATAAGATTGATTATAAACAAGAATAACCTACTCACATATAAGACATATGTTTCTCAAAACGCTTAAAGGAGAATTATGTTTTAAAGGATTAAAACTATGAACTACTAAACCTTTTCTAAAATGAGAAACTTGAGCATTTGAAATTAGGCAAACTTGAACGCTTGGAAAATAAGGTTGTTACTTGATTTTACAAAGGAAAGCATTTTGGCTTACTTAACAATGTTAGTCACTCTATTTTTATACTACTGTATCGGTGACCTTTGTAAAAGAAATGATCTTTAAAAGGAATTTAACGACGTAGTACTTTAGGTTAAAACCCGACTTCGGCATAAAATGAAAGTACTTTGAGTCAGGTATAACTTGCCTATGCTTGTTGTGAAGCTTGCCTATGCTTGTTGTTGTGAAACTTGCCTATGCTTGTCAGGATAGCCTTTGTTGTATTTCAGCACTTCGCTTCTCGGAGGGCCGCTTGATTTGTTATGAACGATTCTACACCGAGTCCCACGAGACGGGCAGTGACACGATCTCATTTGATTATACACCGAGTCCCACGACGGGCAGGACACGATTCCATCCGATTATACACCGAGTCCCACGACGGGCGTGACACGATTTCACCCGACATACACCGAGTCCCACGAGACGGGCAGTGGACACGATTCCATCCGATTATTCACCGAGTCCCACGGACGGGCCGACACGATTTCATCCGTTATCATACATGTCTCCCGCTTATATAGACTATTATGATTTCATTTACGCCTTTACGCTTCCCATACTTGGTACCGTTGTAGATCGACTCCTTCTGGGGCCGCTCATGCCGCAGGGAATTACATCGGCCAGGATCCTCGCCATAGGATCACAAGCCAAATGCTGAAGCCCCATTTCTTCGAGGCTTATCTTTTGCATGTTACTCGAGTATGTAGATTCTTATACATTCGTGGTACGGCGGGCCCCGTCTCCATACCGTTGTAAAAATCTTAGAGGTCTCAGAGTAATCACAGTGTGGTTTGTAAAAAGATAACCGTCGGTATTTATGTATATACGATGAAGGCAACTGCTTTGGCTGGCCTGCTTATTTATCTTGTCTCTTAATTCATGTTCATGTTTTTATTTCCGCCGATTTTCTCCGATGTTGTATCACCAGGTGCTCGTGGTAAGGCACCACCACGCCCGGTTCGGTGTGACAAAAGTGGTATCGAGCGCTTAGTCCTCTGAAAGTGTCTATGCACCGTGTCTAGTAGTCTTGATTATCTGTGTCAGGCACCACATCTATAATCGTGAGGCTATAGGACATTTAGGATTGGTTTCCATTCTTCTCATTCCGAGATCGTGTTCTAGAGTCGTGATAAGTCGACCTCCGACGATTCCTTTCCTTTACCGCTTATGCCTCCGCTGCAGGCAACCTGTGCCCGTATGGGCAAGGCAATGGCGGAGCCGCAGCGAGATACAGAGTACGAGGGCGCAGTTCCGGCCTGCTCGAGACAAGGCTTCCGACGGCGAAGTTTCGCGACGCCGCCAAAGACCAAAGAGCTTAGAGCCGCAGCAGTGGTCGCCGAGACTACAAAGACTGAGCCTCCGGCCCCACACCGAGTGTATGAGACGGGTACAAGGAGATGGTCTGCCATCGCCGTGGTCGGGCCGATATGAGGATAGGCCGACGCAGCAGTCAAATTCCAAGAGCACCCGTGAGTTCACCCCCGAGCGCATAGCTGAGGCTACGGACTTTCTCGAGTCAGAGCCCGCCGTTGTTCTATGGATCGAGAGCCGAGGATGACCTCGTGAGTTTATCCGACAGGCCTACAAACGATCATGAGAATGATCGTAGTCTCGCAGGCGTAGTCGTGGTATTGGTTCGCATCACCGCGTGATACCGCAGCTGATCGGTTTGATTCGCGAGTTGTCCCGGAAGAGCATGCACTTCCACCGTATGGACGAAGTTCTCGCGGCTTTTTCTGACATTTCTTGCCCCCACAAATGAGGAGGGCTCTCGCCGACGATTTTTGACGCTGAGGCGTGATCGCGACGGCTAGAGAGTACAATGTGGAGTTCGACTCATTAGCTCAGATGTTCCCACGCGGTAGCCGATATGGAGACAGAGTACACCGCCACGCCACCGGGCCGATGATTACCGCGAGGCTTGACGGTAGCTCTTTCACCGCACGGACATTGCTCGCACGCAAGCTCACGCACCAGACGCGAGGCACTGAGAGGTCGACTGAATGACCGAGATCACAGAAGAGGCCGCAAAGCAGGTCCTTTGGTAACTTTCGAGGCGACCGCCTCAAGAAGCCTAGTTATGTACCTCCACCAAGACAGAGTGGTCCCCACCGCCGTGACGCTCAGTGGTATTCGAGCCGGTCGAGCTCCGTGGCTTCGTTCACGATATACGGGTTCTAGCCACGTTCGTGTTTTCTCAAGCACGATGCGGCGACGCCATCCCGGAATGTCGTTTTTTATCGGGTGCTTGTTTTTCCCGCGGCGCCGTGGCCATATGACGAGAAACCGCCCTAGTAGGAAGGATGCAAACAACGACTCACCACGTCACTGGCGTGTTCATCGCTTTCATACGCATACACCGCAGTGTGCTTATGATTAGAGCGAGCAGAGATTCGTATATCCTTAACCCTCAGAGATTTGTATGCATGATATAATGACCTTCTTATTGCGTGCTACGCTCTGATAGCGTTATGTTGGTTATGAGTTAGAAAGCATGGTTAGTTGAAAGGATATGTATGGGGCATGGAAAGTGTGAACCTTAGAATATTTCGTGGCGAGACCTTAGAGGTGCGTCATCTTCAATAAAAGATTTTACTGCTAGTCTTTGTTGAAATACTCGGTTTGCGATAAATGTGTTCTCGGGATAATTCCTTGGGTAGTGTAAAATGGAAAGTGGTAGCTTTCATGACCAGATAGGTAAGATTGTTCGGATCGGAAACAAGAGTTTGACGCGCAGCTGGTCGGGTGGCCCTGCGGGCCAACCCGCGCCGTGTTGGGTTGGGTCGCCGGTGGTCCCGCCAGTGGTAGGTCACGAGAGTGTTAGGCCCAAGTTTACATGACCATCGATGAGTTCGTGGATATGTTCGACCGCATCGGTTCGCGAAGGCCGGAATGGCCTTAGAGAAGTGAAGTTAGTAAGATGACCAAGTTCGGAGCGTGACTCAAAGTTTTGGGAATCAAGCGATGATCAAGTATGGTACGATACGGAAGAGTTCAAGTGTTCGAGAAGCGGCACGACGCAGTAAGGAAGCTTAAGAGAACGCGTGATATTTCGTGGCTAGCGTGGGCGCTGGCAAATCGTTAGAAGAACTTCATCGTTATCCGCTGGAGAAGGAACATTCGGACTAATGTTTGGCGAAGGAGAATGTTATACCTCAGATTTCCGCAGTATGTACGTGAGGGCGACGATACAATTTGAGCCTTAAAGTAGCATAGGTTCGAATTTGTGCACAAGTGCTTAAAAGAGTCGTCGACTAAACGCTTCCACACTTACGAGGGAAAATTCGCTATGTCCTTTATAATTTTTGGCGGATTTTTCCGAGAGACGAAACATTTTGGATCAACGAGAGGGCTTACACTTGTCACCCTCTAATCGGGGCACGCTTGGGCTGTAATCGGGACGAAATGTGGCTTGTTTTGTCAAGTAGTTGGTAAGATATTTTCGTGGTAGATGGATAAGGTGTACTTGGCTTGATCTTCGCCTTACACTTGCCTAACACACGGATTAATTCGCCCTTGGTTGGCACATGGCTTGACCTATAAATACCACCCTTTGTTGATGAAATTCTTCATCCAAATATTTTCTAAGTGTTAAAAATCCTCCTCTCCTCGTGAAGTTTTCGCCCACCACACCCCTCGAGCGAGCTTGGCCGAGAGCCACCCTCCCCTTTGAAGGCTCCTAGCCGTGGTACCCCCCCTAGCCTAGTTGTCTCGTATAAATACCCCCTTTGTGGTATAGAAATACTCTCCAAGTATTGTTATAATGCCCAAATACCTTGGCCCAAATACCTTGTAGTATTCCCAAGGTTACACTTATACAAAAGCCCGTAAAATACTATTATACTTCCTCACTACAAAAACGAAACCCTATGGAAAACCTTCATAGGTTGAAGTGTTAAGTAGAAGTTGGTTAGAACTTCTAAGGGTTGTTTAGAATGGTTGAGCGCACTGAGTAGAGCTAAACCTCGCTCAGATCGACATTTAAACTCTGATAATTTTGGGCTTATCGAGGTAAACACTTTGACTTCTATTGTAATTGGAAATTACATGTTGCTGGAATATATAGTTGAAGCATACTATATATATAATTGAACATAGTTGCGGCAATGTCTTTTGACTTAAGCTCGATTAATACTTACGCAAATGTTCGCGACTTAAGCCCGAATTTAAATAAGAGAATCGAATCAGAATTACATAGGATCAGACATGAGACTTGTGTAGTATTATCGTGAGTAGAATTGTACACGTCCCGGTTAGACGCAAACCCCGTTGGCTTCAGCCTACTGACAGAGAGAGAGATTTACGCCATGTGGGGAGGTGTCATTAATTTTCTCAGAGAATATTCTACATTGAGATCTAGGATGTTAATAGGCGCCAGGGCCTCTATAGGCTGAAGTACTACGATGGCGTGATCTACTTGGCTTAAGGAGTAGCCGACGCTTGAGGTACTGAGCATTTCGCTATTAGTCGATAGTCGCGAGGCATGTGAACCTCTTCCTATCCGTTTCTAGCATGATATGTGTATAACTATGTAGTACGGTAGACGCATACGTGTTTAATGTATTTGATTGGTTTGAAACATGTGTTATAACGCTTTACGAAGTCAAGTTATAACACTTTACGAGGTAAGAAAATGCTTTGTGGTTTCAAAGGGTAAATCGATTTGACTTATAACGGATTTGATGTGGTAGTAATAAAGAACTTGAAGTGTTTCAAAAGACCTTTTGAAAGAAGAGTAATACTTGGTTTTGAAAACATAAGAGTTGTACTAGCTTTATAGAAGTTAGGTATAACGCCTTAAGAGTGATAAAAGAATGGTTTATCGATTTTTCAAGATAAGAGACTTGACTTAATGGTATTGATATGAATTTTGTTAAAGTGTGAAACCTCATTCGTGAGTAATGAGTACTTGGTTTTAAAAGGAATAATGTTTACCGATTTCGAAATCGAACGAGTATCGACAAACCATCGCAGCTAATAAAGGAAAATGTATTGAATAATGAAGTATGGTATTAAAACCAAGAGAAACCTCCATCCGCATAAGCTAAGACGTAGACAAAATGATATTACATTTCCTAGATCATGGTCGCTAATAAGATTGATTATAAACAAGAATAACCTACTCACATATAAGACATATGTTTCTCAAAACGCTTAAAGGAGAATTATGTTTTAAAGGATTAAAACTATGAACTACTTAAACCTTTTCTAAAATGAGAAACTTGAGCATTTGAAATTAGGCAAACTTGAACGCTTGGAAAATAAGGTTGTTACTGATTTACAAAGGAAAGCATTTTGGTTTACTTAACAATGTTAGTCACTCTATTTTTATACTACGGTATCGGTGACCTTTGTAAAAGAAATGGATCTTTAAAAGGAATTTAACGCACGTAGTACTTTAGGTTAAAACCCGACTTTGGCATAAAATGAAAGTACTTGAGTCAGGTATAACTTGCCTATGCTTGTTGTTGCGGAAGCTTTACGCTCATTGTTGCGAAACTTGCCTATGCTTGTTGTGATAGCCTTGTTGTCAGATTTGCACTCGCGCTTCTCAATGGAGGTCGCTGATTTGTTATGAACGATTCTACACCGAGTCCCACGACGGGCAGGACACGATCTCATTTGATTATACACCGAGTCCCACGACGGGCAGGACACGATTCTATCCGATTATACACCGAGTCCCACGAGACGAGCAGGACACGATTTCACCGATTATACACCGAGTCCCACGAGACGGGCAGGAAACGATTCCATCCGATTATTCACCGAGTCCCACGGACGGGCCGACACGATTTCATCCGGTTATCATACATGTCTCCCGCTTTATATAGACTATTATGATTTCATTTACGCCTTTTACGCTTCTCATACTGTACTGCAGATCGACTCTCGGGCCGCTCATGCCGCAGTGGAAGTACATCGCCAGGATCCTCGCCATAGATCACACTCAGCCCGGTTTGAAGCCCCATTTCTTCTGAGGCTTATCTTTTGCATGTTACTCGAGTCCAGATTCTTATACATTCGTGGTACGTATGGCCCCGTCCCGCCATAGCCAAGTAAAAATCTTAGAGGTCAGAGTAATCACTGCAAGTGTGGTTTGTATAAAAGATAATCGTCGGTATTTACGTATATACGATGAAGGCAACCGCTTTGGCTCGCTTATTTATCTTGTCTCTAATTCATGTTCATGTTTTTATTTCCGCCGATTTTCTCGATGTTGTATCACTAGGGTGCCCGGTAGGCACTACCACGCCCGGTTCGGTCGCGACAGACGCGCACGCTGTTGATTACGTGCAATGAACAAGGTGACCATTAAGAACAGATACCCTTCCTGTGATCGATGATTTGTTCGACCAGGCAGGTGCGTAGATGTTTCTCCAAAATTGATCTACTGGCCGCTATCATCAAAAGCAGTAGAAATGAGCCTGACATCCTAGATCGCATTCCGACCTTGACGCACTACGAGTTTAGGTTATGTCGCTCGCTTGACCAACGCCCCGCAGATTCATGGATTTGATGAACCGAGTGTTCAAACCATTTTTGGACACGCCAGGATAGTGTTCATTGATGATATCTTCGCTTATTCACGCCAGAGCAGAGTACGCGAGCATTTGGCGATCGGCCGACAGCTTCTCAGACTGAAGCTATACGCCAAGTTTTCCAAATGTGAGTTTTGGTTAACTTCGTGGCTTTTTCGGGCATATTGTCGGGCCGATGGCATTCGAAAGGATACGCCAAGATCGGCGCAACAGACTCGCCTAGACCTACTACTCCGGCTGCAGGTTCGCAGCTCGGGCCTCGCAGTTATTATCTACGTTCAGAGAAGTTTGCTTCTATCTCGCACTATCGACTAGCCGACTCGTGGCAATTAAGTTTCGCGGATCGACGCTGAGCGTGGCTTCCAGCTGGTGAGAGATCGACGATCCTCGCTCTTACTTCTTCCGCAGGTCCAGACGTTATGTCGTATTGTGACGCGCCGTGCATCGTTGGGATGTGTTGACGCAGCATGGCAAGCGTTATAGCGCATGCATCCCGACAAACCAAGAAACACGAGAGGAATACCCCACCCATGATTTGGAGTCGCAGTGATTCACGCCAAGATCTCGAGGCACTATTTGTACGGGTTCATGTGGATATTTATACACTCACAAGAGCCTCCAAAGATATCTTCACAGCAGGAGCCGAACTTACGGCAGACTCGTGGTTAGAGTTGCTTAAGATGACTACGATGTTGATATCCTTTACCACCCGGGAAGGCCAATGTTGTGGCGTATGCCTTAGTCGAGGTCGACGGGAGCCTATCGATGTGCAAGAGAGTGAGGGACACGGTTCGTGATTTGCATCGGCGAGCCTGGTGTCCGCTTGATTGATTCTCGATAGCGTTGGTTCGAGTTCGCGAGGTTGCCGAGTCTTCCATCGCCGAGAGGTGAAGAGGCAACAGCCGAGGATCCGCTTTTGACACGTTATCGTGATACTTCTTCGAGGGCAAGGGGTCCTTTGAGGTAGCACATGACGGGGTGCTAAGGCTCGAGGGCGTGTGTGTTCCAGATGTTTCGTGACTTCGCAGCAAAGTTCTCGGGGAAGCACACAAATACAAGCATTTCATCCATCCGTGGTCGACCAAGACGTACCACGACCTTAGATCCGTATCGTGGGACGGCTTGGAAGAGGACGCTGCGCAGTTCGTGAGCTCGCCCGCGTGTCGCAGCGAAGGCAGAGCACCAGGCCCGTGGTTTGTTACGCACGATAGAGATCCCGACCGAAGTGGAGGTGATCAACACGGACTTCATCACAGATTACCTCGCACTCGCAGGAGACATGATTCTATATGGGTTATCGCCGATGTCGATTAAATCACCACTTTCTTCCCGTCAGACGACTTTTCTACCGAGGATTATGCCAGACTATATATCCGAGAGATCGCCGATCGCACGGAGTCCCTATTTCGATCATATCGCATGCAGGAGCCCGCTTTTTACGCTAACTTCCTGGAGGTCTTTCCGCAGGGTTTAGGACGCAGTGGAGCCTCGAGTAATCGCATTCCATCCACGTAGCAGATTTGACAGCAGAGCGCACTATCCGCACTTCGGCGATATGTCGCGAGCCCGTGTTATTGACTTCGTGGGTAGCTGAGGATCATTTGCCTCTAGCTGAGTTTCTCAGATACAATAATAGCTACCACTCCAAAGATTCACGGCGCCATGAGGTCTTGTATGAGGAAGTGCAGACGCCTATGGCTGGTTCGATGGGCGAGGTGCAAGTGGGACCAGATTTGGTATACAGCAGCCGGATAAGGTGAAGCTTATCCAGAGAGGTTGCCGACACCGTAGTCGCATGTAAGTCATACGCATCATCGCCGCCAGATCCGGAGTTCGAGGTTCATGATTGGGTTTTTCTAGCGCCACCCACGGCGGTGTGATGAGATTCGGAAGAGGAAACTCACTTCAAGGTACATCGGGCCGCTTCAGATTGTCCGCAGGTAGGCGTTGCTTCATGAGTCGGATCCGCCGTCCGATCCGAGGCAAGGCATCCGGCTTTTTCACGATCTATGCCGGCGAGACGACGGATCCATCTCGGTACACCCGATCGACGATGTCCAGTGATCGGCGGGTTATCGATGAGAGATTCCCATAGCGATAATCGATCGCCGTTAGCGCCCGCGACGGCGGACGGCTTCCGCAAAGTCTCATGGGCGAACGAGCTCTGTGATGATGACGGGAAGTCGGCGAGGACACGAGGCGTAAGTATCCTCACCTATTCCCACACCTCCGTAATTCACTTTCCTACTTGTAAATTTTCATTATCGCTATGCCTAAGTGTTGTTTTGTGGCCGTGTGGCATTTGCAAACCGCGAAGTTATGAAGAACCTTATCGTTATCCTGCTGGGAAGGAACATTCGGACGAATGTTTCGGGCGAGGAGAATGTTATACCTCAGATTTCCAGAGTATGTACGTATGGAATACGCATAAAAGTTTAGCCTTAAAAGTTAGGCTTGACGAAAATACTTGGGCACAACTCACTAAAAGAATCGCTTTCCGACGTAAACGCTTTACACAACTCGCAGGATAAATTCGCTATGTCATTTCTAATTTTATGGATTTTTCCGAGAGACGAAACACTTTGTTAACGGGAGGGCTTACACTTGTCACCCTCCAATTGACGGACTTGAGGCGCCATCGAGGCCGATTGGAGTGCCAATTTTGTCAAGTAGTTGGTAGGATATTTTGTGTGCAAGTCAAGCAGTACACTTGCCCTAATCTCGACCTCACACTTGCCTTGCACTTGGCATAATCTCGGCCATTGTGGCCATCCCTTGACCTATAAATACCTCTCTGTGATGTAAGAGTTCTTCATCCACAAATTCCTTTCCAAGTCTTGAAAATCCTTTCCTCCCTTAAGCCTTTCGTCCAACACACCCCCTCGAGAAGCTTAGCCGAGGCTATCCCCTAGCCTAGCCGAAATCTACCCTCCCGTGGTAGAAAAGTTGCCTTCTAGTATTGTTATAATGCCCAAAATACCCGAGCCCAAATCCCTTAGTCATTAGTAGAAGTCAAGAACTTCTAAGGTTTTCGAGCTACCGAGCGCATAACTTAGAGCTAAACCTTGCTCAGCGACTTTTATCTAGGATATTATTGGCTTACCGAGGTAAATAAACTTGTCCTTCTTTGTAATTAGAGAATACATACCGTAGAAGTATAGAAATAAGTATAAATACTGTATGGATATTAAAGAATAGAATTGAATCAAGTATCACAGAAGGGTTTAAAAGAAGAATAATCAAACTGCATTTACTTAGATCGCTTTCAAGAGACTCGGTAGCTCACCTGCAGGGTGTCGCCCAATTTTCCATAGTGATAGAGAACCCTCTCGCTTAGAATCAAGCTGCAGTAGTTCAACGCTGATGACGGTGTTCACTATTATAGGTTGATTCTTCGCGCGACATATTCAACTCAAGTGGTTTTCACTGGTATGACGCGATTCTTCCTAAAGCATGATATTTTAAAATATATATGTAGTACCAGACGCATACGTGTTAATCGAATAATAACTACTAATGTCTTTTGACTTAAGCCCGATTAATACTTACAGAATGTCTTCATGACTTAAGAATAATAAAGGATCTTAAAGCATTTCAAAAGTTAATATTGAATCATTTTCTCGTAAGAGAACTAATTGGTTTTAAACATCGCTTAAGAGTTATACTAGCTTTACGGGAAGTTAGGTATAACAACTTAAGAATGATAAAAGGAATAATTACTTATGTGTTTATAATGATTTATATTGATTTATGAAAGAATAATAAAATGGTTTGATAAGAGACACGATATGATGCTATGTGGTAGTGACTTGTAACATTTGTATAAGAGGGTATTCTTGTTACGCTTATGTGGTTTAACGATAAGTCGTTACTGGTATTATATCACTCACCTCTTGACGCACGGGGTTAAGCCGCCTCCGACGCGGTAGATCAGCGGTCCGGGACCATGATTCGAGAATACCTCACGCGGTCCAGGGACCTACGCGAGCTACGAGTTCCGTGTTAGTGCGCGGTTATACCTCGCGCGTCTATGTGGCCACGCGACTACGAGTCCAGACGCCACGAGGAGTAGCTACCGACGCGGTTATACCCTACGCGCCTGCTGAGTCGCCTATGCGACTACGGAGTTCGTGATTAGGCTCGCGAATGATACTACGGGCAATCGCCCCGCTTCGATCATTCGCAGTTTAAAAGACCTCGCTACGCTTACCTATCGCTGTTCTTGTTTGTGATGCACTATGCGCGTTTCCTTGGTTGTTTCATACATATTTGTAAACCGGTTTTAAAATGATATGATTTCATTTAAGTACTTTACGCTTTCACATACTTAGTACCGTTGTAATCGACTTCTTCGGGGCCGCTCATGCCGCAGGCGGCAAGGTGTGCTAGATCAACATCCTTAGGATCTCTCATTGGTGTCGTGAGCTCCATCTTCTCCGAGGCTCTACTTTTTGGGATGATCTCCCTGTATTGTAGATAGTTTGTACATTCAGGGTATGGCGGGGCCCTGTCCCGCCATAGTTGTTTACTTCCTTAGAGGTCTGTAGTCCTATTGTACCGTTGGGATGTAACTGCAAAACTATGTTTATGTATATATGCCGAATGGCGACATTTTCTCACATAAATCGTGGTTCTTTACAATCGTTTCATGTCTTGTTTTATATTCCGCTGACACTGATGATGACTACTGGGTGCCCTGTAAGGCACTACCACGGGTTCCTGAACGGTCGTGACAATCTCGACCCTACACTTGCTTAGCACTTGGCAGATCTTCGCCATTGGTTGGCCTTTGCTTGCCTATAAATACCCTCCCTTTGAAGACTTATTCATCCTAAATCTCTAAGTTCGAGAGCTTCCCTTTGTGGTTGTCTCGCCCTAGCCTCCCTCCCCTTCGAGAAGTCCCTTGGCCGAGAGTCCTCCCCCCTGCCGAGTACCCTCCTACTGGGGCAGGCCGAGGGTATACACCCTCATGTGTTGTCTCGTATAAATATACCCTCTCGTAGAAATACTCTCAAAAGTATTGTCATTATACCCAAAATTACCTTTACCAGATACCTTGTAGTATTCCAAAGATTCCTCTATACGTAGAGTCTGGAATACTACCTAAATGTCCTTTTTGTCTCAAACCAAACCCAAGGAAAATCTCCATAGTTGGTCGGAGTATTACAAAGAAGCGTAGAACTTCTATGGTCATTGAAGGCGTCGAGCACCGAGGTGAGCTAAGCGCTAAGGATCGACATCTATACTTGATAATTATGGGCTTATCGAGGTAATTATCTTGTCCCCTATCAGAATTGGAAAATACATGTCAGGAATACATAGTCAAGTATACTATATATGTAATCAACATAGTTTCATGGGCAATGTCTTTGGACTTAAGCCTCGAATCAAAGAAGAGAACTGAATCAGAATTACGTAGATCAGATTTGTCACGACCTCGATCCTGCCCGTGATCGTGCCTTACCCCGGCACCCTAGTGATACAACATCGAGAAAACCAATAAAAATAAAACTTACACAAGAAACAAGATATATGATCATAAAACAAGCCAACCAAATCTGTTACCTTTCCAATAAAGTATATATATATAACTCTTTCAAAACTAATGCTTTAATCCTTTTTACAAACCCCGCCCACAACAAAGATCATGCACTTCTAAGAGTTTTTATACAACATGACGGACAAAGCTCCCGCCATACCGAATGTACAAACACCTACAACTCAGTGGTAACATACCAAAAGATAAGCTCCTGAGGACTGAGCTTAACGCCGAACCGTGATCCCAAGAGCGAGGATCAACTACCGATGTACTCCTACCGCGCAGATTAACGCAGCCTCAAGGAGGTCAAGACAACAGTACCAAGTATGTGAAATCAAAATACCGCAGCTTAAATCATAACAATACATAAAGCGAGACATGCATGATAACTAAAATACAAGACGCAATCATAAAAGCAATTAAGCTCGTGGACTCACGCCAATGTCATTAATCAATATAACTACGGGTCTCACGCCCACAACATCAATCATGTTTGCATCATGGCCACATGCCCCCGACTTCGTGACGGCAGACATGTCCATGATGCACAATAATAATGCCGCACGCCACACGCCCGACCGCTTCTGCAGATACGCCCATGTAACATCAACAACAATATATCGGTGATCAACCCCGCCGCACGCCACACGCCCGACTGGGCAGACGGCAGACATGTCCATGTAACCACAATAACAATATATCGTAATCAACCCCGCCGCACGCCACATGCCCCCGACTCGCAGATCATGTCCATGTCCATGATGCAATAATAACAATATACCGCATAACCTGTGCTATCACAAACAAGCTCAAGCAAATTACCATACTTCAGACTTTTATAAAAGATCCACTCTTTCTCAAGAAGTCACCCGACATTAACATTTGCACAACAAAGGCTATCACAACAAGCATAAAGTAGTTACACAACAACAAGCATAAAGTAGTTACACAACAACAAGCATAAAAAGTTATACACAACTCAAGGTACTTCCATTTTGTATCCAAGTCTGGTTTTAACCCTAAAGTACTACGTGACATTAACTCTTTAAAGGATCCGCTCTTTCACAAAAAGTCACATAATACCCGTAGTATAAAAATAGTGACTATCTTTTTAAGTAAACCAAAATACTTCCTCAGTAAAATCAAGTAACAACATTATTTTCCAAACGCTCAAGTTTGCTCTAATTTCAAATGCTCAAGTTTCATTTTAGAAAGGTTTCATAACTCATAGTCTTAATCTCTTTTAAAACAATCGAGTAATATATGTCTCAGACGCTAACTGCTTATTCTTGTTTACAACAATCTTGTTAAAGCAATGATCTAGAAATGTAATACATTTTGTCTTATCTTAGCTTACGCACGAGGTTTCACCGTTTTAATAATAATTTGTTATTTGTCAATACACTTTCCTTTATTAGCGTGTGGTTTGTTCGACACTTATTCTCATTTCCAAATCAATAAAACATTATTCTTTTAAAACCAAGTACTCATTACTCATGAACGAGGTTTCACAACACTTTTAACAAAATGTTAATTACCAAGTAAAACAAGTTAAGTCTCTTACCTTCAAGATCAAGTCTCTTAACTTCTACAATCAATAAACCAATCTTTACCTACATAGTCGCGTTATAACTAACTTCCCATAAAGCTATTATAACACCCTATGTTTTAAAACCAACCAACTCATTTAGCACATGACGCCTACCGCATTACATAGTTTACAAAGCATCATGCTAGAAGGATAGAAGAGGTTCACATACCTCGACGATTATCGACAATAAGCAAAACGCCCACAAGATCAGAATCCTAGCCGCTTCCACTCTTCAAGCAGAATACGCCACTCGTACTTCCACCTATAAGGCCACAAACGCCTATTAACTGATCGTGACGTTCCATATTCTACGTAAAATTCTAGCAAGAAATCGCTGCAAATCTCCCTCTCTATCGAGGCCGGCTACCAAGCCAACCACGGGGTTATACCTAACCGGACGATACAATTTACTATACAAGAATACCACAAGTTCCATGTAAGAATACAAATTCCATGTAATTACGCTCACTTCTTTAAATTCAGCTTAAGTCAAAGACATCGCAAAGCTATTCTTAGTTCTATATATAGTATGCCTCAACTATATAATCCTACAATATGTAATTTCCAATTACAATAAGGACAAGAATATTTACCTCGATAAGCCCAAAATTATCCGAGATAAAAGTCGATCCTCGAGCAAGGTTTAGCTCCTACTCCGCGCTCCTATCCGCTCCAACAACCCTTAAGTTCTAACCAACTTCTACTTTACTCAACTCGCTATGAAGATTTCCTAGGGTTTTCGCTGAGACTAAAAGGACAAAAGGTAGATTTCTCTACGATAGAGGTAACTTTGGAATACTACAAGGTAAAGGCTAAGGTATTTTGGGCATTATAACAATACTGAGAAGTATTTCAATACCACGGAGGGGGTATTATACGAGAACAACAAGGCAAGTGGCACCCTCACAGAGCACTACTGTAGGGTACCCTCTCGCCACAAGGCCACTCAAAGTGTTATACCGTATTTCAGAGTATGTACGAGAGACGCATTTAAAAATTTGAGACTTAAAGTTTGGCATAGGTTCAAATTTGTGCACAACACCCGACAGAGTCGCTTTCGACTAAACGCTTTACGTAGCTTCGCGTAGGGAAAATTCCGCTATGTCGCTTTGTATTTTTATGGATTTTTCCGAGCGATGGAACATTTTTGTTAACGAGGTGACACTTGTCACCTCGCTGGACGCCTTTAGGGGCTTGGCTCGCCGATTGGTGCCTTGTTTTGTGCCTTACTTTGTGCCATGTTTGGTGCCATGTTTCAGGCCTTGTTCTCGGGGTGTAGGTTAGGTGCACTTGGCTTGATCAAGGCCTTACACTTGCCTTGCACATGGCTTGATCTGGCCATTGGTTGCCTTTGGTTTTCCTATAAATACCCCTAGTTTCAAGACTTCTTCATCCAAAATCTTCCAAGTCTCGAGTCTCTCTCCTCCCTTTGAGTGTAGTTCTCGCCCCAGCCTCTCCTCCCCTATGAGGCCAGTGGCCGAGAGCCTCCCTCCCTCCTAGCGGCCATCGGCCGAGAGGTCCCCCAGCCTAGTTGTTTCGTATAATACACCCCCTCTTGTAGAAATACTCTCCAAGTATTGCTATAATGCCCAAAATACCTTAGCCTTTACCTTGTAGTATTCCAAAAGTTACCTCTATACGCAGAGCCCTAAATACTACCTTTGTCCTCTTAGTCTCAAACCGAAACCCTAAGGAAATCTTCATACTTGGTTGAAGTATTTAAGTAGAAGCTGGTTAGAACTTCTGGTTGTTTGGAGCGCACTGAGTAGAGCTAAACTCGCTCAGATCGACTTTTATAACTTGGATAATTTTGGGCTTATCGAGGTAAATATTCTGTCCCTTGTTGTAATTGGAAATTACATATGGTAGGATTATATAGTCGAGGTATACTATATATAGAATCAATATAGCCATGCAATGTCTTTTGACTTAAGCCCGAATTTAAAGAAGAGAACTGAATCAGAATTATATAGAATCAGACATAAGAGACTTGCGGTATTACCGTAGTAGAATTGTATATGTCCTGTTAGACGATAACCTCGTGTTGGCTTGCAGCCGCCTCGATAGAGAGAGATTTACGCTAAGTGTGGGAGGCCGCCAATTTTCTCAGAATATGGAACCGCATGCTTAGAAGTTAATAGACGCCAGGCCTTATAGTGAAGCATCGCGAGTAGCGTATTCTACTAAGAGCGGAAACGGCCAGCCGTGTTACAAAGAATGCGGAGCGCTTTGCTTATCGTCGATAATCGCCGCGAGGTATGCGAACCTCTTCCTATCCTTCTAGCATGATGTTTTGTAAACTATGTAGTACGGTAGACGCATACGTGTTAAATGAGTTGTTGGTTTAAAACATGGTGTTATAATAGCTTTACGGGAAGTTAGTTATAACGACTCTACGAGGTAAAAGATCGTTTATCGATTGTAGGTTAAGAGACTTGATCTTGAAAGATAAGAGACTTAACTTGTTTTACTTGGTTATTAACATTTTGTTAAATGTGGTAGAAACCTCATTCGCGAAAGTAATGAGTACTTGGTTTTAAAAAGAATAATGTTTTATCGATTTCGAAATGAGAATGTTGTCGAGCAAAACCACAAAGAAGCTTAATAAATAAGGTGTATCGACAATTAACTAATTGTTATTAAAACCATGAGAAACCTCCATCCGCATTAAGCTAAGATAAGACAAAAATTGTATTACATTTCCTAGATCATGGTCATTGTAACAAGATTGTTGTAAACAAGAATAAACTACCACGACAAGACATATGTTACTCAATTGTTTTAAAAGAGATTAAGACTCATGAGTTATGAAACCTTCTAAAATGAGAAACTTGAGCATTTGAAATTAGGCAAACTTGAACGCTTGGAAAATAATGGTTTACCTAAAAACGCGAGTCACTCTATTTTTATACTACTGCACGGTGACCTTTACGAAAGGAATGGATCTCTTAAAAGGGAAGTTAACGTGACGAGTACTTGTGGTTAAAACCCGCACTTTGATACGAAATGGAAGTACTCTCGAGTCAGGTGTAACTTGCCTATGCTCGTTGTTGTAACTCGCCTATGCTTGTCGTGGATAGCCTTTGTCGCGCAAGTGCCGATATCGCGTACTTCGGGAAGGATGGATCTTTTTTATAAAAGTCTAGAAGTATGGTAATTTGCTTCGAGCTTGTTTGTGATAGCCTCGTCATGCAGATATTGTTGATGTCACATGACATGTCTACACCGATGCAGATTCCGGGTACGTACGCGCAGGTCGACACCGATATATCGTTATCAGGGTTGGCACGGACACGCCTACACCACGCAGATTCCGGGCGCGCGGCTACGCGCGTGGCCGATCACCCAAGATATTGCTGGCAATGTCATACGGACGTGTCTACACCGGCGTGCACTCCGGTACGCGGCCAATGGGCATTGTTATTATTGCTGCATCACGGGTACGTTTCACACCGATGCACTCCGGCACGCGCCATGATGCGAACACGATTGACGCCGGGGCCGAGACCCATAGTTATATTCGAGTGATGACTGAGGGCGAGTCCCCGACTTCCGATATGATCGCTTTATGTCGCGAATCGTAGTTTTGTTATCATACATGTCTCCTGCTTTTATATGTGATCGTTATGATTTCATTTACGTGATTTTACGCTTCACATACTGCACTCGCATCGACTCCTTCTGGGCCGCGTCATGCCGCAGTAAGTACACTCCAGAAATGATCCCCGCCATAGGATCACGCCAACAGATTGGGAAGCTCCGCTTCTCCGGAGGCTTATCTTTTAGTATGTTACCCCGAGTCAGGTTCTGTACATCTGTGTATGACGGGCCCCGCCCCGCCATGTTGTATAAAACTTAGAGGTCCAGAGTACTGCCAAGTGTGGTTTGTAAAAGGATTAAACTGCTCGCTTTGAAAGAGTTGTTTATATATATTTTATCGAAGGTAACCGCTTGGTCAGCTGCTTATGATCATATATCTTGTTTCTTGTTTAAGTTTTATATTCCGCCGGTTTTCTCCGATGTCAGATCACTAGTGGTGCCCGGTAAGACACTGCACCCGCCCGGATCGGCCGCGACAAAAGTGGTATCAGAGCGCTTAATTTCTGAAAGTGTCTACGCATCGTGTCTAGTAGAGTTCGATTATCGGCTGTCACGCACCACATCTATAATCGTGAGGCTATAGGACATTTAGGATCGGTTTCATTCTTCTCATTCGAGATCGTGCCTGTAGAAATTGTTGCAAGTCGACCCTCCGACGATCTCGCTTTTACCGCTACGCCCGCATAGTGCAACCAGAGCCTGTATGGGCAAGGCAAATGAGGAGTCGCGAGCGAGATACAGAGGAGTACGAGGCGCAGTTCCGACAAGACTGGTGTCAGGCTTCGACGGCGAAGCCATGACGCCGCCAAATTTCAAAGAGTTTAGAATCGCAGCAGCCGCCATCGAGACCACGCACCGAGCCTCCAAATTCCACACCGGGCAGGAGTCGGGTACAAGGAGATGGCCCGCTTGCCGCCGTGATCGCTGCGACATGCAGGATATACCGACGCAGCAGCCTGGCCCAAAGAGCACCGCCGTTCACCCCCGAGCGTATAGTTTGAGGCTACGGACTTTCTCGAGTCAGAGCCCGCCAGAGTTTTACGGGTCGAGGCTCGAGGATGATCTCGCAGGAGTTCATCCGCAGCTACATGGGTCCGCGAGAGTTGATCAAGGCTTCGAGACCGAGCCTGGTCTTAGGTTCGTGACGCACGCGTGATACCGCAGCCGATCGTTTGATTCGCGGAGTTGTCCCGGAGAGAGTACAGGCTCAAAGCAGATGGACGAAGTTCTCGCAGGCATTCCTCACTCACTTTGCCTCCGCAGGCGAGGCACGGCCGGCTGTGATTAATGATGTTGAGACAGCAGGCGTGACGGTCGAGTACAACGCGAGTTTGACTCGGCTGCTCTGATGTCCCCGCTTTAGTCAACCATGGAGGATAGAGTGCACCGCCACGCCACCGGCTAGATGATTACTTGACAGAGGCTTGTTCGAGGTAGCTCTTCACCTGCACGACATTGCCCGCATGCAGCTCATGCACTAGACGCGAGGCACGAGAGGTCGACTAACGACAAGATCGCAGGCATAGGCCGTAACAACAGTGGTCCTTCAGTGACTTTCGAGGCGGACCGCCAAGAAGATACTAGTTTTGTACCTCCGCTAAGCAGTGGTCCTCCACAACCTTCAGAGCATCCAGAGTATTCGGAGCAGTCGTGGCTCCATGGTCTGTGTTTCCGAAGTAAGCGCAGTCGATGCGACGCGTCACCCCTACTCCTGTGGTCGACGTGGTAGACCGCATTTCGAGTTGTCGGGTGCCAAGGAGCTTGTTATTTTTGACAACAGGCCATTTTGTAGAAGAATCGTCCGACCATGGGAAGCACTGATGTTACGACTGCCTTCGTGATCAGTGGTCGTTCATCACCTTCATACGCTTATGCGCCATGCATGATGTGCCTAGGATTGGGAGTGACGGCGGATACAGTGCATATCCTCAACCTCTAGAGTTTTGGACGCCGATGTGTTTAGTGTTATGTTCGATAGCTTGTGGCTAAAATGTGATTTAGACACCGGTTATCTAGGCGGTAAGTACGGGGCACGGTAAGCGTGAACCTTAGACTATGTCACGATTGAGACCCAGAGGTAAGGTCGCCTTGAGTAAAAGATTTATTTACGTTTGACCTTTATCGTGAGTAAGTAGTAACGCGAATTATTCGCGTGATAAGTCCACGGGTAGCCGCGAGACGGAAGGGTAGCTTACGACTTGATTAGTAAGATTGTTCCGCTTCGGCGAGCAAGTATCGCGCGATTGGGGTCGGCCGATGGTCGCCGCGGTCCACCCGCACCCGGCCAGCGGGTCGGCTCGGGTGGTCCCGCCAGCGGTAGGGTCACGAGGATGCCAGCCCCGCTTTAGTCGACCATCGATGAGTTCGCGGATATGCTCGACCGCAAGCGTTCGTGAAGGCCGAATGGCCTGTTAAGATCGAGGTTAGTAAGACGCACCAAGTTCGAGGTAGTGACTCCACGCTTTGAGAACTGCGGCGGATCGGCGATGGCACGCCCCGAGTGACACTAGAACCTCGTGGATCGACGCAGCCGCATCATTTGTTGGGTCGCGAGTGACACTAGAACCTCGCGCAAAGTGACAAAAGTGGTATCGCACGACGAGTACGGCGAAGCGGAACGTGTTATTTTCGCGGCTGCCGTGGCGCTGCAACTTGTTGCAGGAACTTCATCGATATCCGTTTGAGAAGGAACATTCGACGCATGTTTCGCGAGGGGAGAATGTTATACCCCGTATTTCCAGAGTATGTACGTGGAGACGTACGTACAAAAATTTGAGACTTAAAGTTTGGCATAGGTTCGAAATTTGTGCACAACACCCGACAGAGTCGCCGACTAAACGCTTTACGTAGCTTCGCGAGGGAAAATTCCGCTATGTCGCTTGTATTTTTAAGGATTTTTCCAGCGATGGAACATTTTAAGTTAACGAGGTGACACTTGTCACCTCAAGGACGCCTAGGGGCGGTTTGGCCTCGGGCCGATTGGTGCCTTGTTTTGTGCCTTACTTGTGCCATGCTTGGTGCCATGTTTTGTGCCTGTAGTGGTGTAGGTTAGGTGCACTTGGCTTGATCAAGGCCTTACACTTGCCTTGCACATGGCTTGATCTCGCCATTGGTTGGCCTTTGGTTTTCCTATAAATACCCCTAGGCTCAAGACTTCTTCATCCAAAATCTTCCAAGTCTTGAGTCTCTCTCCTCCCTTCGAGCGTAGTTCTCGCCCCAGCCTCTCCTCCCTTCAGGAGGCCTCAGGCCGAGAGCCTCCCCTCCTCCTAGTGGCCATCGCCGAGAGGTCCCCCAGCCTAGTTGTTTCAGATAATACACCCCCTCTTGGTAGAAATACTCTCCAAGATTGCTATAATGCCCAAAATACCTTAGCCTTTACCTTGTAGTATTCCAAAGTTACCTCTATACGTAGAGCCCTAAATACTACCTTTGTCCTCTTAGTCTCAAACCGAACCCTAAGGAAATCTTCATACTTGGTTGAAGTATTTAAGCAGAAGCTGGTTAGAACTTAAGGGTTGTTTGGAGCGCACTGAGTAGAGCTAAACTCGCTTCGTGATCGACTTTTATAACTTGGATAATTTTGGGCTTATCGAGGTAAATATTCTTGTCTCCTTGTTGTAATTGGAAATTACATATGGTGATTATATAGTTGAGGTATACTATATATAGAATCGAATATAGCTTATGCAATGTCTTCGGATTTAAGCCCAATTTAAAGAAGAGAATCGAATCGTAATAACATAGACCAGACACAAGAGACTTGTGGTATTACTGTAGTAGAATTGTATACGCCCCATAGACATATAACCCCGTGTTTGCTTGCAGCCTACTGATGTAGTGAGAGATCTACGCGTCATATGGGAGGTGGAAAAGCCGAATTTTCTGAATATGGAACCGCGCTTAGAAGTTAATAGACGCCAGGCCTTATAGGTGGAAGATCGCGAGCAGCGATTCTACTCAAGAGGGAACGCCAGCCGTGTTACAAGATCGCGGAGCGCTTGCTTATCGTCGATAATCGTCATGGTACGTGAACCTCTTCCTATCCTTCTAGCATGATGCTTTGTAAACTATGTAGTACATTGAGACGACATACGTGTTAAACGAGTTGTTGGTTTAAAACATGTGGTGTTATAATAGCTTTATGGGAAGTTAGTTATAACGACTTCACGTAGGTAAAAGATTGGTTTATTTGATTGTAGGTTAAGAGACTTGATCTTGAAAGATAAGAGACTTAACTTATTTT